>JBBBDQ010001521.1:937500-962500 GCA_037127315.1 Ascarosepion bandense
TGATGACAGTTGCGAAGGTACAGTGAGAAAGGAAAAGAACAAGATACACGAGAAAGAACGAAGGAAGGACTGGAGTCAAGTGGATAAGAGATGGGAATTGACAGTGCATTTAAATTCTTTGATGTTGTAATTGTCAGGAAAGAAAGTACACAGAAGGAAGTTCCACAGGCGGGAAGTGCGAGAAAAAGTATACGGAAGGGAGTTCCACAGGAAGTGTTTTACATGATACATGCTTGGGCGATCATGTCTCGAAAGAGACACGACTGATTCGGCAAAAGGTTTTCCTGCAGTAAGTTGCCAATACTTTCTGCAAGAGACTGGTTGCCAACCAAGGCTACAAAATACAATCTGTCCTGCCTTTTAACCTACAGCTGGGGTGGGGGAGAAGAGACGGATTATTAGCTTTCCCAATGGTATTTGCAAGTATGTTAAAGTAATAAATTCAATTGGAATTCGAACTCGGTTCACCGATTTTTCGTTCCGATCTGATATCTATTGCACCGCAATGCATATCCCAGGTTACGTGGATAGGAGAGTAAAATAACTGTTGATTCTAGACTTGAACAGGTTAAGATTTTATATCCAGAATGTTTATACGTTTTCTCATAATTTTTAATGTAACAAGAGAAAGGTTTATTAATATTATAAAAATATTAATACAACAAAGTAGACAATCGTTGTTTAACTGAAATTTGCGGAATTTCTGTTGAATAGCACCCTCTTCAGTAATGCTTGTAGAACAAGCACGCTATCATTATGATAATCTCGTCATATTGCTGTTAAAATGGCGAGATGTAATCGTAGGTTCTATGCGAAGTTTTTCTTCTCTCGCTCGTGGAACTTTCTGTCAACTTAGTCCTTTCAAGCCAACTTCAATTTTCCAAAATTGAAAAGCCATGTCAGTCGTTATCATTTCAATTCCTGTTCTTTTATTGTTCTATTCCCTGAATATTTCTCTCATATTCTCTCATATTCAGTAACCTTTCGCGTCTTAGTGACTTCCTTGCCTTGCTTAGAGTGATATGATTTTAAAAATCTATCTATTTATCTATCTATAACTGTCATCTCATATCTATCTATCACTCGACCATATCTATTTATCTATAACAGTCGTCGTCTATCTATCTATCTATCTATCTATCTATCTATCTATCTATCTATCTATCTATGTATCACTCGACGATATCTATCTATCTATAACAGTCGTCGTATATCTATCTATCTATCTATCTATCTATCTATCTATCTATCTATGTATAGACGATATATATCTATCTATAACAGTCGTCGTATATCTATCTATCTATCTATCTATCTATCTTTCTATCTATCTATCTCAGTCTGTTCATATCTATCTATCTATCTATCTATCTATCTATCTATCTATCTATCACTGTCAACCATATCTATCTATCTATCTATCTATCTATCTATCTATCTATCTATCACTGTCAACCATATCTATCTATCTATCTATCTATCTATCTATCTATCTCTGTATCACTCGACGATATCTATCTATCTATAACAGTCGTCGTATATCTATCTATCTATCTATCTATCTATCTATCTATCTATCTATCTATCTATCTATCTATAACAGTCATCGTATACCTATCTATCTATCTATCTATCTATCTATCTATCTATCTATCTATCTATCTATCTATCTATGTATCACTCGACGATATCTATCTATCTATAAGTCGTCGTATATCTATCTATCTATCTATCTGTCTATCTATCTATCTATCTATCTATCTATCTATCTATCTATCTATCTATCTATCTATCTCAGTCTGTTCATATCTATCTATCTATCTATCTATCTATCTATCTATCACTCGACGATATCTATCTATCTATAACAGTCGTCGTATATCTATCTATCTATCTATCTATATATCTATCTATCTATCTATCACTCGACGATATCTATCTATCTATAACAATAGTCGTATATCTATCTATCTATCTATCTATCTATCTATCTATCTATCTATCACTCGACGATATCTATCTATCTATAACAGTCGTCGTATATCTATCTATCTATCTATCTATCTATCTATCTATCTATCTATCTCAGTCTGTTCTATCTATCTATCTATCTATCTAGTCATGTTCATATCTATCTATCTATCTATCTATCTATCTATCTATCTATCTATCTATCTATCTATCTATCTCAGTCTGTTCTATATCTATCTATCTATCTATCTATCTATCTATCTATCTCAGTCTGCCCATATCTATCTATCTATCTATCTATCTATCTAATCTATCTATCTATCTATCTATCTCAGTCTGCCCATATCTATCTATCTATCTATCTATCTATCTATCTATCTATCTATCACTGTCAACCATATCTATCTATAACAGTCTTTCCAATCTATCTATCTATCTATCTATCTATCTATCTATCTATCTATCTATCTCAGTCTGTTCATATCTATCTATCTATCTATCTATCTATCTATCTATCACTCGACCATATCTATCTCAGTCTGCCCATATCTATCTATCTATCTATCTATCTATCTATCTATCTATCTCAGGCTGTTCATATCTATCTATCTATCTATCTATGTCTATATTTATTTATCAATCTATCTAAAAGTGCCTTGTTGTGCAGTGGATATCAGTTCGGAACGAGAAATCGGGGAGCTGAGTTCGAATTCCTCTTGAATTCTTTGCATTCATTATTAATCTGTCTCTTCCCTCCAGCTGTGGGTTAAATAACAGGACAGATTGTGTTCTTGGCCTTGGCTCTGAATCAGTCTACCGCGGAAAATATTGGCAACCTACTGCGGGATAATCTTCTGCCAAGTCATTCATGTCTCGAAAGAGACATGATCGCCCAAGAGTGGCACTTAACTGACTGATCTTAATATTAATAGTAATTTAAAAAAATCAAAGCTAACTCTAAAAATATAAAATGACAAAAATGTAACGTATTTCAAGGCCTGCAGAATGTTTTTTTAAAAACGTGCTCACTTGATAATTATAATGAGAATATTCTATAAACTCTCAGGTGAATTCTCAATGGACTCATCTTATCGATCAAATTCAAAGTTTCGTAAAATGGCATTAGAGCACGGAACGTTTTGTACAATTTGGTTGGTTGTTTTGTGGCATATCAACCTCGACGGATCATTTATTGCCAACTGAATTTTATTTATTTATTGCTGGTAATACCTTTATTTTTTCAGCAATTTATTGTTGTTTTTATGCAAGTTTTTGTGTCTAGTAATACTTTTTTCTTTTTCGAGTATCAAGATTCATTGGGATTTGTTTTTAAGGGCAGGGTCTCCAAGTCTTACCCTTGTTATTTAACCCATAACTGGAAGAAAGGGACGGATTAATACCTTTCCCAAGGGTACCAGTGCTTAAGTGAATGCAGGGTATTCAAGTGGAATTCGAACTCGGCTCACCGATTTCTTTTCGAGCCGATATCTACTGCACCACAATGCGCATCCCTCGCTTACAGCCCCTGGTATTCCCAAGCGGTCACCCATCTAAATACTGACCAGGTTCAACGTTGCTTAACTTCGGTGATCGAGCGAGAACCGGTGTATTCAACGTGATATGGCCGTAAGCACGCACGTATGTCACTAAACGCTTACAGCATCTGGTATTCCCAAGCGGTCACCCATCTAATTACTGACCAGGCTCAATGTTGCTTAACTTCGGTGATCGAGCTAGAACCGGTGTATTCAACGTGATATGGCCGTAAGCCTGTACAATTTGGATGTCACAATTCCACTCGAGGGGCGGTTTATTACATTTATTGCGCACTGTTTATTCAGGGTATCCGTTCTTTTAAGAGAATGTCAGTTACGCAATTTTACGTCGTAATTCATCTCGCCAAGTCAGTCTTCATCCAATCGGACTTGCAAAAATAGTCATCAATATTTTAAACAATTTGCATGAATCCTTCCAAGTTAGATTTTCTATTAGCTCCAACAATATGAGGATATTTAATAATAACAAATTTAAGTCCCGGTACCATTATAAGTATTTATTGATCAGAAGACATATGACATAGAATATTGCAGTTTTCGTAAAATGTTGTATAGATCTTTAAGTTTTCTTGACATTTGGTCTAATAATGTTAGAAAACATTTCCCTGGAAGATGGATTGACCGTGACGGACCAATCACAGGGCCACCTCGCTCTCCTGATCCTACACTCTTGGATTTTTTTCAAGTTTCAATGCATTATTGAAGTTGTCCAAAGTGTTGACGTTGATATGCTGCAGGAGGGAAATGGAATATCGTCTTAACATTGTGAGGTATAGGATACTAATCTTATATAATCCATCAAACAACTAAAACGCAAAATAAATTGAACACCCGCAAAATCGGATTTAAACGACGACATTTGAGAAAAACCCACAGTAAAATTACACACCCGCAAAAACGGATTCAAACGACTTTGGAAAAACCCAACTAAGAAAGAATCACAAGTCAGTGTGAAAAGCTAATTCTGGATCCTGATTGGTTAACAAATCGAGAAATTCAAAATACGTCAGCGAAACGGGTTTTTTTACAGCTAAAGAAAAAAATTGTTCTGGGAGCCTCCCCACGTAACCAGAATTCTATATTTAAGGGGGTCCTCTGATCGGTCACGGTCAGTCTGTCAGATGGAAGCAGTAGCTGACAGCATCTCACCATGTAAAGAAGAAACTTCAAGCTGACTCGCCCTCACTGCCAATTTTTTTTTTCATCTTTTTCACTCCAGGCCAAGCCGTACGAAGGGTATGTCACAGTTTCATTCGCCCTCACTTTAACGTCTTCTTCTTCATTTTTACACCACGTCGCTAAAGAGGACAACACAACAACCAAATGGACAGGTATTAAGTACCACTCTTTTATTTGTTTTGCATTCTCTTTCTCTCAACCTGTCGCAACCTACTAAAAAGAGGAAGGAACAAAGACTTTACATTCTGCTACTCCACCCACGTCTATTGAACAGGTGTAGAGGTTCCCTGTTTAGGATGTGGTTTCCGGCTTTCTCATTTCCAATCTTTTCACTCTTATGTAGCCTCCTGCACATCAGTGGCATCACCGCCTTGCTCGGGGTGATATGATTAAAAAAAAAAACAAAAAAAAACCAAACCATGAACTCTAAACCTCTGCATCTTAAATACCTACATTATTACTACGAACAATTTAAACTATAAAACTGCATGCATTTTCTCAATGAACATTTTTCTTTACGCAAGCATATTATAGTGTTCAGATAACAAAATAAAAATGAAAGTTGTGAATATAAACTTGAGGTGATGCACAGCATTTAAAAAAACTGTAATACTCTTTGTCATAAGGATTCTGAGCAATCAAGACTTGTAATGCTATTATAACTTTATGGACACCCTGTATATATAAAAGCATAACAAAAGTAATATCTTAAACAACCCACAATACCGATTGCACACCCTAACTAAAATAATATCGATAATATTAGTGTTACGAGGATGTATTTATATATAAAAATAATACAAATAATGTATAAAAAAATTATAGTAAGAGATTCTATTGAATCTGACTTGTTATTAAAAAAAATTAATTCATGAAGTAATTGTTAAACAGAGAAAATTAGAAATAAAACGTTTGGAAGATGCTAGAATGTTCAAGAAAATTCCAGTAGAATAGAGAGAATTTTAAATGATTCTAGAAATATACAAATTAGGTGTTAGACCCTATAAAAATAGCTTTTGGAAGAGAGTAGCCAGTTGTTACTAGGATTTTCTGACATTATCAACTCCGTCCTGATTTGTGGATCTGTTCATCCAACCGAAAGAATCTCTAAGAAAAGTTGCCGACCAACTAAAACCTGAAAGAGAACTTCATGGAATTAAATGGGTAAATAGATATTTTTGACTCTTTCACTGACCATACTAGAAATTATTCTTTACATACACAATTGAGGATTTCCAAAAATTATAGCACTTAAACTACTTCGCTATCTTAACCAGGTAAAGATACTTGACTCACCTTCCTTCCCTTCGTAACACTTACCCGTAACATTTGCTAGTAGTAAACTCTATGTTTCTGTTTTGAATGCAAAAATTGTAAATTTGGTATACATCTTATTTTGTGTTTATCGTAAATTAAATATCTGTCTGTAATTTAGCTCTGTGCTTTGGTCAATCATTTTTTCTTTTGTTACAATATAACGCGTAACATTAGTAAAAACCTGATTGAAAGAGTACGAAAATATACCAAAGACGCACTAGAAATTAATCAGTGACATAAAACTGTTGAGTTTGAATTGGAATTTTGTTTCACGGCATATAAATCTCTCTAGGTTATTTAATGCAAAAAAGTAGGTATTTAAGTTATTTTTTAAATGTTAATGTGAAACGGTTGATTTAGTCAGATTTTAATGAATTTTTTTTTGTTTTTATTCTTTTTTATTTTAGAAAACTGAGAATGTTTTCTACTTTTTGTATTGAAAAATGTTTTGCTGGGAATTTTTTTCCTCCAAAAATGTCTTATGGGAATAGTTTTTCTTCAAAAATATGTATTTTTCTATAAAAGCCTATTTTTATGTATATATTTCTATAAAAGTCTATTTTTGTATTTTCATAGTGTTTTGACCCCAGTTTGGGGATTAACTATTTTTTCATAGCTGGGACCCTAACAGGTGCTACCACTCCGGGTCAGGGTGGACCTGAGAACAACAGCAATTAAGAGGTAGTTTCATGCTCCTCACAACCTCCCTATCAGAGGCCTTGCTGCTGGATGCAATTTACCGTAATTCCCAAGACCATAAATCAGTAGAAGCTATAGAATGGTTTACTAAAATAAAAAGGAAGAATGGTTGTATTTTCATCCAATTCAATATTTGCGACTTTTACCCGTCTATCACAGAGAATCTGCTAGTTTCTGTCCTCAGTTTATCAGAATATTTTTGTCCTATTCTTTTTCTTCTATGTACCCTGTCCCTTCAGGTCGTAGGTGATCATGGCTTACCACGTCTCCCTATACCTGGTGGCTCTGAGCACGCCTTCTCCTGTTACACCGTGTATTCCTCGTTCTGTCATCCACCTGATTAGGTCCTTTAAATATGTTATCCGTCTTTCCCCTGTCTCTTTTTCCCTCTATCTGGCCTGTTAGTATCAGATTCTCCAAGCCCCCCTTCTTCATTGCTTGTACCAGGAACTTCAGCTGTCTCTTCCTGGTGCTCAGTATTAATTTCTTTTTTGTTTCCATCATTTCCAAGACCTCATCATTGCTTACATGCTCGATCCATGAGATTCGCAGCATCCTTCTGTAGAACCACATTTCAATTGCTTCAAGGTTTTCCTTCATCTTTGATGGTATTGTCCAGCATTCACTGCCATATTGAAGGACGGACAGCACGTAGCAATCCAGTACTCTCTTCTTAGTTTCTAGCAAAATTGTCCTGTTTCTTAATACCTTACTCAACTTCTGGAATGCGTCCTTCGCCATGCCAATTCGCCTTCGGATCTCTGTGTCGCATTTTCCGTCTTCTGTTATAACTCTTCCCAGGTATTTAAATTTTTGTACCTGCTTGATTCTGGTATCCCCGACCTGTATTTGGCATTTTGGGTTGCCCTTTTTACTGATGACCATGCATTCGGTTTTCGTGCAGTTTATTTCTAGTCCTTTCTTGTTACTTTCTTCTGCTACCTTCTGTAGGAGGTCTTGTAGTTTCCTTTCTGTGTCTGCTATCAGCACTGTATAATCTGCATACCTTAGGTTGTTTAAATTGTGGCCTCCGATTACGAATCCAGGCATTCCTATTAGAAATCCCGAAATTAAAATCATAGATTAGGCACAAAATTTATATTATTCCATTGCGGTTATCTGTGGGCCAAAAGAAATAGCACATAATTTAACATTGCTATGGGAGCGTTTGATTTTTCAGAGGCATACGAAATTGTTGGAATTTTGTTACAGAGATGACGGTGTAATACTCCCTCGTAAAGCAAGTCCAAGAAACATAGACCTTTTGAAAGAAGAACTGAGAGAATATTCAAAAGATATCACGATTTAAGTATTTCCCCCTACCACCAATGCCAATGTCGTCAACTTTCTCAATTTTAGACTTGAATACTGCTTATTACAAACAATATACCAAAAATCCATATGACCACAGATTCCTTAATAAGGAATCTAATCACCCATTCGATATTTTAAATAATTTACATAAATCAATTCAAGTTAGATTGTCTATTAACTCCATAAATAAGGAAATATTTGATAATAATAAGATTAGATATATAAAAGCATTAGAATTAAACAACCATAAATTAAATTTAGAATACGTAGAGAAAAAGAAAAAATGATAAAAATAAACAGAAATACAATAAAAAATGGTTTAACCCACCTTTTATTGGAATATAGGAAGCATTTTCCAAAATTTGATTCACAAACACTTTAATCACTCACGGATACTAAAGAAGTTTTTTTTAACAAGAATAATGTAAAGATCAGCTATAGATGCGTTAGAAACATCGCTAAATTAATAATACAGCATAATAATATACTAAATACATATATATCTAACAAAGTCTACAACATTAACCTTTTTAAAAAATAAATTCAGCTGCTGAAAAAATACAATCTGTTCCTTAAACGGTCAATGTATGACTGATAATATTCTGTTGTCTTCCAGTTACGATATCACATTTTATTTTGGTTCTACTAAAAATTCTTGGAAATTTCGTTTCTATCCTTATCGAATGTAAGATACATTAATAGTACTACTCTCTCGAAAGATATCTGGCAATTAAAGAATGGTGATAATGCAACCATTATTACGGGGGATATTGTAGCAAAAGTCAAATATTACAATAGGGAAAGGTGATAGTTGTAATTTATCTCTTGCAGAAAAATTAGTTATTTTAAATCTCTTAGTAAACAAGAAGAATTAATTAATGGTTACATTTAGACATAAAAATAAATATCTATAAATTACTGCTTTTCTTTTTCGAATTATCTCTAGATCATTTTTATATATTTTTTAACGAGAACAGTAATTACGCTTTATGTTTAATATAAACCAATAGTCCTAATTTATTTAAATATATAATAAATATTAATCACCGTTTTATATGAACACAAAATTTAAAATTCCGTCTTTTTAAAATGCAGCATATATTTTTTTTTAAAAATTAACCCTTGTATAGTATATTGACTGCGCCATTATTGCATTAATAAGAAACTTTAAAATTAAATTATGTAACAGTCAATGTCTACCCAGCACCTGAAAATTAAATTACAAAAAATTATAACGTTTTCGTCCATGGTTGTATGAATTTAATAGGTATTTTATGGTAGGGTTAGGGTTAGTCATAATTTCTCTTTTTTCATTCAATAATTCATTTCCGTTTGCGAAAAAAAAACGGGAAAATCATTTATTGCAAATTGCCTGAAAACACCACATGGTAGAAACATAGGTTGCGTAATAACTCGTTTAAAAATGAAGAATATTAAAAAAAATTCTACAATATAATTGTATTGAACATTTTTAAGACAAGAGTGTACAGGTTTCATCTTATTATGACCAAAAACTAAGTAATTAAACAATGAATATATATATATATATATATATATATATATATATATATATATATATATTGTTTTATTACTTAGTTTTTAATTAATTAATTTATATATATATATAATTTATAAAAGATGTTAGATTATTACAATGGGTAATACATATTTCACCGCGTCCTGATGTTATTATCGCTGCTCGTCAGACCCAAATTGTACAACAGTTGGTCCTCAAAATATACACCCACGAAAAATTTCTTTTATTTTATTTTATTTTACATAGACGCTCACATGTCCATATTAGAATAGACATTTTGAACGGTTATTTAAGAAAATTTCTCGCTCATTCAAAAAGAACCCCAAAGAAAGAGGAAAGCAAGGATAAGGAAAAGATAGACGATTGATTAATGTAAAGAAGAGAAAAAAACTGAAAAAGCTAAAAAAAGATAAAAGGGGAAACAAAAAAAAAAACTGAATGAAAAGCAAGAAGAGAAAAAGAAAGGACAAAAAGATACAATAAAAGGAAATACAATATCACGAGAAATAAATGTTGACACCATTTCTCGTAACAGCGTCTCAAACTACCAAACTGTTCTCTTAGAAAAACATGGAAAAATTTAACTATGAAATTTAATTTCAAATTTACTGGGATGTATTTAAAAAATAATTGTACATCATAATTTTAATACAATTTGAAAAAGTAACTACTTTTATTATTATTTTAAAAATTAATGCTAATATAAAAAAATATTGTTAAAATAATTAAAAATATTAAAATTAAAAAATATTAATATAGAAAGAGGAAACATTAGATAAACACACACACACACATACATATATATATATAGTGTTAAATTGTAGATATATTCAGTACCTGAATTGGTGTTTTCTCAATAGTTTACTGCTGGAAAAGCCAGCAGATTTTTTTTGCCATAAAGTGCTCGATATTAACAAAATGGAACCATTTTTTATGATCATATCGCCTCAGGCAAGGTATTTTACTGCCACTTTTTTGCAGGGGGTTACATAGGAGCTAAGTTATGAGAAAGCGTAACATGTTATAGGGACTGTCAGGAAGTGGGTAAGAGAAGGATGAGAATACTGATGAGAGTGGAGTGGACGGAGAAAGGAGCATGAGAGAGAGGATGCAGGTTAGTGAGATAGAAGATGACTATTGACTTTACATTTAAATTCTTGAAGATTGTAGCTGTCAAGGAAGCAAGTAAATGGAAGGGATTTCCACAGGCGGGACGTGCGAGAAAAGAAGCTGATGGATTAGAATTTGCGTTTATATTTTATTAGTTTCACAGTAAAAGGGTGGGACCTAGTTGCTAATCTTGTAGCTCGAGTAAATTTATATATAGCGGGCACCAGTGAGCTAAGTTCATCGGAGCAGAAGCCATGAAAGTATTTGTAGAAGAGACACAGGGAAACCACATTGCACCGGTGAGAAAGTGACTATATCTGAGCTGCCCGGGATCTATCACATTACAAATTTTCCTTTGGATTTTGTCAAGGACCCCTAAGTGGATAGCAGGAGCACCAGATATGGCAGCTGTATTCAAGGCACGGGCGGATGATAGATTTAGATATGTTAACAGAATTGATATGGAGCAGAATATCACTTGTCTGAGCAGTGACATTTCTGTGATGCCGACTTTCAAGTTTCGTAAAGGCATTACAATAATATTTCTTGTTTTTACTGCTGTCATTTCTAAGTTTTTGTATTTATATGAAGTTTGGCGTAATTCGACATCTATCTGTGTGAGTGATTTTTTCTTTGGCTTTATGAACGTTGTTAAGGGGTGAAAGATTCGGGTGGCTAATTGCTATTTATTGTGTTGAATTTTTCTAAGAGTGCTTAAATGTGTTCCTGCTAAATTGCCTTATATTGAGTGGAGCTTTTATACTGTTTTAATTTGAGTTCTTTTTGCCGCGCATATATATATATATATATATATAATATATATATATATATATATATATATATATATATATATATATATATATACACGAAAAAAATCTAAAGCGAGCCAAAACCTACCGCGGTTTCACACTACGGATCGTCAGGGCAAAGTCGATCCGTAGTGTGAAACCGCGGTAGGTTTTGGCTCGCTTTAGATTTTTTTCGTGTGTCTTTGCTCTACTTTTGTATATCTTTTGTACTTTGTATCGAGCACTTTTTCTTGTGGTTGGTTCCGTTTGGGGTTTTTTTTTCTTTACTGCGGAGTATTGAATGTTTTGTTCTTGTTCCGCGGATTTCTTTTTTTCTCCCCATTTATCCGACGCCTCAGGGCACCGGATTGTAACGGAATTAGGTTCTGTTTGTTAGTGGTTTTTTTTAAGGTTTATCTTAGTATAAATTTACGGCCTACATACTTACAGAGTCTATTTAGTTATTATTTTGATTTATATATATATATATATATATATATATATATATATATATATATATTATTATTATTATTATTATTATTATTATTATTATACTATTCACAGTGAAACTAACACGAATTATACGAAACTAGATTGCTAGAACTGGCGCTAACTTAATTATAATTTAATCGTCTTGAACACCCAGAAGAGAACCTCTTCTTAGGGCAAAGGTGGGGGATACAAAAAGAAACAAACGGCGAACAAGCACAAAATGTCGAGTATCCGTTAGAAAGAAAAAAAAACCGAGACGAAACCTTAACAATAAAGTGCTCGATACGAAAGTACGAAAGTAGAGCTGCAAATGCAAAAAATATAAACGTGAGCCAAAACCTACCGCGGTTTCACACTACGGTCCTTCAGGGCATATGGCTAATGACCTCGATTAAAAAAAGCAAATATATAGTTACTCAGACACAGAAGAAACAAGGGGTGAAATATATATATATATATATATATATATATATTTCGGAAATTAACGAATTTGAACGAAACTTGGTTATAACAATTTGTAATGAATTATTTTAAACATTATTTTTACCGATACTCGTATTTAAGTAGATATTCTGTTTTTTTAATTAAACAGTATTTTATATTTATATCTACCGGCCTGATTATTTCACGATAAATTTTTATTACAAAAATGTGTGCTATCCAGCAGGATTCGAACCTGCGACCCCTATTTCGTTAAAATTCGTTAATTTCCGTAACATGTTTACATTTGTTTGACATTACGATACATTACAGAGCAGATATGGTTTGTTTACGATAGATCGAAAATTGTGTTATATAAGCATGATAAAAACCTCGTCTGATCAAGAGGCTATTCATGGTCGAGTGGTTAAGACAGTACCAGATCAAATGGTAGCTTCCCCTATGTAAATAGTGGTCGCAGCTTCGAATCCTGCTGGATAGCACACATTTTCGTAATAAAAATTTATCGTGAAATAATCAGGCTGGTAGATATAAATATAAAATACTGTTTAATTAAAAAAACAGAATATCTACTTAAATACGAGTAGCGGTAAAAATAATGTTCAAAATAATTCATTATATATAATTTATTTTTTAAATCCACAAAGGATGAGCAAATACGTAAATCCTAAAACCTGATCCTATTCATATTAAAATTGATCGATGTAGAGGGTTTGATGTAAATAGTATTATCTATTTACAGAGCTAAATATATAAAGTAATTAGACAATTTCGAAATTTAATTTCGTTGGATGGCCATACAACGGAATTAAACTTCGAAATGTTTTAATTACTTCACATAAACACTTAACCCTAAGACATTAAAAAGGTCAACAGAACTCAAAATACAGACCAACCCCTCTAACACCCCCCCCAAAAAAACCCCAAATCCAACACAAATAAACGGGATTTTCAACTAGATAATTCTCATTTCTAAAAAATCACCTGAAGATGAAGCAGACCAGATAATGGACTGGCTTCGAAACGCGACAATTTTTGTGTAGTGATACTATGAATTTATAAAAACATTGTAACAACCACTACAATATATATATATATATATATATATATATATATATATATATATATATACTAGCAGTATAGCCCGGCGTTGCTTGGGTGTAATGAAAGCTTTAAAACTAATCCATGGTCCTGGAGCTCTGACTCTTTGGACGTTGGCACGAAAGACTAAAAAGCAATAGTTGTTTCCAGTTAAAGCGAAACCGTAGACTGAAAGAAAAATGAATGGATGTAAGTCAAATTTTGATTTCCTGGTATCGATATCAAATAAGTGTTTTCGTCGTAAACTGTATTTTGAAGGCTAAATAAATCCTTTGAGTAAATGGTATCATGGCTGAGACTAAGAACTACAATTATACCAACTCAGAGCCAAACCCGAAGCAAAAACTTTAGAAAGTTTATAACTATATTTGTATTTGCGATAGAAATAATTTGTAAACAAGATTAGAAAGAAGTAAATCCATATTTTTTCAAGATTTTATTGAAATTTTATTTAATTTTACGCATGTCTTCCATTATTAGCAATACAAAGGGTAATACGATTTTGAAGGTCATGGAAAACATTTGCCAATTGATTTACAGTAATGCCTGAAATCACATTAGTATCAATAACTATACTTAAAACTCGGTACATTAAATTTTATAACGTTTTTACAGATTATTTCTATCACAAATACAAATTAAGTTATATTTTTTTCAATTGCACAGAAACTTTATGAACACTCTGTATGAGCTCTGATACAGCGAAACAGATCTGTCTGCGGATGACTATCTTTCTCTTTCTCTCTGTATCTGTCTCTGTCTGTCTCTCTCGTTCTCTCTCTCTCTCTCTCTCTCTCTCTCTCTATATATATATATATATATATATATATATATATATATATTATTTCTACTACTAAAGAGAAACCAAAAATGCCAGTGTTGAAAAGCCCTTAGACAATAAAATAACTCTAACAAGAAAGGAAAAGAGAAATATCAATAGGACAACAGCTACCTAAGCAAGAAATTAAAGTGCTCAATGTCCATACGACCCATCCAGGGCAAAAACGTTTCACAACGTTAGCATTTAACAAAGAACAGTTCGAGGCTTTTGAATATATATATATATATATATATATATATATATATATATATATACGTTTGCACTTAACAATATATATACAAAAGCCTCAAACTGTTGTTTGTTAAGTGCAAACGTTGTGAAACGTTTTATATATATATAACACCACATAGCGGAAAAAGTTTGTTTTAGACAAAAGTTTTGGACATTTTTTATATAATTTATGTCCCCAAAAAAACCCTACGATCACATGAAAAGGTACATAAAAAATTAACCATAACAACTTGTCTGTCATTTTCAATGAATCCTGCATATATATATATATATATATATATATATATATATATATATATGTGTGTGTGTGTGTGTGTGTGTGTGTGTGTGTGTGTGTGTGTGTGTGTGTGTGTGTGTGCACGTGTGTGTGTGTGTGTGTGTGAATATAAAAGTGAACATTAACATGCGACGGTTTTTTATGCTAAACGCAGTGTCCAAATATGACATCCGCCTCTGGATGTTCACTTCCATGTCCTCTTTTATATAAAAGTTATAAGTTTGAGTATATATATATATATATATATATATATATATATACTCAAAGTTATATATATATATATATATGTCTGTGTGTGTGTGTCTGTGTGTGTGTGTGTGTACAAAATTGCGCTGGTGTAAAAATTTCTTAATTCAAGCTAGTAAATTATTTCTCTGAATCTTGAATGAAGTACTAATCCTGGCTTTATAGTAAGCCATTGTGCAATGCGACACTATATCACGAAGTAAAATATAACCAAAAAAGAAAAAACAAGTGAATTTAAGCAGACGTCCCCTGAATAGACAAAGATTAACTCCACCTTACTCTCACGATTACTTGGCTCGCAATAATAAGCGGGTAATGCGAGTGGTTGCTTCTTCAGAGTTCAGTTTCAGAATAATTCAAGAGTAAGATCGATTGGATATCATGCAAAGCGAATATTGACCTGGCGACTCGTGCGTATTTTGGTATCGTTCAATTGATCCTAATTTCGCAGACCTCTTAAAAGGACAAGGCTTAAAAGAAATGTTACGCTTATTGCAAAAGCAAGGAAACAGTTATTGGTTTATGGACAGCTCGCTATATATGTGTGCGAGACCGCCTTAGTCAGAAACGCGTCGCACATCTTGGTTTCGCTGAAACTAAAGTCTGCAGACTAAAAGAACCTGTAAAATTTTCACCGTTTTACCTACATGAATCAGTCAGTTAAGTGCCATACGTGATACACACTTGGGCGATCATGTCTCGAAAGGGATATGACTGACTAGAAGATTTTCTATTCCTCTCTTTAAACTATAGCTGAAGGAAGAAGAGACGGATTGTATTAATAAGTAGTAATTATTGGGGGATCAGTTTGTTACTTGATAACAATAGAAAACTGAGCCCCCACTTTATGCCCAGTAGAAGCCTTAATCATGTTTCCAACTATCATATTCAGTCACTCAGTTAAGTACCATACGTGATACACGCTTGGGCGATCATGTCTCGAAAGAGATATGACTGACTAGGCAGAAGATTTTCTATTCCACTCTTTAAACTATAGCTGAAGGAAAAAGAGACGGATAGTATTAATACAGAGTAATTAGTGAGGGATCAGTTTATTACTTGATAACAATAGAAAACTGTTCCCCCACTTTATGCCCAGGAGAACAATTAATCATGTTTCCAACTATCATATTCAGTCAGTCAGTTAAGTACCATACGTGATACATGCTTGGGCGAAAGAGACATGACTCACTGGGCAGAAAATTATCCCGCAGTAGGTTGCTATTACTTTCTACGGTAGACTGGTTGCCAGCCAAGGCTATAGAACCCAATCTGTCCTGTTATTTGATTCATAGCTAGAGGGTGAAGATCTTGTATTATATTATTAAGTATTAACTAGTGGGGGATCAGTTTATTGCTTCATAACAATAGAAAACCGATCTCCCAGTTTATAACCAGTAGAAGACTAAATCATGTCTCCAACTATTTTATTCAGTCAGTCACTTAAGTGCCATACGGGATACACATTTGGGCGATCATGTCTCGAAAGAGACGTGATTGACTGTGAAAAAGATTATCCCGCAGTAGGCTGCCACTGCTTTCTGTGGTAGACTGGTTGCCAACCAAGGCTATAGAACCCAATCTGTCCTATTATTTAACCTATAAATGGAGGGAAGAGACGGAGTAAGACCTTTTCCAAGGGCATTTGTGCGTAAGTGAATGCAAAGAATTCAACTGGAATTCGAACTCGGCTCCCCGTTGTGTCGTTCCGAGTCGATATCCACTGCACCACAACTCTTATATGAATAGTTCAAAGTATTGTCCTCATCATTGCTGCCATGTTTAAGATGTTTCAGCCGTTGTATGCTCCGGCCTTCTTTAGATGCTAGGAATTTAAAACCGAACCCTTTATTACGATCACTGGGGCATATCATTCTCATTCCACGTGCGATGTCACTTCTAATAGCCATGAGTTATCTCCCTTTAACATAAATCTTCTGAGCAAGACTTGAGTAACTTTTGGGAACTATGCATGAATTTGTTTTTTGAAAATTAAAATCCATAAAAAGTTAATTACTAAAATCCATTTCTATCAATGAAAATGATACTAATTCTATATTTAAATTAATATAAGCCAGAGAGCTGTCTTAGAACACGGGATTAATGTTTAAATTCTATTAACAAATAAGGTCTGTAATATAAACGGTAGAAATAGTGACAGGATGGGAATATTATGAAGATACTGAGAGATTAACTCCTTGACAAGACAATTCTACGAGATATTACTTACCAAATATCAGGCAAAATGGCGAACATAAACTAGAGATATAACAGAAAATAACATGCACCCAATACTTATGCGTGTCACTATATATATATATATATATATATATACAATAATTTCTATTAATTTAATTAATATTTAAAAATGAACCAAGTGGAGGGTTCGATGTAAATAGTATTATCTATTTCCATATCCAAATATGTATATTATATTAAATAAAATTCCGAATTCTACATTGGGAATTGTATTTTATACAGTTATGATCTGAGATATAACAGAAAATAACATGTACCCAATACTTATGCGTGTCACTGTATATATATATATATATATATATATATATATATATATATATATATATATATATGTAAACATGTTACGGAGATTAACGAATTTTAACGAAACTTGGTTATAAGCAACTGACAATTTGTAATGAATTATTTTGAACATTATTTTTACCGATACTCGTATTTAAGTAGATATTCTGTTTTTTAATTAAACAGTATTTTATATTTATATCTACCGGCCTGATTATTTCACGATAAATTTTTATTACGAAAATGTGTGCTATCCAGCAGGATTCAAACCTATATATATATATATATATATATATATATATATATATGTACAATATAATTGTTTTAGTTGTATGTGGAAAGAAAATTCAAAACTCAAGCTAGTCAAGGACTGCGAGAAGAAAGCAATAATCAAAAGTTATAAGACAGAATACCTGAACTTTATCAACAGGAACAACCTACAAAGAGAGCTTCATATCATATAATAATTCTGCTTGTTCCTTTCTTAGTTAATTAGTTAGTTAATTACCTACTTAGTTAGTTCCTCCGTCCGTTACGTCACTGAAGAAAGATAACACACTTACTCTCTACACGAGCTTTTCCTTCTCCTCTATGTTTTTATAAATGCTACTCTCCTCAGTCTTTCTCTCACCTTTGCCAAACGGAAGAGTAGTAAAGAGTGATAGAGTAGGAGGAGAGAGCCTATAGCATTACCGTATATAAGTTGGTTGACTTTTTTTTACGAATTTCTCTATCTATCACATATAAAAGAACATACAGTGAAACATGTCGTATGCGACCACCCCTACCGTCATTAAAACTGGTCGCATACGGCAGGTAGTCGCTCACTAAAGGCTCATAGTCATGGCCTATTTACGCCAGAGACGAATATTCCACTCATCAGAACGTACATATTAGAATTTTACCATGTACTGGTAATAAATAAATGAGAACATAAGAAAATGGCCTAACTTTAAGGAAATTTATTAAAATTAAATTAATTCATTTTAAAATTTAAAAAAAAGTATTTACAACTGTCAAGAGACCAAAATATTTATTCACAAAATGATATTTATTAAGTGGACTTAAAAAAGGGCAATTATTTCTCTTCTTTTCGTGCCTGTACCAGTACTAGCCATTTCTTATAAAATATGAAGGTTGGAAAAATTCGCGACGTATACGGTTTCAGTTTTTTTTATTAGAAAAGCAATAGCATAAGAAAATTTGCGATAATACATGAAAACAAAAAAACAAAAAAAACATACAAAAAACATACAAAAAACTGACGGTGATAGAGATAGATATACCCAGATAGAGATAGATATACCCAGATAGAAATAGAGTAGATAGATACACAAAAAATTAAAGGAGCAAAAGAGATAGACATTTGAGAAAGGGACATAATTGTGATTTTCCCCATCCCTGAATTTATCCAAGTCAGTACGGAGACTGCGATAAATCCCTTGAACATGTCAAATGCAATGCATGTTGTACAAAACAGCTGATGTTTGACTGTGAGGTGAACTCAGGCAATATACATTTCAACAAGAAGTAACAGTTTGATACAGCACTGCAATAACAAAACAATGAGGAAGTATTACTGGCTTAGATCAAATCAAAATGAAATAGATTACTCATTTAGTTTCTCCTAATTTAGAAGTTCACAGTGTACGACCAAAATGAATTTTTTTTTTAAGCGGTCGCTTGATCAGTGATTTTCACTCATTGATGCTAGTCGCTGGTCGCGTTCTGGAGGTGGTTTCTCACTAAGGGTAAATTAACATTAGCAAATCGCATTAGCAAATCATTGAATAGAAAAACGGTCGTTAACAACAGGTGGTTGCTGACTAAGTCGGTCGCATACGGCAGGTTCAGTTGCATATACTTTTCTGTTCAAAGTGGAAATCATACGCTGCCTGTTTAAATCCTCTTAACAACCGACTTTGAAGTAAATTCACACAGGTACTGAATCAAGAAACGGCACAGACGAAGAAAATTACTACCGAAAAAATGTTTTGAATCCTATTCGATCAACACATTGTATCCCATTGATAAAAGGTTTGAACTTCCTACGTGCCAGGCCTCTAAAATTGCATTAGCTAGCTAACGTCAGATTTAGGATTTTCTTAATAAATTAATAAGTCAGTTACTCTTTGCTTTCTTAACGTTAATGCTTAGTGCTTCTATTTCTATGTGTCTAGTCACTTCAGGACATGGATGATCATGGATCTCCAAATCTTTCACTTTATGTAGATCCAACTAAATATTTATAATTTTATTTAAATTATTTCTATCATTTTAGACTACTGTCCTCACTTTCGATACCATATTAACAACGTTGTACACACCGATTGGAATTTCGAAGAAAACCTTTTATTTCCTTCACCGAGGTAGATTGTTCTAGTTCATTGAGCTCTGCCTCTTCCAAATGTCTCAGTATCGGTTATTTCTCTTTAACACCTTTTTTTAAGTTTTTGCTCACGTGCGTTGTGGTGCAATGAGAAATGGGAGAGCCGAGTTCGAACTCCAGTTGAATTAGTTGCATTCACTTACGCACAAATACACTTTTTAAAAAGTATTAATCCATCTCTTTATACCTAGTTTTTGGAGAAGATGTAAACTAAAAAGAAGCGTACTTACTGCTATGCCGGCATCAACGACAGACTGAATGAAATCTTCCAACCATTGCTTATACCTCCCCTCACAAGAGGTGAGGGGGAGTAGCCTGAGGAGAGCGCCCTCAGCGCGGCACGAACTCAGCCGAGAGTCGGTCTACGAACAACGCTACCTTAACGACCATTACGAGTCCCAGTTCTAATGCCGAATGTCGAATCATAGTCTTCCACACTAATTCGTATTATCGTTTCTACTGACCAAATTCCAAGGATTGTATTCTTTCCGTATTTAATATATATTCGTTATTTCCTATTTGGTTGTTTTTGCGTTATTCTTGCTGGACCTTTAACCGGGTCCACGACTACTATCATAGATGCAGAAGGGACACAATATAGTGCAATATAAAACGTGTGATCCCAAAAAAATACTGAGGATTTTTCTGCATACTGCATATATCCACGCGATTCCAGTTGAATACAAATCAGTGATACAAGTTATAATTTCGTCCATTCTGAATAAAATAAAACTGTCCCTACTGTCATGGCGGCATCACCGACAGACGGAATGAAGTCTTCCAATCATTACTTATACCTCCTCTCACAAGAGGTGAGAGCGAGTAGCCTGAGGAGAGCGCCTTCAGAGAGGCCCGAACTCAACTGAGAGTAGGTCTACGAACACTGCAACCTTAATGAGCATTACGAGTCCCAGTTCTAAGACCGAGGGTCGAATCATAATATTCCACACTAACTCGTATTATCGTTCCAACTAACCAACATCCAAGCATTGTATTTTTTCCGTATTTAAAATATATTAGTATTTTCCTATTTGGTTGTTTTTGCGTTATTTTTGTTGGACCTTTAACCGGGTCCACGACACTTAACATCAGGAAGAGACAGTTGAAATTTCTGGGACACGTTAAGAAAAAGAAGGGTTTAGAGAACCTGATGCTCACAGTAGGATGTAGGGAAAGCGAGACCAGAAAAACAGCGCATGTCAGTTCATTTATAAAATGTCGCCCCAAGCAAGGCAGTCTACTACCACTGCATTGCAGAGGGTTACATAAGAAAAAAGTTATGAAAAAGAGTGACAGGTTACAGGGTGTGTCAGAAAGTGGGTAAGAGAAGGGTTAAGATACTGAGAGTGGAGTGTATGGAGAAAAGAAAATGAAAAAGAGGATGCAGGTTACCAAGATAGGAAATGACTATATTCTGAAACTGGTATATATATATATATATATATATATATAGTATATCGAGGCAGCAAGTAATTTTCTAAACATATGCTATTAAATATACGAGACAATGAATGTCTATTATGTTTAATCATGAGCCGTTCTAAACGTTGTATTTTTGCTTTAATTTCAGTTGAAAATAAAGACAAAATTCTCCAACATTTGGATAATTATTTATTGGTTTTCTTCTAAGCTTTCGGCTCACATGAGCCATCTTCAGAGAGGTTGTTTAAACTGAAATATTATAAGATCCACCATCACCGACGATTTTATTTTGTGTGGCCATAAAACTCCGCTTGGCAACGGCAATAGTTACCAAAAATAATAAACGCAGTTCTTAAATTTGCGATGCGGTTTATGACGTCACACCGCGGGATAGCGCGAAATGACAACAAAACCATGTAGTCAAATGCAATGTAATATGTTATTTCCTGTTTTAAAACTTTAAAACAGGAAATAACATATCAGTTTAAACAACCTCTCTGAAGATGGCTCATGTGAGCCGAAAGCTTAGAAGAAAACCAATAAATAATTATCCAAATGTTGGAGAATTTTTGTCTTTATTTTCAACTGAAATTAAAGCAAAAATACGACGTTTAGAACGGCTCATGGTTAAACATAATAGACATTCATTGTCTCTTATATTTAATAGCATATGTTTAGAAAAAAAAATATATATATATATAATCATATCGCCCTAAGAAAGGCAGTTTACTGTCACTGGTGGGCATTGGGTTACATAGGAGGCAAGTTATGAGGAAGAGTGACAGGTTGCAGGGCGTGTCAGAAAGTGGGTAAGAGAAGGGTTAAGATACTGAGACTGGAGTGAAAGGAGAAAACAGCATGAGAGAAGTTGCAAGTTAGCAAGATAGGAGATGACTATTGACTTTACACTTAAACTTCTTGATGTGCTGTAGCAACTGGATGGCAACGTATGGTTTTAGGAGAAATAACAAGACGAATTATATTATGAACTACAAGCGACTGATAGCGGTAGAGCACGATGATGACCTACGTCCTGAAGGGACACAGTACGTAAGATAATGAAAGATTCGAAGTAATAAAAATGTGGTTCTACAGAAGGATGCTGAGGATACCATGGACTGAAAATATGAGCAAAGACGAGGTTTTGAAGAGAATGGAAACCAAAAGGGACACTGCATATAAGTGAACTTTTCTGCCGACTATCAGGATGGATATGGTACAGTGGATATCGGCTCGGAACGAGAAACCGAGGAGACGAGTTCGAATTCCAGTTGAATCCATTGTATCCACTTACGCGCAAATACCCTTGGGAAAGGTATTAATCCGTCTCTTCCTTCCAGTTATGGGTTAAATAGCAGGACAGATTGGGTTCTATAGCCTTGGTCGGCAACCAGCCTACCGCAGAAAGCAATGGCAACCTCCTGCGGGATAATATTCTCTTTCGAGACATGATGGCCCAAGCGTGTATCACGTATGGCACTTAACTGACTGATCAGGATGGCTGAAGCTGAACTACGGGAGAAGAACGTTCTATGTTATCTTGGCCCCACTTTTATCCCCTATATCCCATCAACTGATGCGTCTGCTGCGAGGGAGTTTCGTTGATTGTGTCGTGCAAAAAATAATTTCCTTGCAGAATCCATCTTGCACATTTATAAATTTGCCATTCATCCTTGTCTTGAATAATGTTGCCATATCTGTCTGAGCTCCTTACTGTGCATCTTGAGAGTCTTAACGAAATTCAGAGACGGGTCTTCAATACAATATATCCTGACCAGGCACCTCGTCTCGTAACTTTTTCAGAGATCTGTCGTAAATTCCCTCGATCGATTTTATTTTTTTCTAATCATATCGCCCCAAGCAAGACATTTTACTGCCACTGTTTTGAAGGGGGTTACATAGGAGGAAAGTTATCACAAAGAGTGACAGGTTATAGAGGGTTTCAGGAAGTGGGAATGAGAAGGATGACTTTGGACATAAAGTGAGGGATCAGTTTATATTTTGATTTTAATGTAGAATTGATCCCCCACTTTATATCCACATTATAATAGTACAGAATTTTCTTTTATAATCATATCGCCCCAAGCAAGGCATTTTACTGCCACTGTTTTGAAGGGGGTTACATAGGAGGAAAGTTATGAGAAAGAGTGACCGGTTATAGGGGGTGTTAGGATGTGGGTAAGAGAAGGATGAGAATGCTGATGGGTGGAGTGGACGGAGAAAAGAGCATGAGAGAGAGGATGCATGTTAGTGAGATAGGAGATGACTATTGACTTTACATTTAAATTCTTGGAGATTGTAGCTGTTTGGACGAGCTTCTTTTTTTTTTTTTCGTTTTTTAAGTGTGAAACTAGATTGAACCTATGGTGCAATAAATATCGGAACGAGAAATCTTAGAGCCGAGTTCGACTTTCAGTTGAATTAGGTACACTCACATACGCGCAAATAACCTTGAGAAAGGTGAAAATCTGTCGGTTTTTCTCCAGCTATGGGTTCAATAGCAGGACAGACTGGGTTCTATAGCCTTGACAACCAGTCTACTGCAGAAACTAATGCCAACCTATTGCGGGATAATCTTCTAGCCAGTCAGTCATGTCCCTAAATAGATATGATCGCCCAAGCGTGTTTCACGTATGGCACTTAACTGACTGACAGATTCGAATTCTGGATTTCTTGACTATTCAGGCCGGGAAATAAATCGCTGTTTAATAAATAAACAAGGCGTCTACACAAATACGAGAATGCAATAAAATAACGTTTAAAGCCACTATTGTACTTTACTTGGCCATCAATGCACTCTCGAGTCGACGTATGAAAACACTTTAGACCTAATGATGTTTTCTTCTAGGTGAACGCAGGTTCGAACCCTGCTGATAAGGGCATATCTTTAATTATTATTATTAATAATAAGATTTCTCGAATATTCAGGATGGTAGACGGAAATAAAGTACTATTTAATAAACGAACGAGAGTCTACTCGGATACGACTTTTGCTCAGTCGGTCATGTCTCTTTTGAGACATGATCGCCCATGCGTCTATCACGTATGGCACTTAAACTTCTTTAAGAGTCTTTACGAAATTCTTAGGCGTCAAGAAGTGGATAAGGATGACTAGGCTTTAATAGATAGATGCAAGTGCCATTTTCGCTCTAAACGTTTTGCATTTCCCACCGTTGGGAACCCCTTCTGATTTCTTGTTTCTCTGATAAATACAATTTTCTCTGATAAATACAATTTTCAAAAATTTGAAAATATCAATCGGTCTTCTTGAAGGCTCTCCCGTTTATTGATCTTTCCTCATCCCTTCTCTTTTCCAATCTTCTTATACCCATTTATGCTCTCTGTGTGACACCCACGTCTTAGTGGCACTTTTGCCTTGCTTTTGGCGAAACGATTAATATATTATATATATATATATATATATATATATATACTACTGGCCAAAATTATTAGGCCTCCCCAGTTTTTAAAGAAAAATGATAGATTTCATACATCTACATCCTACACCTATTCAATCTGGCTCATGATCCATTCATTCATTGCAATTT
>JBBBDQ010001521.1:965000-1152500 GCA_037127315.1 Ascarosepion bandense
TAGGTGCAGATAAATGATTTTATATTATTCAATTCACGGGATTAGAAATGTTCATAGAAAAGGCAATCTCATATCTGCTAATCCTTCTTGTGTTCAATCTCTAGGTTTAAGGATCAGGCGCTAACACCACTCGGAAAATTGTACATGCACCCTCTTGGTTAAATAGTAGAGTTTGAGTTTGACTTTGAGTTTTGTTTAACGGCATATCAACACCTTTGTGGGTTATTTAATGCCAAAAAGGTGGGCTTTTAAGGATTTTTTTTTTATGTTCAGTTATAGCGAGAAGGATTATTTAGTCAGATTTTCAGTTTCAGTTTTGTTTAACGGCATATCAATACCTTTGTTGGTTATTTAATGCCAAAAAGGTATGCTTTTAATGTGTTTTTTTATGTTCAGTTATAGTGAGGAGGACGATTTAGTCAGATTTTGAGTTTCAGTTTTGTTTAACGGCATATCAACACCTTTGTGTGTTATTTAATGCCAAACTGGTATGCTTTCAATGTGTTTTTTTATGTTCGGTTATAGTGAGAAGGTTGATTTAATCACAATTTGTTGAAATTTTTTTTTTTTTTAGAAAACTGAAGATGCTTTCTAGTTTTGTATTTAAAATATATTGTGGGTAATAATTCTTTCCTTCAAAAAGTATTATGTCAATAGCTTTTTCCTTCAAAAATGTATATTTTTCTATAAATGTTCATTTGTATGTATATAATTCTATAAAAGTCTATTTTTATACTTTCATTGTGCTTTGACCCCAGTTTAAGGCTTTACTATTTGCCCATAGCTCGGACCCTAACAGGTGCTACCACTCCGGTTCAGGGTGGACCTGGGAACAACAGCAATTAAGAGGTGGTTCCATGCTCCCACGACCTCTTAATCAGAGGCCTTGCTGCCGGATGCAGTTTACCGTCATACCCAGGACCCGTTAAATACTAGAATTGTACGTGAAAAAATCATTCTTATTATCAAAGATTTGTTAATGCCAGTTTCACTTAACAAAAAATATTCTTAAATTTCCAAATATGTTTTGTCTTTTTTCGGCCCCCAAATCTTGATAAACCGTAACAAAACAACATCGAAAAGCAAAAACTAACCCCATGTAGATTTTTTTTATTTTATCTAACCTACAAGAGGCGACTTATAATTTAATTCGCTCTTCTTCTTCTTCTTCTTCTATGTGCCCTGTCCCTTCAGCACGTAGGCGATCATGGTTCTCCACGTCTCCCTATCCATTGTGGCTCTTAGTATGTTTGCTGCTGTTACTCCTGGCAACCCCCGTTCCGTCATCCACCTGATGAGGCCCTGCAAATATGTTATCTGCTGCTATCTGGCCAGTCAGTATCAGGTTCTCTAGGCACTCCTTCCTTATTGCGTGTACCAGGAACTTCAGTTGTCTCTTCCTGATGCTCAGTATTAATTTCCTTTTCGTTGCCATTCTTTCCAACACCTCATCGTTGCTTGCATGCTCAGTCCACGATATCCTCAGCATCCTTCTGTATAACCACATTTCCGCTGCTTCCAGTTTTGTCCTCTTCTTCGATGATATTGTCCAGCATTCACTGCCGTATTGAAGAAATGACATCACATAGCAATCCAGCACTTTTTTTTTGTTGTTTCTAGGGAAATTTTCCTGTCTCTTCATACTTTACTCAGCTTCTGGAACGCGTCCTTTGCCATGCCAATTCGCCTTTGGATCACTGTGTCGCCCTTAAGATGTCCTTTAACACCTTCCTTTACTGAATCGGTATATATGAGATTTTTCTTCTTTTTTTTTAAACTTGTCTCTCTGCAGATTCATCTGAAGACCTCCAGGCAATTCTTTGTTAAAATTGATATTATTTTATGCGAGTATTTTGTTTTGAACGTTCGCCGACATTAAAAGGTTTATTAAGTGTTTTCTGGATGTTTTAAAATTCTATTAAGTTTTATATACGAGTTTGATGAAAAAACATTGGGAATGCTGACATTGTTAATGTAGAAAGATGGAAATTATTATCTAACAGAAATTTGATTTTATGTCAACGAAAAAGAAATGAAAAAGAAATTTTCAAATAACTTAAATTAGAGCTCTTGTATAAACAGAGAAGAAAATGATTATATATATATATATATATATATATTTGAAAATATTTTTGTAAGTACAGAATCTAATTAAAGAAATAAAATTGTGTAGCTTGATGTTACACATTGTAAATGATATTTAAAAGCGAACCAACCGGTTTCGCTCCCGCTATTCAGACCTCTACGGGAGATTTTAATCAGAAATTTTTTTAAAAAAAAGTATGTCATGAAAATGAGGAGGATGTAAAAAATATGCGGACGACACTTTTTGTTAATTTGATAATGAACTTCAGTCAAACCGGTTTCTCTCTTTTCTTAATAATATCCATCCAGCACTGAGGTTTACTGTTGAGAAAGAATCAAATTCTCAACTAGCTTTTTTAGATGTCCAAGTACATCGGACACCTACAACTTTTCTCACCTCTGTCTATAGGAAACCAACATTTGCGGGGTTATATACGCGTTGGGATTCCTTTTGTTCTAAAAACTTAAGATAAACATTATTAGAAACCTAGTTCACAGAGCATTAATGATTTGTTCTTTTCGGTAAATTTTCGTTTTAGGTGCCGACAGCTTTTCCCCCTTCAAATTTATCCAAAATAGCATTATTTCTGTGCAAATGTATATGCTGAACTAAAATCAACAGTTATTGAAGAAACCTACCTTTTTTTATTTGAAAGTCCATAAAAAAAAGAACTATATCTCGCACTTTTTCTCTCTTGTAACTCTAACGCAGTCATGTAATTAACTGCTGAATGTCTTTCGGCGTAGGACACAAATTTTGGTCTATTTTTGGTCGATTTTCTTCCTTTACTGAAACTTATGGCGATGTACTTTCTGTAATGAAAATAATGCACTATTGTATTTCTACGCTTATTACTTTCATTACAGGAAGTAGATCGCCAGAAGTTTCAGTAAAGGAAGAAAATCGACCAAAAAACGACCAAAATTTGTTGTCCTACGCAGTACGTCATTCCGCAGTTAATTACATTACTTCGTGAGAGATACGGTTGAGAAAAGGTGCGAGATATAGTTGTTTTTTTTTTATGGACCTTCAAATCAAAAAGGTAGATTTCTTCAATAACTAATTGTTGATTTTAGTTCAGCAAATACATTTGCACAGAAATAATGCTATTTTGGATAAATTTGAAGGGGGAAAAGCCGTCGGCACCTAAAACGAAAATGTACCGTCTTTTCTTGATGATAAAATTAGTTGTGTGAAGGAAACCTTATGCAGTTTAGGGTATCCGCCTGACACTGTTCATTCAGTCATCTGTAACAAAATGTTTGAATTCAAAAAGGATAAACTCATTACTGCTAAAAAATGCCCCGTTTATCTTAGACTTCCATGGATTGGATCAAAATGTGAAAGTTTGGCTAGACAAATTTCATTAAATGTTCATTGTTGTTTTTTCTCGACTGAGGTACGTATTGTATTTCAAACCCGGCCCATGTTATGTTCTGCACGCAAAGATGTTCTTCCTCCCCACCAAATTAATTCTATAATATATCAATTTAAATGTAGTTGCGGAGTTGACTACATAGGAAGAACAACTCAATGTTTCGACATGAGAATTAAACAACATGTTCCAACTAAAATAAGGAATCACACCTTACCTCGAAATGGATATGTCCCGAATACCTATGGTTCCGCTATTTGTGAACACCTTATAAAGAATAGAAAGTGTGTTGCTAATTTTACTGTTGATCGGTTCACTGTTGTGTCCTGATCGCACTCGTCATTTCACCTTTAGGTTCTGGAGGCTTTGTATATCGGGTCCCGAAAGCCTGCGTTGGGTAAACAGCGTGAGTTGTCGGGACTCGATATAATTAGCCTCTAGCATTCACATTTTTTTTCTCCATCTTTCTCATTTTCATGACACTTTTTTTATTTTTTATTTTGATTAAAATCTCCCGTAGAGGCCTGAAGAGCGGGAGCGAAACCAGTTGCTTCGCTTTTTAATATATTTACAATGTGTAACATCAAGCTGCAAACTTTTATTTCTTTAATCAAATTTTGTACTTACAGAAATATTTTCATATATATATATATATATACGGTGATCCTTACTCATACACACAGTAAGAGGAACCTGCAGATGTTGGAGGCCATGTACATCAAATCTAAACAACTCAGCGTCTCGACATGAGAATTAAACAACATGTCCCAACTAAAATAAGAAATCACAGCTTACCTCGAAATGGATTCGTTACAAATACCTACGGTTCCCCCATTTGCGAGCATCTTATAAAGAATAAAAAGTGCGCAGCTAATTTTAGTGTAGATCGGTTCATTGTTTTGTCTCTATCTCACCCTTCATACCATCTCAAGGTTCGGGTCCCGAAGTCCTGCACTGTGCAAACAGCGTGAGTTGTTGGGACTCGATATAATTAGCCTCTAGCATCCACATTTTTTCTTCCATCTTTCTCATTTTTGTAACACACTTTTTATTTTAAATTTTCATTAAAATCTCCCGTAGAGGCCTGAAGAGCGGGAGCGAAACCGGTTGCTTCGCTTTTTAATATATTTACAATGTGTAACATCAAGCTGCACACGTTTATTTCTTTAATTATATATATATATATATATATATATAGTGTATCGAAGCAGCAAATAATTTTCTAAGCATATACTGTTAAATGTAGGAGACAATGAATATCTATACTATTATGTTTAATCATGAGCCGTTCTAAACCTCGTATTTTGGCTTTAATTTCAGTTGAAAATAAAAACAAAAATTCTCCAACATTTGAATAATTTTTTATTAAATTGGTTCTAAGCTTTCGGCTTACATGAGCCATCTTCAGAGAGGTTATAAGGACGGTAACACAAAAACATCCAACTTCAGCGATGATTTTATCTTGTGTTGACAAGATATATAAATATATATATATATAAATATATATATATATAAATATCTATATATATAAATATATCTAAATATATATATATATATATATACATCAATATAAATATAAATATATACATCAATATAAATATATACATAAATATAAATATATATACATATATAAATATATATATCTATAAATATATATATATATATAAATAAATATATATATAAGTATATATATATAAATATATATATATAAATATATAAATATATATAAATATAAATATATAAATATAAATATATACATAAATATAAATATATATACATATATAAATATATATATCTAAATAAATATATATATATATAAATATATATATATATATATATATATATATATATATATATATAAATATATAAATATATATAAATATATATATATATATAAATATATAAATATATATATATATATATAAATATATATATATGTATATATATATATATAAATATATATATGTAAATATATATATATATACATATATATATATATATGTATATAGAATTATATATATATATATATATATATATATAATTCTATATACATATATATATATATATATATATATATATAATGCAAATAAACTAGAATCCGTAAGCTTACACTAATCCAAACAAACATAAATATTCGAAAAAATGTCAACAAACAGAACGTAAATCCGTGAAAATCCGGCGAGAAATATATCGTCGGGTATTAGGGATGAAAAAAAAGAAACCAGCGGAAGAAGAACAAACAGTCAAGCATCTACAGGAAAGAAAAAAAACATATATATATATATATATATATATATATATAAATCATATAAATCTCGTATATCGTAATCAAATGCATACAAATTATAAACAAGATGAAAATACATTACTGTGCAAAAGTATTAGGAAAATAACTATTTTATCTTTTATGTGGCATATTGACAGAAAATAAACAGTTTCTTTAAAGTCATTTTATTTGATTTAACCAACAAATGCTTTAACAAGAAAAAATACTTGTTACAAAATAAATTTAGTATATAGTATAATAGCTTTTTCCTTTGATCCAGGCCTTTAATCTGTCAAGCATTGACGTCACAAGCTTCTTCAATGTATATAATGGTATCTCCTGCCAAGCAGCTTGTATTCGTTTCCAAAGTGTGTCTTGTGAAGTAACATTAGATTTATCATTTTGTTTTATCCAGAATATCCCATAGATTTTCAATAGAGTAGTTTCAAAATTTAATTTGTTTAATAGAAAATAGGAAAAATTAAATATAACTTCTTTTTAATGCATTTCTTTTACGCCTAGTTTTAAAAAAATCAATATTTATTAGCAATTAATTTGGCTTTTCACCCTGTATCTGAATTTCAGTGAGGTTTTTAAGAAAATCCCACCTGTCTTAATATTTTTGCACACTACTGGTAGTGTGCAAAAGTGTTAGGATAGGCGTGATTTTAACCTTTATTTTGATGCCTTATAAAAGAAAAAAAATAGTTCTTGTGCAAATACTTTTGCACAGTAATTTATACTAAAAAAATTAGTAAATACTAATATATCTACAAAAGATCCTAGAAAAAAAATTAAGTTATTATATACTAAATCTAGTACATCCGACTGAATTATTCGCAATAATTCTTCTCCCCCGGTTAGCGATTTGTAAAAAACCAACATAGTTTACAAATTCAAGTACACTTTGAGAGATTATATCTCCAACGAATTAAATAATATTTATGTTGGTCACACCACAAACTCGCTTTCACGACGCTTGACACTACACTTGAAAGATAATTCTAACAATTTTAGACATTTAAAACAACATGCCTGGCCACATTTTTTTTTTTATCATTTCACCCCGAGCAAGGCGGAAACGCCACTGATGTGCAGGGGTTTACATAAATGTAAAAAGATTAATTAGAAAAGAGTGAGGAGTACAAACTAGTTAGAAAGGAGCAACAGAAAGCTGAGAAAGCAGGTGCGATGACAGATACATAGGTGGAGAGAAAGGGAAGGTTATACAGGGAAGGGGAGAGAGCTAAAGTCCAGTGGTTAGTAGATGAGTATTGACTTTGCATTTAAATTTCTGGAGGTTGTAGCCGTCAGGAAAGCAAGAATACGGGAGCGAGTTCCACAGGCGGGAAGTGCGAGAGAGAAAGCTGCAGGAGTAGAATTGTCGTCTGCATTTGGCTAACCTGATTGTGAATGGGTGGGATCCAGTTGCCAGTCTGGTTGCACGAGTAAACACCTACACAATTCCGGAAAACCCTAGTTGAAAACACAACTATACTTAAACATGAAAACAATAAACAAAAACTAAAACTTCTAAAAGCTATATACATAAAACAGTTGAAACCTGCACAAGATAAACTATAAAACCTTCACAAATATTCTTAAATGCCTATAATTAATAAGAGAATCCATTGGTTTATTTCAATGGCTTTTCATAAATAATATTTCTTGTTTTGACACTCGCTTGGTCACGTGTGATGTCACGAGCTGTGATGCGACTTTCGTCTTAAATGCACGAGTTTGTTATTGCTTGGAAATCTTCTATGAGGACAAAAACAGTTTGTCATGATTGTTAGTCTGTGTTTACATTATATAATGTAATTTTACATCTTATATTTATATATATATATATATATATATATATATATAATTTGATATATATATATATATATATATATATATATATATATATATAAAAATCCAAGTAAAGAGGACCCAAGGTTTTACTATTTTGAGTACCCCGGCATTTATTTTTTTTATAAACAGTGCTCAATATAATAAATATTATCGAGCTTAATATAATAATATAAATCTGAATTAATTGTACGATGCGATACGGAAATTTCTATCTTTCGAGAGTTATATATATATATATATATATAATTATGAATAAAATGTACATTGCGACACAGAAATTTCTATGTTTCGAGAATATTGGATGACAGCTGTGAAAATGATTTACATTGGACAATGTAAATAATTTTCACAACCAACTCCTCACATTACCTTATCAAGAGAATGTACATTTTATTCATAATTATATATATATATATATATATATATATATATATATATATAACTCTCTCCACAAACGCGTCACGTGATGTAAACAAACGCGTCACGTGATGTAAATAAACTCTTCACTGACACTCTCGCGAAATCTCGCGAAATACGTTACTAATTCAAATTTTAAAATCATTTGTTTCTGATGAAGGAGCGAGAGCGGTCTGAAATATAAAATATAATAGTAGAAATAAACAAATACTGTCAAAAAAAACACATTTTTAAACTCAAAACGTTTTAATATTCTTTCCAATATATATATATATATATATATATATATATATATATATATATATATATATTTGTAAGCTCAAATGGTTTTATCTAAAAAAAACTTTATCCATCACAAAGTTAAAAATCTTCAGGTTTTACTTTATTTGTCCAGGGTGTTATATCCTTGTCTTGTTCAGCCCCCTAGAAAACTGAACTCTAAAATTGTCGCCATGAAGACGACGATGAAAGCTACAAGAGATAGTTTGCCATCTTGTGTACTGAACCAAGAATGATAAGGCGATCGTTAATAAAATAAAAATAAAAATAAAAGCATAATGTTCGCAACAAGTTTTATCACTGCAAATTCCGTGTGCAGTTCGACAAAAAAACGCCAAAGATAACAATGCCTCAACTATTTTTGCGTTGGTTGAAAAGCAGGCAACCCATTCTGGCGATGAGGACAATCTTTCTGTCATTATTTTTTTTTATATTAGAACATTATTGTAATTTTTATTATCTACTCTATTCGGACTGTTGTCCTCATCTTTATTGCCATATTCGCTATGTGTCGGCCGCTGAACCTTCTGAATGTGGTTTCCGGCTTTCTCTTTTCTAATCTTTACACTCTTTTATTTATTTATTTTTTTCTTTTCTTCAGTTGGAGTAGATAGACTCAACTATCGCCCGGTTCACTCTCCACCCACGTCTATTGAACAGGTGTAGAGTCTCATCCCTTGTTTCCTGTTTAGGATGTGGTTTCTGGCTTTCTTTTTTTCCAATCTTTTCACTGTTTTCTTTTTCTTTTTACTTTTTTTCAATTGGAGTAGATAGACTAAACTACCGCCCGGTTCACACTCCATCCACGTCTATTGAACAGGTGTATAGGCACATCCCTTGTTTCCTGTTTAGGGTGTGGTTTCCGGCTTTCTTTTTTCCAATCTTTTCACTGTTTTCTTTTATCTTTTTTTTTCAATTGGAGTAGATAGACTAAACTACCGCTCGGTTCACATTCCACCCATGTCTATTGAACAGGTGTAGAGGCTCATCCCTTGTTCCCTGTTTAGGATGTGGTTTCCGGCTTTCTTTTTTCCAATCTTTTCACTGTTTCTTTTTCTTTTTACTTTTTTTTTCAATTGGAGTAGATAGACTAAACTACCGCCCGGTTCACACTCCACCCATGTCTATTGAACAGGTGTAGAGTCTCATCCCTTGTTCCCTGTTTAGAATGTGATTTCCGGCTTTATTTTTTCCAATCTTTCACTGTTTTCTTTTTTTCTTTTTACTTTTTTTCAATTGGAGTAGATAGACTAAACTACCGCCCGGTTCACACTCCACCCATGTCTATTGAACAGGTGAAGAGGCTCATCCCTTGTTCCCTGTTTAGGATGTGGTTTTCGTCTTTCTCTTCTCCATTCTTTTCACTCTTTTATTTTTATTTATTTTTATTTTTTTGCGTTGGTTGAAAAGCAGGCAACCCATTCTGGCGACGAGGACAATCTTTCTGTCGTTATTTTTTTTTTATATTAGAACATTATTGTAATTTCTATTATCTACACTATTCGGACTGTTGTCCTCATCTTTATTGCCATATTCTTTATGTGTCAGCCGCTGAACCTTCTGAATATTTAAGTAATTAAGTTTATAAATCACACCAAAACATACCCTGTCATCACTGGATAGAAGCACTGGTTCGATCCACTGACTTGACAAGATTTGTGTGTTCGATACCTGGACACAGCAATGATAAACAAAGATTTTGAAAGTTAATTTGACAGGGAGATAACTAAGACTTCCTAAAATGGCATGACTCTTGGAACGAAATAAAGGGTTCCGTTTAAAAATTCCAATCATTTGAAGAAGGTCAAGAACGTACAAGGGCCGAAACGTCGTGAATATGATAGTAAAGATGAAAACAACAGTTCAAACAATGTAAATAATGTAAATAATCACAATACCTAATCTGAAACGTACATAAAACCTTGCCTGTATTTATCTCAGCGTCTTTACGAAACAGTAGTGTATTATTATAACGTGAATATGATCTGTAATAAGTGTGTATATATATATATATATATATATATATATATAGAGAGAGAGAGAGAGAGAGAGACTGTGTGTATTTTGGCAGCATTTTTTCATTAATACAGGTTTCATTGAATAATATAGACAAGTTCTGTCTATTTATTTTGTGTAATATCCGTTCGTATGATCTGATTAGCTTGATAGTGTTGTCAGGGAAAGACGACAAGAAATCCCAATAATTGTTGATATTTTTATCAGGTCTGAGCTTTCGGATTACATAAGCCATTATAAAAGGATGAACATTTAATGTTCAGTCAACATAGAACATTTAAATTATTATTAACATAGATAGATAGATAGATAGATAGATAGATAGATAGATAGATAGATAGATAGATAGATAGATGAAGAGAGAGGGAAAGAGATATAAGGAAAGAGAGATGGATATAGCGAGAGAGAGAGATAGATAAAGAAAGAGAGATAGAGAGAGGGAGAGAGCTATAGGAAGATAGATAGATAAGGAGAGAGATATAGGGAGAGAGATAGATAGGGAGATAGATATGGAGAGAGAGAGAAAAATAGGGAGAGAGAGAAAGGGAAATTTTAAAAATATACTTTTAAGGTAGGTTGCATTTATTGCCAAAGCATCAACGAAATGCAAACACACGCACACATACACACGCACACACACACAGACACACACAGACACACACACACATATGCATGTGATTAACAGGATTAATTGGGAGGAATTTATCAATTAGCCGAGCTGTCATGAAAAACCGCTTTACAGTATCCTCACTCCTCAGGGCTTTTTTTTAAAACTGCTGACGTGTCCCCGTTTTATTCTTATTCATATGAAGCTAGGTGTAATTTAATATTTTGTTATGTAATTGAATCTACAGTTGGTTAATTGCTTTTGATTGCTTTTGTTGTGTTAACTTCTTTTTTTTTTTTTAATCGTATCACCCCGAGCAAGGCAGTAACGCCACTGATGTGCAGGTGGCGACGTAATCGTGAAAAGATTGGAAAAGAGAAAGCCGGAAACCACATCCTAAACAGGAAACAAGGGATGAGCCTCTTCACCTGTTCAAAAGACGTGGGTGGAGTGTGAATCGGGCGATAGTTAAGTCTATCTCCTCCAATTGAGAACAAAAAGAGAGAAAAGAAAAAGAAGTGAATGATTGGGAAAAAGAAAAAAAGAAAAATCCGGACGTGGGTGGAGTGTGAACCGGGCGATAGATAGATCTATCTACTCCAATTGAAAAAAAAAACCAAAGTGAGAAGATTGAAAAAGAGAAAACCTGAAACCACATCCTAAACAGGGAACAAGAGATGAGCCTCTTAACCTGTTCAATAGACGTGGGTGGAGTGTGAACCGGGCGATAGATAGATCTATCTACTTCTTTTTAATGATGTACTATTTGCAGTTGGTTAATTTTCTTTTAGAGTGCGTGAATGGGTGTCCGCTTTATTGCTTTATAATGAGTTGATTTCTTGTCCTTTTGTCCGAGCTCTTTGTATTGTGTTGGGTCGAACTTTTTCTTAGTATGTTAATATATGTGATCGCTGAAAGAATATTTATGCATCATTGAAGTGCTTGTGTTCTTGTGTGTATTTATGTTTCTGGGCTTTATGTGTAATTTTTTCGCAGAGGATGCACACACACACACACACATGGTCATGGAGCTCAAACTCTTTAGACGTTGGCACGAAAGTCTAAAAAGCAATAGTTGTTTCCAGTTAAAGCGAAACCGTAGACTGAAAGAAAAATCAATGGATGTAAGTCAAATTTTGATTTCCTGCTATCGATATCAAATAATTTTTTTTCGTCGTTAACTGAATTTTGAAGTCTAAGTGAGTCCTCTGATTAAATGGTATCATGGCTGAAACTAAGAACTACAATTATACCTACTTAGAGCCAAACCCGAAGCAAAAACTAAAATAAAAGAGCTGAAAAAAAAATACAGACATACAGACAGATAAACAGACACACAGACAAACATCTTGCCTTTTATATCTATCTATATATATATATATTATTGATTTTCTGCACTATTGTAAGAACTGCAACCTCGAAACTTCTGAATATCATTTCTTATGTCTTTGTCTATGAGTGTATCAAATTTGATTAAAACCGGACCACTCCTTCTAAAACCCGATTTTTCGATTATCGATTTTCGATACTTATCGAGGGTACCTCGACACAAAGCTAAGAACACTCGCAGACGCTTATAGTACAACTATGTAAATTTTCAAGAAAATCGGTTCAGCCGTTTCGGAGTCTATAGGTAACGGACGACACAAACAGACACAGACACACACACAGACAAAGTTCCATTTATAAATAAGTTTTTTTTTCTTTTTTAATCATTTCACCCCGAGCAAGGCGGAAACGCCACTGATGTGCAGGGGGTTACATAAATTTAACAAGATTAATTAGAAAAGAGTGAGGAGTACAAACTAGTTAGAAAGGAACCATAGAAAGCTGAGAAAGCAGGTGCGATGACAGATACATAGGTGGAGAAAGGGAAGGTTATACAGGGAAGGGGAGAGAGCTAGAGGCCAGTGGTTAGTAGATGAGTATTGACTTTGCATTTAAATTTCTGGAGGTTGTAGCCGTCAGGAAAGCAAAAATACAGGAGTGAGTTCCACAGGCGGGAAGTGCGAGAGAGGAAGCTGCAGGAGTAGAATTGTCGTCTGCATTTGGCTAACCTGACTGTGAATGGGTGGGACCCAGTTGCCAGTCTGGTTGCACGAGTAAACACCTGTTGAGGAGGCATCAGTGACTTAAGCTCATCCGAGCAGAAGCCATGAAAGTATTTGTAGAAGAGACAAAGGGAGGCCACATTTCGACGATGGTGAAGTGGCTGCAGTCGAGTCGCCAGATCAGTACCTATCACATTACAGACTCTCCTTTGGAGCTTGTCAAGAACACTGAGGAGAACGGCAGGGGCACCTGACCATAAATGGCAGCAGTACTCAATGCACGGACGGATGGTTGACTTGTATATATGCAGGATGGATTCAGGTGGAAAAAACATCCTGGATCGACATAGTTACCCAATCTTCTTAGCAGTAGATTTAGCTATGGATTCAATATAATGGTTCCATTTGAGGTCTGAGGACAGGGTAAGTCCGAGGAGGCGTAGTGTATTACTCTCCGGGAGAATCACTTGGTCCATGCTTATGGGAGGCAGAAGAGGTTGCCTGTAATGGTTGACAGACAACAGCTTGGTCTTAGATGAATTGAACTTGACAAGTCACTTCTTGCCCCAGTTCACCACAGAGTGTAGATCCCGCTCAAGGTCAGCAGCGAGATTATGTCTGTCCGCCAGGACAGGTTTCTTACTGGAGCGGGAGTATATTGTAGTGTCATCTGCGTAGATGCCTACTTGGGACTTGATCTCATCCGGGAGGTCGTTGATGAAAATGAGGAAGAGCGTCGGGTCCAGGATAGAGCCCTGTGGGACACCAGCATTCGTGCTGTAGAACGAAGAGGCACGCCCATTCAGAACGACCTTCATTTTGCGGTTATTTAAGAAAGATTGGATTAGGTCAAGCAGGCGGCAGGTAATACCATAACCGCGTAGTTTGCATAGGAGGCCAGAGTGCCAAACCCTGTCGAAAGCCTTGGAGATGTCCAGAGCAACCGCGCGAGCCTCGTCAGACTCATCAAGGGCCTGTAGCATGTACTCCGTTACGGATGTTAACAGGTCGGCCGTGGACCTGTCAAAGCGGAATCCATATTACCTGTCGGAGAACAGTTTGTGGGCGGTGAGATGATGAACTATTTCAGCATTGATTATAGCCTCGAATACTTTCCCGAATATCGGTAAAAGACTGATAGGGCGATAGTTGGATGGGTCCGAGGGTTCACTACAATTCTTAAAGACAGGAACGACTGAAGAGAATTTCCAGCATGCAGGAAAGCAGGAAGCAGAAAGGCAATAGTTAAATAGTTTAGAGAGGACAGGGGAAAGTTCAGGAGCACACCTCTTAAGGACTATCACGGGGATTCCATCGTTTCCACACGCCTTATGGGGGTCGAGTTTTGAAATTACTCTGGATACTACTGTCGGGATAATATATACGTCGTGCAGTTTGGCCTCAGTTCTAATAGGGAAGTCGGGTGGGTGCACTCCGGAGGAGTCGAATGTGGAGTTGGATGAGAATCTGTGGGCAAAGCACTCAGCTTTGTCCGCAGATGACGTGAAATCCATGGATTAAAGGAGGTATTGAGGATTTCCTATTGTTGAGCACTCGTTTACAAATCCTCCAATAGTCCTTGGAGCCGAACTTGCGGTCAGCTATGTGCTGTCCCATTCTCTCAGCAAACAACTGTTTGGCGTCATTTAGAGTTCTTTTGCACTCATTGCGAGATATATATACATATAACTGAGTGGTTGCCCAGACCCGAGAATGGCTGTCTGCAATTACAGTCGTCTACAAGGATACATTTTTGTTTGTTCAACAATCACAGAGACCCCTATAATTTATACTGGAATTTTTTAAGGGGGTGCGCATTATCTGAAGGTACCAGCAGTTTGAACAAAGCCAGCACTCTCAAACCCTAGGATGACTTTATTATTCAATCTAGCTCAACCAATCGACGTCTCACAAATATTTTCGCCTATCCAATATCTCTCAAAAGTCTTGGGCCAACTCGTAGTATGGTTTTACAGGCAATTTTTGAAAGGTGCCACACGTAGGTATTAAGAATATCACGAACAAGCCACCCTCTTGATAAATCTACCATAGTGAGATTCGAACTCGGGTTTTATTGTCCCAACAACTCTGCATTTGTTGTCTTTGAGGATTCCTTCTAAGTCAACCCAATGACTCACTGAACTTTTCTGCCTCGTTATACATATTCATATGCGTGTATACATTCACATATATGGTTGTATTCTATCTATCTATCTATCTATCTATCTATCTATCTCTCTCTCTCTCTCTCTCTATATATATATATATATATATATATGCAGGTTCCATTAAAGATGACAGACACGGTATTGTAGTTAAGCTTTTTATGTAATTTTTACATGTGATATTTTTTCTTTTCAGAACATAAATTTTAGTAAAATTGTGAAAATGTTTCATTTTTTCCGAACGCTAACGGCTATATTTCAAATCATTATCGAAGATGAATTTTACTTTACGTATAACTGAATATTTGTATTTAATTTATACTCTGAAAAGAGAAGAATCATAGGATCACATGAAAGATTACATAAAAAATTAAAGAAAACCTTGCCTGTCATTTTATAATGATAAATCTGTATAAAAAAGACATGCTTTCCAAATACACAATTTTTAGTATATATATATATAAATATATTCTAAACATATACTGTTAAATATAAGAGTCAATTAATGTCTATTGTGTTCAATCATAAACCGTTCTAAACATCATACACCTGCTAGGGTCCCAGCTATGGGTAAATAGTTAACCCCTAAAGTGTGGTCAAAACACTATGAAATTATAGAAATAAACTTTTATAGAAATATATATATATATGAAAAAAACATATTACCAAAAATACATTTTTGAAGAAAAAAAAATTTTTTTGAAGGAAAAAATTTCTCAGCAAAACATTTTGAATACAAAACTAGAAAACATTTTCAGTTTTCTATAATGAAGAAGAATAAAAACAAAATACTTTCATTAAAATCTGACTAAATCAACATTTTTCACTATAAAAAATACCATAAAACGCCACATTTTGGCATTAATTAACCCACAGAGGTTGAGATGCCGTTAAACAAAACTCAAACATTTATATATATATCCGACAGACGCCATTTCGGTCGGGTTTCAATCCTGGGTAAAAAAGCAATCGGAGTCTAACCGTACTGATGAGCTATGATACGGCGAAACAGATTGTCTGCGGATGACAAAATATATATATATATATATATATATATATATATATATATATGTCTATATAGATGCACATATATAGTTGTACTTTATCGTGATATGTGAATATATATGTATGTATATATACATATAAATCTATTGTGATGTTTTAGTATTTTTTGCCAAGTGAATAACTGTAAATGAAAATAGAATCGTTCTTTTGTTAATACTGCACAATAACATATGCATCAAATGAATTTATAAATATTTAATAATTACCTATACTGCAGCTTCATCAATGAAAGAATGAAGAAAATTTAGGGTGATTCGGACGAGTTCATCTTTGCTTCTTTGCCTTGTAAAATTTTTCAAAGTAATAATAACAAAAGAACCAATCTATTTTCATTTGGCAATAAATAGTAAAAATACTATGAAATGGTTGTGGAGTAGTTTTCGCACTGAAAGTTATAATCGGGCTATGTCGGTTGCTAATGGACTTAACGCACCCAAAATGTTAGGAATTTGGTAATCTTTTACTGAATGCTGACTCCTTAGTATTCAGCTAACTGCCAACTAATATCAATTGCCTGATAGTTCAACTGAACTCCAATAGAACTCTAAAGAACTCCTATGAACTTCTCAAGAACTTATCCCGTTAACTTCCTGTTAACTCTTAATAATATAAGAGGGAGAGTCCATTATCTGAGGAATAGGTGTCTTTCCCCATAACATTAATATAGGAGGGAGATTCCATTATCTGAGGAATAGGTGTGTTTCCCAATAACACAAATACATCATTTCTTTTAAAATAACTCTGGTGGCCTATTAACTATGGCCGGTAGTATATATATATATATATATATATATATATATATAGGTTGCGTTGGGTAAATTGTCGCTATTTGCCTTGTAAAATTTTGCAAAGTAATAATCACAAAAGAACCATTCTATTTTCATTTAGAATTATCCACTTGGCAATAAATAGTAAAAATAGTATGAAATACATCATTTCTTTTAAAAAAAACTGGGGTAGCCTAATAATTATGGCCAATAATATATATATATATATATATATATATATATATATATATGTGTGTGTGTGTGTGTGTGTGTGTGTGTGTGTGTGTGTCTGCAATGTTGGCTTGGGCAAAAAGCCTTTATTTTTGGACGACAAGGAAGAGTTAATAAAATTCTATAATCCTATCATTTTTCCGTTTTGTTGAAAATAAGGAATATAAAGATTCTCTATAATTTTTATTGTCCCACGCGCTTTCGACCACTTCGATAGTCCTTTTAAAGGGTCTTTATATCTCTGCTGTTGTTACTTTCCTCGTGTTTTGACTGTGACGTAATTTAATAGTGGAATTGGAGATTGAATGTTCTTTTTTTAAATAAGGAATGCTCACTCGACATCCAGTCGTGCGTGTCCAGCGAAAGCTTAGATGAACACTCCTTTTTAAAAAACGAAGCAAAATATACTATTGCTGAATTCTTGTGGTGTATGAGTAAATTGCAATGAATGAATGGATCATGAGCCAAATTGAATAGGTGTAGGATTGTCGACCTGTTCCCACGCTCGTTTCACCTTGTCCCACATGAAACGTTTTATTTCGAAAAAAAATCATTTTCTATAAAAATCAAATTCCTGATAACGATTAGGTGGATAAATCTTCCATGAGAAACATTATAAAGAAACACAAAAATCCTGAAGACAAAAACAATTATTAAAATAAAATTTATTATTTACGATAAAAAATACGCAAATTCATAGTCTGCAACAAGATTCAAATTTACGAATTCACATTTCACTTAAGATAATATGTTGCTGTTCAAACAAAATTCATAAATAATTATATTAAATATGCTACATCTTACTTAACAGGAATATTATCGTTGCATCTCTCTGACCATAGCTCAATTAGGTCTCATTTAAATACACATGGTGACCTATCAAAATTCTATTCACAACATAGTCATTGATAATACATATACTTGTATATATATATATATATATATATATATATATATTGTTAATCATGAACCGTTCTAAACGTCGTATTTTGGCTTTAATTTCAGTTGAAAAGAAAGACAAGAATTCTTCAACATTTGGATAATTTTTTTATTAATTTGCTTCTAAGCTTTCGGTTCACATGAGCCATCTTCAGAGAGGTTATTAAGACGGTAACACAATAACATCCACCATCAGCGACGATTTTATTTTGTGTTGACATAAACTCCGCTAGGCAACGGCAATAATTACCAAAAATAAACGCAGTTCGCAGATTTTCAATGCAGTTCTATGACGTCACACCGCGTAATAGCGCAAAATGACAACAAAACCATGTATTCAAATGCAATGTAATGTGTTATGGCCAGATTTAAACGTGATTTTATTAAGTGTGGGTTGTTTGAATTTAATGTACATGGCCTCCATTATCTGAAGGTTCTTTTACTGTGTGTATAATAAACTCATGATTAAACATAATAAACATTCATTTACTCTTATATTTAACAGTACATGTTTAGAAAATTATTTTGTTCCTCGATACACTATATATATATATATATAATTACTTGTTTGAACATTATTTTTGATCGATACTCGTGTCTGAGTAGATATTCTTTTTATAATCAAACAATATATATATATATATATATATATATATATATATATATATATATATTCCTACCGGCCTGATTATTTACAATAAAGTTTTGTTACGAAAATGTGTATCATTCGGCAGGATTCGAGCCTGCGACCCCTATCCACATAGGGGAAGCCACCAATTCATTTGGCGCGTCTAAGATCTCTCGACTACGAGAGTCTAAACAAAGTCAAATAGCCTATATAACACCATTTTCGATTCACGCAAATAACCATATCTGCTCTGAAATGTATCGTGATGTCAACAAATTTAAACATGCTACAGAAATTAAGGACGATTAGCGAAATTGTTATAAACAAACCCACAATTTGAAATTATTTGTTTGAACACTATTTTTATCGATACACGTTTTTAAGTAGATATTCTGTTTATATATATTCAATCCTGGGAAAAAATGAAATTGGAGTCTAACCGTACTGATGAGCTGTGATACAGCGAAACAGATATGTCTGCGGATGACGATATATATATATATATATATATATAGTGGAACCTGATGTATGCGACCACTCCTACTGCCATCAAAAACTGGTCGCATACGGCTGTTGTTAGCTCACTAAAGACTCATAGTTATGAGCTAGGAATGTATAGTTTACGCCAGGAATGTATATTTATAAGTATGTGGGTGATACACGCATGCGCGCACACGCACACACGCGCACACATACACAGCGAGAGGGAGAGAGGGGGGAAGAATTTTAATTTCGACTTTGAGATCTTGTTCACATGATAAGAATCTACATCAGTAAGGTCGGAACCTAATGAAAAAGAAATTTTCATTTCTGTTTCAATTTCAAGAGTCAATGGTTAGTATTATTTACGCGAGTGTACCCCTGCCGTCGAAAATGACAGCAAAATTTTTGAGAGGATTATCAGTTGTTTTCTTACAGGTTATCTCTCCCTGAGCACGACAGGAGGGATATATATATATATATATATATATATATATATATATATATATATATATATCCCTCCTGTCGTGCTGATGCGGATGACTAATATATATATATATATATATATATATATATATATAGTGGAAGCGACCACCTCTAAGGCCATCAAAACTGGTCGCATACGGCAGGTGGTTGCTCACTAAAGACTCATAGTCATGACCTATTTACACCAGAAATGTACATTTTACTTATCGGAATGTACATGTTAGAAGTTCACCATGTAATCTGGTCATAAATAAATGAGAACATAAGAAAATGGCCTAAATTTAAAGAAATTTATTCAGCATAATTCATTTAAAAATCTAAAAATAACATAATTACAACGGTCAACAAGAAACTAAAATATTTATTCACAAAAGATATTTATTAAGTGGACTTAAAAAAAGTATACGGTTCCAGTCTTTTTCTTAGAAGTGAGGAATAGGAAAAGAGAATCTGCAATAATATATGAAAAAAAAACATACAAAAAACTGACATCGATCGTGGGTGGGGGTAGAGAAACATATATATATATATATATATATATATATATATATATATATATATATATACCCAGATAGAAATAGAGTAGATAGATACACAAAAAAAATAAAAGAACGAAAGAGACAGACATTTGAGAAAGGGACATAATTGTGATTTTCCTAATCCATGAATTTATCCAAGTGAGTACAGAGACTGCTATAAATCCCTTGAATATGTCAAATGCAATACATGTTGTACAAAACAGCCGATGTTTAACTGTGAGGTGAAGTCAGGCAATGTACATTTCAACAAGAAATAACAGTTTGATACAACACTACAATAACAAAACAATGAGGAAGAGTTCCTGGCTTTGATCAAATCAAAATGAAATAGATTACTCATTTAGTTTCTCCTAATTTGAAGTTCGCAGTGTACGACCAAAATAGATTTTTTTAAAGCGGTTTCTTGATCAGTGATTTTCAGACGTTGATGTTAGTCGCTGGTCGCGTTCTAGAAGTAGTCGCTCACTAAGGGTCAATTAACATCGTACGTGCATAGAAAAACGGTCGTTAACAACAGGTGATTTGTGAGAAGAAACACTGTCATGAACAGCGTATTAAAATTGGCAGACCATATTGGTCATTAATCAAGTAAGTGCCATACGTGATACACGCTTTGGGCGATCATGTCTCGAAAGAGACATGACTGACTGGGCAGAATATTTTCCCGCAGTAGGTTGCCATTGCTTTCTGCTGTAGACTGGTTTTCAGCCAAGTCTAGAGAACCCAACCTGTCCTATTATTTAACCCAAAACTGAAGGGAAGAGATGGATTAATAACTTTCTCAAGTTCGAATTCCAGTTGAATTCCTTGTATTCACTTTCGCACAAATACCCTTGAGAAATGTATTAATCCGTCTCTTCTCTCCAGTTATGGGTTAAATAAGTAAACTTTACACGTTTTCAGGGTTTAGAGCAGAATTATGTAGTTTAATTATTCTTTATTTAATGGTAAATTCGTTCTGCTTATAATTATTGTGCATCTGATTGCAGGTGATGGAAAGTGCGACACAGAGATCCGAAGGTGAATTGGCATGGCGAATGACGCGTTCCAAAAACTGAGTAAAGTATTAAGAGATAGGGAACTTTCACTAGAAACAAAGAAGATCGGTTCTCTGTGCAGGCCCAGAACATTTTTCCCGTCCGAAACAATCCTGCACATATACAAACCTACCATCCGCCTGTGCATTGAATACTGCTGCCATATTTGGTCGGGTGCTTCTGCTATCCACCTAGGGGTCCTGGACAAAATCCAACGGAGAATCCGTAATGAGATCGATCCCGACTTAGCATCCTCTCGTGCATTGAATACTGCTGCCATATCTGATCGGGTGCTCCTGCTATCCACCTAGGGGTCCTTGACAAAATCCAACGGAGAATCCGTAATGAGATCGATCCCAAATTAGCTTCCTCTCGTGCATTGAATACTGCTGCCATATCTGATCGGGTGCTCCTGCTATCCACCTAGGGGTCCTGGACAAAATCTAACGGAGAATCCGTAATGAGATCGATCCCGACTTAGCATCCTCTCGTGCATTGAATACTGCTGCCATATCTGATCGGATGCTCCTGCTATCCACCTAGGGGTCCTTGACAAAATCCAACGGAGAATCCGTAATGAGATCGATCCCGACTTAGTATCCTCTCGTGCATTGAATACTGCTGCCATATCTGGTCGGGTGCTCCTGCTATACACCTAGGGGTTCTTGACAAAATCCAACGGAGAATCCGTAATGAGATCGATCCCAACTTAGTATCCTCTCGTGCATTGAATACTGCTGCCATATCTGATCGGGTGCTCCTGCTATCCACCTAGGGGTCCTGGACAAAATCCAACGGAGAATCCGTAGTGTGATCGATCCCGACTTAGTATCCTCTCGTGCATTGAATACTGCTGCCATATCTGGTCGGGTGCTCCTGCTATACACCTAGGGGTTCTTGACAAAATCCAACGGAGAATCCGTAATGAGATCGATCCCAACTTAGTATCCTCTCGTGCATTGAATACTGCTGCCATATCTGATCGGGTGCTCCTGCTATCCACCTAGGGGTCCTGGACAAAATCCAACGAAGAATCTGTAATGTGATCGATTCCGACTTGGCAGCTAGGATACAGTCGCTTTCTTACCGACACAGTGTGGCTTCCCTGTGTCTTTTTAACAAATACTTTAACGGATTCTGCTCCGATGAACTTAGCTCACTGGTACCCCTATATATGAATTTCCTCTAATCACAAGATTAGTAACGAGGTCCCGCCCTTTTACTGTGAAACCGATAAATTATAAACGCAAATTCTACTCCAGCAGCTTCTTTTCTCGCACTTTCTGCCTGCGGAATTCTCTTCCGCATACTTGCTTTCCTGACAGTTTCAACCTTCAAGAATTCAAATGTAAAGTCAATAGTCATCTCCTATCTCACTAACCTGCATCCTCTCTCTCTCTCTTTCTCTCTCTCTCTCTCTCATGCTCCTTTCTCCATCCACCCCATTCTCATCAGCATTCTCATCCTACTCATACCCTCTTCCTGACACCTCTTGTAACCTGTCACTCTTTCTCATAACTTACCTTCTATGTAACCCCCTGCACAACAGTGGCAGTAAAATGCCTTGCTTGGGGCAGCACGATTATAAAAAAAAGAAAAAAACTTGATTGCTATGTAATGACAGTTCTTTAATATGGCAGTGAATGCTGGACAATATCCTCAATGATGAAGCAAAAACTACAAGCAGATGAAATGTGGTTCTACAGAAGCATGCTGCGGATATCATGGACCGAGCATGTTAGGTTTTGGAGAGGATGGAAACAAAAAGGAAATTAATATTGAGCATCAGGAAGAGACAACTGAAGTTCCTGGGACATGCAATGAGGGAGAAGGGCTTGGAGAACCTGATACTAACAGGCCAGATAGACGGGAAAAGAGACAGAGGAAAGCAGCGGATAACATATTTGAAGGGCCTGAGCAGGTGGATGACAGAACTGTGGTTACGTGTTGTTACAGAAGAAAGTGTGCTCAGAGCTACCAGGGAAAGGGAGACGTGAAAGGCCTTGATTGCCTACGTCCAGAAAGGATGAGGCACATAGAAGAAGAAGAATTTTATTTGTCTCTCAATGAGAAAATTATTGTTGATGCTGTGGTACGACTTTCCTTTTTGGCTGCCGGGTCATGTATTAATATATAGACAGTTACCCTGTATTGCTGTAGAACTGAGATTACAAACTATGCTGATTTTTCTGCTTTCTCAGTTGACATTTCTCTACTGAAGCAATAACTTTACGTATGAAATATTTCCTATCCTATTTTATTGGTCTTTCCAACGATAGATATACTGACCCCACAAATCCAGTAGCTTGTATATTCTAACAGATATTATTCAGGAAAAATCAAGATCTGTTTGTTATTAAGTAGCTTTATAATAAATTTAACAACTGTTATAGATGAATAATTAGACACACATATGGGCATATATATGTAAACCTTTCCAACATATTAAGCATTCATATTTTTTAAAATCTTCAAACATATTTTTAATGAATGCTTGTATATGAATATAATTTCGCTAAACATTTGGCAATACTGACATCCATAATTGCGTCGAGTAGCAGATGGTTCTGAAAATTTGAAAATAACTGACAGCCATTTTTCTGATATTATTTTATAGTCGCCATTTTAATTGTTAGACTGTAAAGTGTTTTTTTTAATCATTTCACCCCAAGCAAGGCATTCCACTGCCACTATTGCACAGGAGGTTACATAGGAGAAAGTGATGAGAAAGAGTAGCTAGATATAGGAAATGTCAGAAGGAGGGTGATAGACGGGTAAGGATACAGAGGATGAGGGTTGGGTAGATGGGAAGAGTGCTTGAGAGAAGGATGCGAGTTTGTGTGTTAGGAGGTGTCTATTGACCTTACATTTAAACTCTTGGAGATTGAAGCTGTCGGGGAAGCAAGTGTGTGGAAGGGAATTCCACAGGCGGGAAGTGCGAGAGAAGAAGCTGTTGGAGTAGAAATTGCGGTTACATTTTATCGGTTTCACAGTAAAATTGTGGGACCTAGTTGCTTATCTAGTATCTCGTGTAAATTCGTACCTAGGGGACACCAGTAATCTAAGTTCATCCGTGAAAGTATTTATAGAAGAGGCACTGGGAATCCACGTCACGCCGATGAGAGAGTGCCTGCAGCCGGTCTGCCAAGTCGGTATCAATCACATTACAGATTCTCCTCGGGGTTCATTTTCAAGAACTCCGAGGAGAATATCAGGGGCACCCGACCAGATGTGGCAGCAGTATTCAATTTATTAAAAATAAGACAGAACTTATTAAAATGCTTCATTTGGAATAACAAATTTATAGCAGTTCTCATCGTGCAAACAAGTTACAATCACACTTCTATGTAATACATAATCTGTAATATATATATATATATATATATATATATATATCATAAAGTATATACATGAATAGAAAAAAGAACGTTATATCGGAAAATGGGCTTGGCATCTCGACATGGTGTAATGGTTAACAAGCTAGTCTCGCTAGATCAATTACGACTGAATAGCTTGTTTGAACCTCACTAGGTGCCTCATACTTTCAACCTTGTGCAACGTCTAAGCTATTTTAAGAAAATCATTAGGCATTTCGACATGGTGTAATGGTTAACAAGCTTGTCTCGCTAGTCAATTCCGACTGAATAGTTTGTTTGAACCTCACTAGGTGCCTCATACTTTCAACCTTGTGCAACGTCTAAGCTATTTTAAGAAAATCATTAGGCATTTCGACATGGTGTAATGGTTAACAAGCTAGTCTCGCTAGATCAATTACGTCGGAATAGTTTGTTTGAACCTCACTAGGTGCCTCATACTTTCAACCTTGTGCAACGTCTAAGCTATTTTAAGAAAATCATTAGGCATTTCGACATGGTGTAATGGTTAACAAGCTTGTCTCGCTAGTCAATTCCGACTGAATAGTTTGTTTGAACCTCACTAGGTGCCTCATACTTTCAACCTTGTGCAACGTCTAAGCTATTTTAAGAAAATCATTAGGCATTTCGACATGGTGTAATGGTTAACAAGCTTGTCTCGCTAGTCAATTCCGACTGAATAGTTTGTTTGAACCTCACTAGGTGCCTCATACTTTCAACCTTGTGCAACGTCTAAGCTATTTTAAGAAAATCATTAGGCATTTCGACATGGTGTAATGGTTAACAAGCTTGTCTCGCTAGTCAATTCCGACTGAATAGTTTGTTTGAACCTCACTAGGTGCCTCATACTTTCAACCTTGTGCAACGTCTAAGCTACGCTAAGAAAATCATTAGGCATTTCGACATGGTGTAATGGTTAACAAGCTAGTCTCGCTAGATCAATTACGTCGGAATAGTTTGTTTGAACCTCACTAGGTGCCTCATACTTTCAACCTTGTGCAACGTCTAAGCTATTTTAAGAAAATCATTAGGCATTTCGACATGGTGTAATGGTTAACAAGCTTGTCTCGCTAGTCAATTCCGACTGAATAGTTTGTTTGAACCTCACTAGGTGCCTCATACTTTCAACCTTGTGCAACGTCTAAGCTATTTTAAGAAAATCATTAGGCATTTCGACATGGTGTAATGGTTAACAAGCTTGTCTCGCTAGTCAATTCCGACTGAATAGTTTGTTTGAACCTCACTAGGTGCCTCATACTTTCAACCTTGTGCAACGTCTAAGCTACGCTAAGAAAATCATTAGGCATTTCGACATGGTGTAATGGTTAACAAGCTTGTTTCGCTAGATCAATTGCGATTGACGATGCCAGACTCTATCAAATAATTTGTATATATCTGGTGCAACAGCTCGATCTTCGCCGTTCATATCGAGTGTCTGGTATATATATATATATATATATACTCTGTGATGGTTTTTAGCATATCAGTAGTAGACTTAGTGAATTGAAAGCCTTACTATTTATTGGAGAGGAGGCTGTGGCTGTAAGATGTCGAACCACTTCAGGATTGATAATAGCTTCGGACACTTTGCCAAAAATCCACAGGAGGCTGGTGTGGCACTAATTAGAGAGGTCTGGGGGTCTCCAGAGTTCTTAATACAGGAACCATAGACGAGGACTTCCAAAAGGCAAGAAAGCAAGAAGCAGAGAGACAGTCGTTGTAAAGTTTGAAGAAGACATAGGAGAGTTTAAATGCACATTTCTTCAGGACAATAATTGGCATTCCGTCACCTTCACTCGCTTTATGGGGTTCAAGCTTTGAAATTATGTTAGAGAACAGCGAGGGGGGTAACATGAACGTTACTCAGTTGAGACTCAATTCTAGGTGAGAAGTCAGGTGTGGACACCGCAAACAAATCAAATGTTGACCTGGTGGAGAATCTGTGGGCAAAGCATTCGGCCTTGTCCGCTGATAATGTGAGGAGCTCAAATTCATTGATTAAAGGTGGGGATTGAGGGCTTGCTGTTATTTAGCACATTTTTACAGAGCCGCCAGTAGTCTTTGGGGCCGAACTTGCGGCATGCTATACACTGCTTCATTCTTTCAGCAAGCAACTACTTAGCATCATTTAGGATCCTCTTGCACTCATTACGAGCAGAAACAAAAAGATGACTATTATGGTCAGACGTGTGGCGCCGATAGAGCCGGAAGAAAGTGATTCCTGTGGGTAATAGCGGCCGTAAAAGGGGAGAAGCAGGGGTACAAATGGGATTTAAGATGGAACTTCCTGGCTGGGATGAAAGCATTGGTGACAGCTTTAACCCAAGAGGAGACCTCGGATGCACAATCTTCAATGGAAAGAGTAAATAAAACCTTGTTCCAAGGGACGTTACACAGGAAATCGCGGAACTACCCATAGTCTGCTCATTGGTATCAGTAAGATATTCTGCTGGTCAGTGGTTTGTAGGGGAGGCGAATTGGAAGGAGATATTAACGGAAACCACAGCATGATCAGAGTTTCCAAGAGGGCAAAGCTGCATCACATGGCAAGAGTCAGGGATAGAAGTTAAGCAGTGAGTCAGTTCCATCAAGGTTATTAGAGAAACGCGTGGTGAAATCAACCACTTAAGGGATTGAGGAATTGAAAATTTCATGGTATGGACGCCATCATGATCTGTGACAGAGTTTTCCAGCCACTTGGCTTGGTGGGCATTTAAGTCTCCAGACACAAATATATGAGCGAACGACTAACAGGAAAGGCCTTATCGGCCTTATCTATGAAAATAAAAAATTAAAATCAGCAACTGTTGTCACGAATATTTAAAGAGCTAAATGAAATCTTAACAAGTATTTTTTTAAAAATTATCCAACGCTATTTGTAATAGAAAAAAATAAATCTAAACTTATTTATGAAGGGAAATTTATCTGTGTGTGTGTATGTGTGTGTGTGTATGTGTGTGTGTCCGTTACATGTAGACTTCGAAACGGCTGAATCGATTTTCTTGAAAATTTACACAGTTGTACTATAAGCGTCTGCGAGTGTTCTTAGATAAGTTTTGAGTCGAGGTACCCCGATAAATATCGAAAATCGATAATCGAAAAAATCGGGTTATAGAAGGAGTCGTCCGATTTTAATCAAGTTTGATGCACTCATAGACAAAGATATAAAAAACGATATTCAGAAGTTTCAAGGTTGCAGTTCTTACAATAGTGCAGAAAATTGAATATATATATATATAAAAGTCAAGATTTTTGTGTGTATCTGTTTATCTGCCTGTATATCTGTATTTTTTCAGCCCTTTTATTTTAGTTTTTGCTTCGGGTTTGGCTCTAAGTGGGTATAATTGTAGTTCTTAGTCTCAGCCATGATACCATTTACTCAGAGGACTTATTTAGCTTTCAAAATTCAGTTTACGACGAAAAAAAACTTATTTGATATCGATAGCAGGAAATCAAAATTTGACTTACATCCATTCATTTATCTTTCAGTCTACGGTTTCGCTTTAACTGGAAACAACTATTGCTTTTTAGTCTTTCGTGCCAACGTCCAAAGAGTCTGATCTCCAGGACCATGGATTAGTTTTAAAGCTTTCATTATATCCGAGCAACGCCGGGCTATACTGCCAGTATTCACATAAACTGCGCCTCTTATACTATAAACCCCTAACTAGAGTGGCTATCAGGACTTTAAATATTGACCATCGCTGAAAAAAAAAAGAGCAAAATTATTGTTCTACGTAGCGTGGTTAATCGAAATATGAGGACGATTGCATGGTGATTATAATCTTAAGCTGTTCAAGACTAAAATTAATCTTTTCCACATAAACACAAAAAATGTATCTCTTGCTCCACTTGAGGTAGAGGGTTAGCGTGTAAGAGGCGCAGTTTTTGTGGATATGTGGAAAAGATAACGACTAATTTTAGTCTTGAGCAGCTTAAGTGTGTGATAATCAGAAAAGCGTTCTTTAATTTCGATAAAACGATCATTTTGATACATTTTAGTCGATGTTCTGTGGTTGCCATTCTATGTAGAGGGCTGGAGTTTTTTTACGCACAGTTCATGTGGATACGTGGAGAAAATAACAATTAATTTTGGTCTTGAACAGCTTGAGATTGTGTTGATCTGGGAAGCTTCCTTTTAATTCAATTAACCGTGTTACGTAGAACGATTACTTTCCTACTTTTTTTTAGTCATGTTCACCTTTTAATTCCCGGCAGCTGCTCTAAGTAGAGATTTAAAGACAAAGGCGCGCAGTTTATGTGTATATGTAGACAAGATAACGATTAATTTTAATCTTGAAGATCTTAAGTATGCAATGTTATGCTAAGCGTGCTCTTATTTCGATTAAACACGTAACTTAAAACGATTACCTTGCTACTTTTTTAGTGATGTTCACCCCTTAAATTACTGGTAGCCACCTAGGTATAGGATTTGAAACTTAAAGGCGCAGTTTATGTGTATATATAGACAAGATAACGATTAATTTTTATCTTAAACAGCTTAAGTTTTTCATGACCAGGAAAGCGTCTTCATATTTCGATTAACCGCGTTAAGTAGAACGATAAATTTGCGATTTATTTTTTCAGTGATGTACCCCAGGATGTGCGTTGTGGTACAGTGAATATCGGCTCCGAACGAGAAGCCGGGGAGCCGAGTTCGAATTCCAGTTGAATCCGTTGTATTCACTTACGCGCAAATACCCTTGTGAAAGGTATTAATCCGTCTCTTCCTTCCAGTTATGGGTTAAATAGCAAAACAGATTGGGTTCTATAGCCTTGGTCGGCAACCAATCTACCGCAGAAAGCAATGGCAACCTACTGCGGGATAATATTCTGCCCAGTCAGTCATGTCTCTTTCGAGACATGATCGCACAAGCGTCTATCACGTATGGCACTTAACTGACTGACTGAATATAATAGTTGGAAACATAATTAAGGATTCTACTGGGCATAAAGTGGGGGATTGGTTTTATATTGTTATGAAGTAATAAACTGATCCCCCACTAATTACTACTTATTAATATAATACATATTTCTCTCTTGGGCAATGAGTCAAATAACAGGACAGATTGGGTTCTATAGCCTTGGTTGCCAACCAGTCTACCACAGAAAGCAATGGCAACCTACTGCGGGATAATCTTCTGCCCAGTCAGTCATGTCTCTTTCGAGACATGATCGCCTAAGCGTGTATCACGTATGGCACTTAACTGACTGACCCCATTAAAAGTCCTGGTAGTCACTCCAGGTAGAATTTTAGAGAGTAAGACGCACATTTTATGTGAAGATGTGGAGTAAATAACGATTATTTTTAGCCTTGAACAGCTGAAGATTTTAATGACTGGGGGACGCGCCATCTCAATTCGATTCAGCGTGTTCCAAGGTCCTGGTAGCCACTCTAGGTAGGGGATTAGAGAGTCTTCTTCTTCTATGTTCATTGTTCTTTCAGGACGTAAGCGATCATGGCCTTCCACGTTTCCCTATCCCTGGTGGCCCTTAGCACGCTTTCTCCTGTTACACCACGCAAACCCCGCTCTCCCATCCACTAGCTCAAGCCCATAAATCTAAAATATAAATGGATAGAAACTAACATGGCCACAAAATGAGGAATCAGTTTATATATTGATTATAATATAGATTTGATCCCCACTTTATATCCACATTATAATTTCTTTCAAACAGTTGGCATATATATTCTTTTTCTATGTGCTCTGTCCCTTTAGGACGTAGGCGATTATGGCTTTCTACGCCTCCCGATCCCTGGTGACTCTTAGTACGCTTCTTCCTTTCACACCACGAGACCCGCGTTCTGTCATCCATCTGATCAGTCCCTTCAAATATGTTATCCGCTGCTTTCCCCTGTCCCTTTTCCCCTCTATCTGGCCCTGTTAGTATCAGGTTCTCCAAGCCCTCCTTCCTCATTGCGTGTCCCAGGAACTTTAGTTGTCTCTTTCTGATGCTTGATATTAATTTCCTTTTCGTTTTCATTCTTTCCAACACCTCGTCATTGCTCACATGCTCGGTCCATTATATCCCCAGCATCCTTCTGTAGAACCATATTTCAGTTGCTTCAAGTTTTTCCTTCATCTTTGATGATATTGTCCAGCAATTACTGCCAAACTGAAGAACTGACATCGCATAGCAATCTAACACTCTCTTCTTTGTTTCTAGTGAAATTTTTCTGTGTCTTAATACTTGACTCAGCTTCAGGAACGCAGCTTTCGCCATGCCAATTCTTCTTTGGATCTCTGTGTCGTACTTTCCGTCTTCTTTTAGAACACTTCCTAGGTATTTAAATTTTTGTATCTGCTTGATTTTAGTATCGCCCACCTGTATTTGGCATTTTGGGTTGCACCTTTCGCTGATGACCATGCATTTGGTTTTCTTGCAGTTTATTTGTTGTCTTTTTTTGTCACTCTCTTCAAGGCACATTTTATGTGGATTTTTTTTAATCATATCGCCACATGCAAGGCATTTTACTGACACTTTTTTGCAGGGGGTAACATAGGAGGATAGTTATGAGAAAGAGTGACAGGTTATAGGGGATGTTAGTTAGGAAGTGGATAAGAGAAGGATGACTATGGCCATAAAGTGAGGGATCAATTTATATATTGATTGTAATATAAAAGGTTAGAGAAGGATGACTATGGCCATAAAGTGAGGGATCAATTTATATATTGATTGTAATATAAAATTGATCCCCCATTTTATATTTACATAATAATTTTATAGGAGGAAAGTTATGAGAAAACGTGACAGGTGATAGAGAGTGTTAGTTAGGAAGTGGGTAAGAGAAGGATGACTATGGCCATAAAGTGAAGGATCAATTTATATATTGATTGTAATATAAAATTGATCCCCCATTTTATATTTACATAATAATTTTATAGGAGGAAAGTTATGAGAAAACGTGACAGGTGATAGAGAGTGTTAGTTAGGAAGTGGGTAAGAGAAGGATGACTATGGCCATAAAGTGAAGGATCAATTTATATATTGATTGTAATATAAAATTGATCCCCCATTTTATATTTACATAATAATTTTATAGGAGGAAAGTTATGAGAAAACGTGACAGGTGATAGAGAGTGTTAGTTAGGAAGTGGGTAAGAGAAGGATGACTATGGCCATAAAGTGAAGGATCAATTTATATATTGATTGTAATATAAAATTGATCCCCCATTTTATATTTACATAATAATTTTATAGGAGGAAAGTTATGAGAAAGCGTGACAGGTGATAGAGAGTGTTAGTTAGGAAGGGGTAAGAGAAGGATGACTATGGCCATAAAGTGAAGGATCAATTTATATATTGATTGTAATATAAAATTGATCCCCCATTTTATATTTGCATAATAATTTTATAGGAGGAAAGTTATGAGAAAGAGTGACAGGTTACAGGGGGTGTCAGGAAGTGGGTAAGAGAAGGATGAGAATACTGATGAGAGTGGAGTGGACGGAGAAAAGAGCAGGAGAGAGAGGAGGCAAGTCAGTGAGATAGGAGATGACTATTGACTTTACATTTAAATTCTTGAAGATTGTAGCTGTCGAAAGCGAAAGGGAATTCCAAAGGCGAGAAGTGCGAGAAAATATAAAGGATATAAAGGAAAAATAACATTTAACTTTAGTCTTTTATTAGTAAGAGGCACGGTTTATATGGATATGTGTACAGTATATAGTTAACTATCAGTATAGCCCGGCGTTGCTCGGGTGTAATGAAAGCTTTAAACCTAATCCATGGTCCTGGAACTCAGACTCTTTGGACGTTGGCACGAAAGATTAAAAAGCAATAGCTGTTTCCAGTTAAAGCGAAACCGTAGACTGAAAGAAAAATGAATGGATGGAAGTCAAACTTTGATTTCCTGGTATCGATATCAAATAAGTTTTTTTCGTCGTAAACTGAATTTTGAGGGCTAAATAAGTCCTTTGAGTAAATGGTATCATGGCTGATACTAAGAACTACAATTATACCTACTTAGAGCCAAACCTGAAGCAAAAACTAAAATAAAAGGGCTGAAAAAAATACAGACATACAGGCAGATAAACAGACACACACACAAACATATTGCCTTTTATATATATTATCGATTTTCTACACTATTGTAAAAACTGCAACCTTGAAACTTCTGAATATCGTTTCTTATGTCTTTGTCTATGAGTGTATCAAATTTGATTAAAATCGGACCACTCCTTCTATAACCCGATTTTTTCGATTATCGATTTTCGATATTTATCGTGGGTACCTCGACACAAAACCTAGCTAAGAACACTCGCAGATGCAGTCACTCTTTCTCATAACTTTCCTCCTGTGTAAACCTTCAAGAAAATCGGTTCAGCCGTTTCGGAGTCTATAGGTAACGGACACACACACACACACACACACACACACACACACACACACACAGACCAAGTTACCTTTATAAAATAAGTTAAGATTATATGTTTTTATAGCTTATGATTGTATAGATCGGTGATGCTTCCTCTCATTTCGAGTAACCACGATACGTAGAACGATTACTTTGCTACTTTTTTTAGTTCTGGTAGCACTTTGAGCTAGAGGGTTAGTGTGTAAAAGGCCCAGATTTTTTAGATATGTGGATCAGATAATGTTTATTTTTATTTTTGAACAGCACACGACTGTATTGATCGAAGAAGCGTTGTTTTATTCCGATTGACCGCGTGACGTAAAAGGATTATTTGCTACTTTCTTTAGTGATCTTTACCCTTTAAAATCCCGGTAGCCATTCGGGGTAGAGGGCTAGAGAGTTATACGCAGTTTATGTGGAGATGATGACAATTAAATTTAGTTTTGTCCAGCTTAAGTTTGCATTGATTGGGAAAGCGTCCTCTTATTTCGAGTAACCGCGTCACGTAGAACGATTATTTTGTTACTTTTTTTTAATGTTTATCCTTTAAACTCGTGGTAGCCATTCAACGTAAAAGTTAGAGAGGAATAGCCACGGTTTATGTGGATATATGTAAAAGATAGCGTTTTATTTTAATCTTGAAAAGTATACGATTGTATTGATCGGGGAAGGGTCCTCGTAGTTCGATTAAACTCGTTACGTAGAATGATTAGTTTGCTACTTTTTTTTTTAGTTATGTTCACCCTAAAAATCCTGGTAGCCACTCGAGGTAGAGGGCTCGGAGGTAAGAGGCACAGTTTATGTGGATGCGTGGGGATGATAACGATTAATTTAATAAGATTTTATCGATCAGGGAATCGTCTTCTTAATTCGATCACCCGCGTACTTAGAACGATTATTTTGTTACTTTTTTTTTGTGATGTTAAAGTCTTGGTAGCCACTCGAGGTACAAGATTGGAGAGTAAGATGCACACTTTATGTGGATATGTGAAGAAGTTAACGTTTAATTTTGATTGTATTGATCAGGGAAGCCTCTATTTATTTCGATTAATAGCTAACTTAGAACGATTATTTTGCTACTTTTTTGTGATATTCACCCTTTATTGTCGCAGTAGTAACTCAAGGCAGAGGATTAGTAAGACGCACAGTTTATGTGGATATGTAAAAAAGATAACAATTAACTTTTGTTTTGAACATTTGAAGATTTAGATGATCGGGAAAACGTCCTTTTATTTCGAGTAATAGCGTACTTATAACGATTACCTTGCTCCGTTTTTAGTTAATTTTTATCATTTAAAATTTCGGTAGCCACTCGAGATAGGGGTTAAAGTAAGAGACACAGATTATGTGCGCATGTAGAGAAAATATCGATCAGTTTTTATCTTGCGAAAAATTTTAATGATCAGGAAAGCGTCATTTTGTTCCGATTAACCGCGTTACGTAGAACGATTCCTACTTTTTTAGTTTAAAGTCCCGTTTGCAACTCTAAGTTAGAGAGTAAAGGCACAGTTTATGTGAATATGTGTAGATAATAACGATTAACATTAGTCTTGATCAGCTTAAGATTGTATTGATTGGTGAAGCATCTTCGTATTTTGATTAACTGCGTAACGTAGAACGTTTAATTTAGTAATGTTCTTCCATTAAACTCCCTGTAGCCACTGGCTGTAGAGGGCTAGAATGTAAGAAGCCGAATATGGGGAGAATTTAACGATTAATTTCAGTCTTGAACAGCTTAAGATTTTTTTGACTTCCAATCGAGACTTTACGCATTGTTTGTTCTATAAATACTTTCATGGATTCTGCTCGAACGAACGTAAGTCACTGGTGCCTCCTCAACAGGTGTTTACTCGTGCAACCAGACTGGCAACTGGGTCCCACCCATTCACAGTCAGGTTAGCCAAATGCAGACGACAATTCTACTCCTGCAGCTTCTTCTCTCGCACTTCCTGCCTGTGGAACTCGCTCCCATATTCTTGCTTTCCTGACGGCTACAACCTCCAGAAATTTAAATGCAGTGTCAACACTCATCTATTAACCACTTGACTCTAGTTCTTTCCCCACCCCGTATATCCTTTCCTTTCTCTCCACCTTTGCAACTGTCATCACACCTGCATTTTCATCTTTCTATTGCTCCTTTCTAAATGGTTCGTCTTCCTCTTCACTCTATTCTAATTAATCTTTTTACACTTATGTAGCCCCCTGCACATCAGTGGCATTACCTCCTTGCTCGGGGTGATACGATTAAAAAAAAAGGACCTAGCAAGCATCTTCATATTTTGATTAACGCGTTACGTAGAACGATTAGTTTGTTACTTTTTTTAGTGATATTCACTCTTTATTGTCCCGGAAGCCCCTCCAGGTAGGGGTTAGAGAGTAAGAGGCACAGTTTGTGTGGATATGTAAAGATAACGATTAACTTTTTTTTCTTGAACATCTGAAGATTTAAATGATCGGGAAAGCCTTCTCTTATTTCGATTAACCGCGTTACGTAGAACGATTACTTTGTTACTTTTCTTTAGTGATATTTACTCTTTGTTGTCCCGGTAGCCACTCAAGGTAGAGGGTTAGAGAGTAAGAGGCACAGTTTATGTGGATATGTAAAAATAACGATTAACTTCTTTTCTTGAACGATTAACCTCGTTACATAGAACGATCACTTCACAACTTATCTAAACTTATTTATAAATGGAACTTTGTCTGTGTGTGCGTGTCGGTGTGTGTGTGTGTGTGTGTGTGTGTGTGTGTGTGTGTGTGTGTGTGTGTGTGTGTGTGTGTGTGTGTCCGTTACCTATAAACTCAGAAACGGCTGAACCGATTTTCTTGAAAATTTACACAGTACTATAAGCGTCTGCGAGTGTTCTTAGCTAGGTTTTGTGTCGAGGTACCCCCGATAAATATCGAAAATCGATAATCAAAAAAATCGGGTTATAGAAGATGTGGTCCGATTTTAATTAAATTTGATACAAATTTAATTTTGATAGACAAAGACATAAGAAACGATATTCAGAAGTTTCAAAGTCGCAATTCTTACAATAGTGCAGAAAATCGATAATATATATATATATAAAATACAAGATGTTTGTTTGTGTGTCTGTTTATCTGCCTGTATGTATTTTTTCAGCTCTTTTATTTTAGTTTTTGCTTTGGGTTTGGCTCAAAGTAGATGTAATTGTAGTTCTTAGTCTCAGCCATGATACCATTTACTCAGAGGACTTATTTAGCCTTCAAAATACAGTTTACGACGAAAAAACTTATTTGATATCGATACCAGGAAATCAAAATTTGACTTCCATCCATTCATTTTTCTTTCTGTCTACGGTTTCGCTTTAACTGGAAACAACTATTGCTTTTTAGTCTTTCGTGCCAACGTCCAAAGAGTCTGAGCTTCAAGACCATGGATTAGTTTTAAATCTTTCATTACACCCGAGCAACGCCGTGATATACTGCTAGTATAAATATAAAACAGAGTTTGTCAACAGTAATATTAATGATAGATGACCACAGAAATTCACTGTTGATTCTTTACGATTTGTTTTTTCAAATAATACACTGACTATTGTTTGCGTTGCGAGGCAATAATTTTTAAGTAAACTGATACGCTAAAATAAATAACCAAATAATCGTTTTAGTTTCTCTAAATATCGCATTCACTTACGCACCACTACCCTTGGGAAAGGTATTAATCAGTCTCTTCCTGAGGGATAATCTTCTGCCCAGTCAGTCATGTCTCGAAAGAGACATGATCGCCCAAAGCGTGTATCACGTATGGCACTTAACTGACTAAATGAAGATAATAGTTGGAAACATAAGTAAAGCTTCTACTGGGCAAAAAGTGGGGGATCAGTTTTCTATTGTTATTAAGTAATAAACTGATCCCCCAATACTTACTATTAATACAATCCGTCTCTTCTCCCTTCAGCTATAGTTTAAAGAGCAGGATAGAAAATCTTCTGCCCAGTCAGTCATGTCTCTTTCGAGACATGATCGCCAAAGCGTGTATCACGTATGGCACTTAACTGACTGAATATAATAGTTGAAAACATGATTAATACTTCTACTGGTTATAAAGTAGGGAATCGGTTTTCTATTGTTATGAAGTAATAAACTGATCCCCCACAAATTATTCTTAGTATAATAATGTAATATAATCTATCTGTTCTCTCTCCAGCTATGAGTCAAATAACGGGATAGATTGGGTTCTATAGCATTGGAGCGGAACCAGTCTACCGCAGAAAGTAATGACAACCTTCTGCGGGATAATCTTCTGCCCAGTCGGTCATGTCTCTTTCGAGACATGATCGTCCAAAGTGTGTATCACATATGGCACTTAACTAACTGAAATATCGATCTCACAAGCTAGATAAATGAAAGAAAGACATGGGAGAACATGTTTGATAGGCTTAAACAAATGGATAGCAAAGCAGTGTTTGAGAGAAATAACAAGACCCCAGGCAGGAAGCTGTGGAGGACCATGATTGCCTACTTCTTGAAGGAAGACAGCATAAAAATAAAAAGAAATATCGATTACGTAAACAAATGATAAACTTGTGATATTGTTTCGTCACACTGTTCAAAATTTTCTTCCTTATTTTTAAGGAATACTGCCGTCGTCATAGTTTTGGGCGGAACTGAAAGAGACTACCACCAACTTTAAATTTGTTGTTTTTCACTCTTTTGTACTTTTTTCTGCGCAGTCTTATCGATTTTTATATAAAGTTCCAGATTATCCAAAGAAAATTTGGAAAAATTTCAATAATTAAACAGTTTTAGTGGGGCTCAGTTTCTCATACAACGGTATAGTAAATCGATCCTCCATTTTGAAACCACTCGCTTTGGGGTCGCTTCGTTTTGGTTTTTTGGGGACAAGTTACTGCGCTTGTTTTTGTCTTTTTCAAGTTTTCTTCAGTTCTTACGATGGCATCTTTCTCGGAAAATTTATTCGGCTTTATTCAAAAATTTCGAAAAAGTATTCAGTTATTGAATACGAGCAAGCAAAACAGTTAATTGTACATGATCGATTTACTATAAGGTTGTATGAAAAACTTAGCCCCTCTAAAATTGTTTAAATGTTGAAATTTTTACAATTTTTTTTTTTTTCAATCGGAAAGTTTAGGATTTAATCGATAAGATTGCAATGAAAAAAGTTAAAAAAAATTGATAATCGACAAACTTACAGGTGGTGGTAATGACATACCGGCATGTGGTTCCAAAATGGGGGATCGATTTACTATAACGTTTTATGAAAAACTGAGCCCCCACCCCTAAAATTGTTGAACTATTAAAATTTTTCCAATTTTTTTTTTTTTTCTTTTTGTCTGTCGGAAAGTTTAGGGTGTAACTAATAAGATTGCATTGAAAAAAGTAAAATAAAAAATAAAAACCAACAAAATGTGGTGGTAGACTCCTTCAGATCCGCCTAATTTTTAAATTGTTTTATAACAAAAACAGAAGATGGGAAATTATTAAATTCATTGCAAGCGAATATTATACGTTCTGTTATAAACCCAGCGGCAAACAGTGCACCACTCAACAAGGGAAATACTTGGTCCGTGCATAGAATACTGTTGTAATATATGGTCAGGCGCCACCGCTGTTCATCTCAGTGTTCTCCAAAGAAAAATCTGTTATGTGATTAGCGGCTCGACCGCAGCCACTTTCTCACCGGAGGGATGTGGCTTCCCTCTGTCTGTTCTAGAAATATTTTCATGGCTTCTGTTCCGACGAACTTAAGTCACTGGTGCCTCTGCCACAGGAGTTTGCCCGTGCAACCAGACTGGCAACAGGTTACCCACCCATTCACAGTTAAATCAACCAAATACAGCGTACAATTCTACTCCACTTCCCGCCTGTGGAATTCCCTTCTATATTCTAGCTTTCCTGAAGGCTACAACCACCAGGAATTTAAATGCAATGTCAATACCCATTTCTAATCCACTTGACTCCAGTTCGTTCTCCATCACCCTGTATATCTTTTCCTTATTCTCTACCTTCGCAAATGTCTTCACACCTGTGTTCCCATCCTTCTCGTGCCCTTTCTCTGACACCTCATGTAACTGGTTCGTCTTTCTCTTGACTCTCCTCTTATCTAATCTTTTACTCTTATGTCACCCCCTGCTCATCAGTGGTGGTACCACCTTGCTTAGGGTGAAACAATTAAAAAAAATCGTTGATTTTTGTCTCGTTACCGGATTTATTCACCTTGTACAGTGAGACAATTTTGAGAGTCTTAGAAGTAATGCCAGGATTCATGATTAGCGGCAAAAATCTGAACAATATAAGATACGCTGATGATATAGCAGACAGGAAAATGAAACTAAAAGACCTCCTACAGAAGGTAGCTGAAGAAAGCGGAAAGAAAGGACTACAGATGGAGTACAAGGAAACCGAATGCATGGTCATCAATAAAAACAGGAGCCCAAATTGCCAACTACAGGCCGGGGATACTAAAACCAAGCATATCTAGACATCTAATTACGTGAGTAATGTTCTAATAGAGGACGGAAAGTGAGACACTGAGATCCCAAGGCGTACTGGCATGGCTAAGGAAGCATTCCAGAAGCCGAGTATAGTATTGAGAGACAAAAAATTTCGTTAGAAACAAAGAAGAGGGTAATGGATTGCGATGTGACGTCTGTTCTTCAATATGGCAGTGAATGCTGGAAAATCTCATCAAAGATAAATGAAAGACTTGAAGCAACCGAAATGTGGTTCTACAGAAGGATGCTGAGGATACAATGAACCGAACATGTGAGCAACGACGATGTTTTAGAGATAATGGAAACGGATTATACCATGCAATAGATGTAATATAATCTTTCTATTTTATGCTAGTCGGGAACATTAACCTGAAAAGGCGCTGCGAGTCACTCTCCTGGTGGTTAGCATCAGCCATATTTATGGAAAGTAAAAAGGGTACTCTTAGACGATTAAACGTAAAACGGTGGATTCTATTCACCAAATTTATGCAGTCGGAGATGCCACCTCATGTCGGAGATGCCACCTCATGTCGGAGATGCCACCTCATGTCGGAGATGCCACCTCATGTCGGAGATGCCACCTCATGTCAGAGAGTAAGAGACTGAACTCGAGACGCGTAATCATGATTGATTGCATTTTGATTTTATCAATAATCACGAGATATACAGCAGGGGAACCAGACAAGATATGGCAATGTCTTATGACAGGACCACGACTAGTGCTCAGGGGGTTAAAGTAAGAGAAAAATGAGGTAACAAAAAGAACGGGCTGCAGAGGATGTCGAAGAAAGGATATGAAAAACAAGGAAATAGAACATGACGTGCAGTGAAACTTTTGTAGATTGGGTAAATTTTTGTTTTGTTCCCCGAAGCCCTTTACCCCTTCAAATCTTTCCAATACATCCTTAATTCCGTGCAAATGTACATGCTGAACTCAAATCGATGATTGTTTTTAGAAGAAACGTACCATTTTTTCATGTTATCGACCAGAAATAAATCGGACTATATATCACCCCTTCTCACCGTACTTATTTCTGATTCACTGCTGAATGACCTGAGGCGTAGGATACTGAATTCGTTCTGTTTACTTCCTTTAGCAGCGATTACTCCGCGATTTGTTGTGTTTCGGAACTCATTTTCCGCGCATTAATCGCAAAATGGAAGTAAAAAGAACGAGAAATCGTAAAACTGCGCGCGAATTCAGTCTGCAGTGAATAGCATTTTTGAACCGTGGTTACGGGGTGAGAGAAACAGACAAGAAGTTCAATATTTTTCTGCGCGATAAAATGAAAAAAGGGTAGGTTTCTTCAATAAACAATTACCGATTTGAGTTCAGCACATGCATTTTCACGGAAATAGGGATGTTTTGGAAAGATTTGAAGGGGTAAAGGGCTTCGAGGAACAAAACAAAAATTTACAAAAGATTGTAGCTATCAGGAAAGAAAGTATTTGTAAGGGAAGGGATTTCCACAGAGAAGAAAGAAGAAAAAAAGAGAAGTGGCGGTTACATTTGACGATTTCAACACTACAAGATTAATGAGACCTAGCTGCCAATCTAGTAACACGGGTAAATTCATATAATTGGGGCACCAGCGAAAGAGGCTCATCAAAGCAGAAGAAAAGACAGAGGGAAGCTACATCCCGTCGGAGATAAAGTGACTGAAGATCAATTACGTTGCAGATCTTCCTTTGAATTTTGTCGAGAACCCCAAGATGAATATCAGGAGTATCAGACCAAATATGGCAATACTACTCAATACACGGACGAATGGCAAATTTATAAACATACAAGATGTATTCTAACGAGAAAACATTTTTTGGTCCGACACAGTGACTCGGCCATCCTAGCAGTAGCTGTAGCTATTGATTCGATATAGTAGTCCACCTGAAGTCGGTTGAGAGAATGAAGCCGATGAGGCGCAGTGTGTTCCTTTCTGGGAGACTAGCGCCATTCACACTTGGGAAATCTAAGAAAGTTTATCTATGGAGGTTAATGGAAGCAGCTTCGTTTTGAAAGCATTAAAGTTATTTCGTTAAACACTTTATTTAATGTATGGGGTTCAACTGTCCTCATTCTGTTGTTCATGTTTAAGCGGGTATTTTATATCAGATAAAACTCGCTGGTCTAATTCTGTTCTGCGTTGGTTTTCGTTTCATCCTGATTCAAAGATGTGTTATTACTACCAAATCCAGGGATCGAACTCACAATTGCCTGTGATCTTTCAAACAGAAAAGACACCACTCGTGTATCCATGGTTTCGAAACCCGTGCCTTCAGAATATTCGAGGGAATACACTGGTCCGATTTTGTGTCTAATGAGGACCTCCGCTAGAAGGCCAACCAGCCGAGCAACCTCCGCACTAACGCTCAGAGCTCGTGTTCACTAGCTCGGTCAAGACATGCGAAAACATAACTTCATTGAGAATGTTTGGGACATTAAAAGTTATGTTTTCTAACATCAAACAATTTCTATAAGAAATGAAAATTGATAAGATGTTTGCATGTGACGCTGGAGAAATCCTCAAATAATATCTTCAGATTATAATATTTCAAATCCTTACGAATTACAATAAGTGAATAATATTATTTTCAGCTTTGGGGTTGAGCCAAGATTATTGTAAGCTTCTTTCGATATAGATTTTTTTTTTTAGGTTGTAAATTATATCAAGTCTAAATAAATTCTATCTAGGTTGGTAATTAATTTTTTTTTTAATCGATATGTGGTTTCTCATCGATTTTTTGAGCGGATTGCATACAACGTAAAACTGTGTGAAATGTCTCATCAATAATGTTTACAATTGTCATTTTGCTTAGAGAAAGGAAACGTCCCCGTTCTCCATAAAAAATCCAATCTATCTATCTATCTATCTATCTATCTATCTATCTATCTATCTATCTATCTACCTATCTATCTATCTATCTATCTGACCTTATTTATAAATGGAACTTTGTCTCTGTGTGTGTGTCTGTGTGTGTGTGTGTCCGTTACCTATAGACTCCGAAACGGCTAAACCGATTTTCTTGAAAATTTACACAGTTTTACTATAAATGTTTACGAGTGTTCTTAGCTTGTTTTTGTGTCGAGGTACCCCCGATAAATAACGAAAATCGATAATCGAAAAAAATCGGGTTATAGAAGGAGTGGTCTGATTTTAATCAAATTTGATACACTCATAGACAAAGTCATAAGAAACGATATTCAGAAGTTTCAAGGTTGCAGTTCTTACAATAGTGCAGAAAATCGATAATATATATATATATATAAGGGAAGATATTTGTGTGTCAGTCTACGGTTTCGCTTTAACTGGAAACAGCTATTCCTTTTTAGTCTTTCGTGCCAACGTCCAAAGAGTCTGAGCTCCTGGACAATTGATTAGTTTTAAAACTTCCATTACACCCGAGCAACGCCGGGCTATACTGCTAGTGAACCATATTTGTTGTTCCTTTTTATGATTTAACGACTTTGACAGCCAAGAGATATGTTTAACGAAATATTTTTCTATGTGCGGTCTCCCTTCAGAACGTAGGCGATCATGGCCTTACCCATCTCCCTATCCCTAGTGACTTTTAGTACGCCTCTTCCTGTTACCCCACGCAAACAACTCTGCTTAAGCCAGTCAAGTATATTACGCGTTGCTTTCCCCTGTCTCTTTTCCCTTTATTCTGACCTGTGAGTATCAGATTCTCCAAACCCTTATTCCTCATTACATATCCAATGATATTTAGACAGTAATTTTTAGTTTATAATCATGGCTTAGTGATACATGTCTTACTAACTAATCCATAGTTGGGGGGAAAGTGATAGATTCACACTTATTTTGCGCGTAAGTGAAAATCTGTAATGTGCTCGATCCCGACTTGGCAGCTCGGATACAGTGACTTTCTCACCTGTGTCTCTTCTACAAATACTTTCATGGCTTCTGATCAGATAAACTTAGCTCACTGGTACCCCCACAAGATTAGCAACTAGGTCCCACCCTTTTACTGTGAAACCAATAAATTGTAAACGCAAATTCTACTCCATCAGCTTCTTCTCTCACACTTCCCGCCTGTGAAATTCCCTTCCGTTTCTCGACAGCTATAATCTTCAAGAATTCAAATAGTCAATAGTCATCTCCTATCTCACTAACCTCTTCCTCTCTCTCTCTCTCTCTCTCTCTCTCTCGCTCGCTCGCTCTCTCTCTTTCTCATGCTTCTTTCTCCGTCCACTCCACTCTCATCAGTATTCTCATCCTTCTCCTACCCTTTACCTGACACCCCCTATAACCTGTCACTCTTTCTCATAACTTACCTTTTATGTAACCCCCTGCTCAGCAGTGTCAGTAAAATGCCTTGCTTGGGGCGACACGATTATAAAAAAAAACTCCGACTGGAACTGGAACTCGACTCTCCAATTCCTAGTCGTTCCTAACTACACCACCTGCACATACCAGCTTACAGTACATGGTCTTACTCATGTAAATACTGATCAGATACAAGTCTGCTTAACTTTCGTGATCGTACGAAAGTCGGTGTTTTAACATGATATGGCCTTAATCATTTAGTTTCGGAGAAATTATTTTATATTCATAGATTTGTTTTCCAAACAGTTTTTCCTCGAGTAAAGTTTTTATCTTTCCACATTGTAGGTTTTTCTTATTTTTGACAACAATGCCAGATCCATTTTCTGAGACGGTTGCATTAAGAATAAGCACCAGAAACAACATTAGCACTAAAAAATTCAGTTAAAATGAAGCACATTACCATTACTGTTGAGACAAAGGAGATGGAGTTGTTTATCTTGGTAACACGATTATGGAAATCTACAAAGAAAAAGCAAAACAAATGAACTCAGTAGTGCAATAATTTATGAGAAAATCGATAAACTTGATATGCCTCTAATAGTGAATTATAGTTTCTAAGATTTTGAGTATTTATTTGCACTGGGCGCTGTAAAGTACAGGGTGTCCATAAACTTCATGTGCACTTTAAAAAATGTATAACTTTATTTGTATTTGTGATAAAAATAATGTGTAAAAAATATTATACGGTTAAATGTACCTAATTTTAAGTATAGTTATTGAATAATTATTTACCAGAAAATTTGCAACAATTTTTAGATAAGTATCAGTAAAAAAGGCAGCCCAAAATGATAAATACAGGTCGGGGATATAAGAATCAAACAGGTACAAAAATTTAAATACCTGGGAAGTGTTATAACAGAAGAGGGAAAGTGCGACACAGAGATCCGAAGGCAAATTAGCATGATGAAGGAAGCATTCCAGAAATTGAGTAAAGTATTAAGAAACAGGATAATTTCGCTAGAAACTAGGAAGAGTACTGGATTGCTACGTGCTGTCCGTCCTTCAATATGGCAGTGAATGCTGGACAATATCATCGAAGATGAAGGAAAAACTTGAAGCAACTGAAATGTGGTTCTACAGTAGGATGCTGCGAATCTCATAGGTCGAGCATGTAAGCAATGATGAGGTCTTGGAAATGATGGAAACAAAAAGGAAATTAATACTGAGCATCAGGAAGAGACAGCTGAAGTTCCTGGGACACGCAATGAGGAAGGAGGGCTTGGAGAATCTGATACTAACAAGCCAGGTAGAGGGAAAAAGAGACAGGGGGAAAGCAATGGATAACATATTTGAAAGACCTAATCAGGTGGATGAAGGAACGAGGATTGCATGGTGTAACAGGAGAAGGCGTGCTCAGAGCCACCAGGGATAAGGAAACGTGGAAGGCCATGATCGCCTACGTCGTGAAGGGACAGGGCACATAGAAGAAGAAGCAGCTAGATCGGAAGTGGTGGACCATTTTATTGGCCTCCACGTTCGCCAAATTTGATTCCACTAGATTTTTTATGGGGACATGTGAAAACAATTGTATATGCAACCAAACCTAGTTCATTAGAAGATTTGAAAGCTAAAATAACTAATGTGATTTCAGGCATTACTGTAAATCAGTTGGCAAATATTTTCCGTGAACTGCAAAATCGTATTACTCTTTGTATTGCTAACGATGGAGGACATGTGGAAACATAAATAAAATTTCAATAAAACCTTAAAAAATATAGATTTACTTCTTTCTAATCCTTTTTACAAATTATTTCTATCACAAATGCAAATAAAGTTATAAATTTTTTAAGTGCACACGAATTTTATGGACACCCTGTATTTTAGTGTTATCTACCAATACTGGTTTTATGTTGCTGGTTACGTTTAAATCTAAATCAAAATCTAATCTAAACTTATTTATCAATGGAACTTTGTCTGTGTGTGTGTGTGTATCTGTGTGTGTGTGTGTGTGTGTGTGTGTGTGTGTGTGTCCGTTACCTATAGACTCCGAAACGTCTGAACCGATTTTCTTGAAAATTTACACAGTTGTACTATAAGCGTCTGCGAGTGTTCTTAGCTAGGTTTTGTGTCGAGGTACCACCGATAAATACCGAAAAAAATCAGGTTATATAAGGAGTGGTCCGATTTTAATCAAATCTGATACACTCATAGCAAAGACATAAGAAACGATATTCAGAAGTTTCAAGGTTGCAGTTCTTACAATAGTGCAGAAAATCGATAATAAGATTTTAGATTATTACAGTGGATAATACATATTTCACCACGTCGTAATGTTATTATCGCGGCTCGTCAGAACCAAATGGTAAAACAGTTGGTTCTCAAAATATCCCCATCAAAAAATTTCTTTTCTTTTCTTTTCTTTTATTTTACATAGACGCTCATATGTTCATATTAGAATAGACATTTGTAACGGTTATTTACGAAAATTTCTCGCCAATTCGAAAAAAAAAAGACAGAGGAAAGCAAGGATAAAGAAAAGATAGACGATTGATTAAAAAAATAAGGAGAACTTTTTTTACATTAATCAATCGTCTATTTTTTCATTATCCTTGCTATCCTCTTTCTTTTGGGTTCTTTTCGAATGAGCGAGACATTTTCGTAAATAACCGTTACAAATGTCTATTCTAATATGGACATGTGAGCGTCTATGTAAAATAAAATAAAAGAAAATAAATTTTTTGTGGGGGGGTATTTTGAGGACCAACTGTTGTACCATTTCGGTCTGACGAGCCGCGATAACATCAGAACGTGGTGAAATATGTATTACCCATTGTAATAATCTAACATCTTTTATAAATTATATTACTCTGTTAAATTAAATAAATGAATTTAACATTGAGTTCTCTTGAGTTCGTTTCTATTGGAATTTACCTGGATTGTATACCAAGTGTGCTATATATATATATATATATATATATATATATATATATAATTAATCGACTGAAATATAATTGAGAATAAATTCAAGTTATTGTATTGATTTTTTTATATACGTATTTGTGATAACTAGCTCTCTTCTTGTTGTGTGTGAAAAAGATATTAAAATATACACAGGTGTGATGGATAAATTCTCGTCTCATACAAAAATGAAAATAACAATGACATCTCATTTTATATTCATCAAAATTACACAAAGATTTCTTGACATAAGAAAGGGTAAATTTATTCAATAAAATCGCTATTGGCTTCAACTTTTCTGGACGGTTTCTTTGTTGCCATAATCTTTGCCTTCAGTTAATCTTTGGTGTTAAAAGAAGTTTTGTTGTTCCCCCGTTCAACAGAGCCTCACACAAGTTTGCAGTCTAGAGAGTTAAGTGTCCAGATGTAATGCGTGATGTGGTTGCAGAAGTTGCCTGACATCCAAGACTAGATTATTCTGCATGGGTGTTTTGGTACAGAATTTTCTCGCTAGATATACGAGGTGCCTTCATTAAGTTTCGGACTTTTTTTGTAAAGGCATTTAAAATTATTGTAGGTTCTTGAAATTGTATTATGTTATTACTGTACATCAGATAAGATGACAGACCCTATTTTTATCATTTCACGTTAAAAGGGACATCTGCAGCAGGACTTGGAACACACCCTACTAAACCCTGATCGTCACCGCAGATGTTTTTTTGAAAATGCAGTAGATCCAGTGTTCATCACAGGTCACCAGGGCCTCAAGAACTTCGGAATCAGAATCAATAAGCTCAACCATCTCCCTTCTTTCGTTATGATATCTTTCCTTCTGTTCTTCACTGAGCAACCTTAGGACAAACTTCGAGCAAATCTACCGCAGTTTCAGTTGTTCATGAAGGGTTGTGTATACAGTTACCACACTGACATCAAACTTTGTACTTATTGTTTCTATAGACACACGACGGTCCTCATCTATAAAACTACGAATTTGCTCCAACAACTCTGATGTTTTGACTTACCAACTCCTCCCACACCTCTCATCGTCCCTCACAGACGCTATGCCCTCCTTGAATCTCTTGTGCCACTCAAAAACCGATACTCGGCCCATGCGGGAGGATCTGTAAGCAGTTTGAATCATTCCATACGTTTCTGTGGCGTTCTTTCCAAGTTTGACACAAAACTTTATTTCGTTTTTTTTTTTTTCAAAGTGTCCTCTCGTCCAGACTGCATTTTCAAAAAACGTCAGCTGTGATGACCAGGGTTTAATAGGGTGTGTTCCATGTTCTGCTGTAGCTGTCCCTTTCAAACTGAAATGATAAAAATAGATCTGTCCTCTCATCAGATGTATAACAATAACATAATACGATTACAAGAGCCTACAATAATTTTAAATGCCACTACAAATAAAGTCCTGAAATTATTGAAGACACCTCGTAGGTTCTTCCAGCACTTTAATTATCTCATATGCACTTGAAGGTTTTGTGTCGAGGTACCCCCGATAAATACCGAAAAAATCAGGTTATAAAAGGAGTGGTCCGATTTTAATCAAATTTGATACACTCATAGCAAAGACATAAGAAACGATATTCAGAAGTTTCAAGGTTGCAGTTCTTACAATAGTGCAGAAAATCGATAATAAATATATATATATTATCGATTTATATATATGTATATAATATATATTATCGATTTATATATATATATATATATATATATATATATATATATATATCTTCAAGTGCATACGAGATAATTAAAGTGCATAGATTAGATTAGTATTATGGGAAATAAAAAATAATCCATTAATAATTAAAATAAAATTTTAAAAATCGCATTCTTTTTGTGCAGCCTCGTTTCCAATAGCTGTCACGCATGACGTCACGCTAGAGAAATTGCAAACGTTTAGCTTCCCAAAGAATAGCAGGATTTAGACAAACGATTCTAATTCCGACACGGACACCTCAATCAGTTCTTGATATTGTATAGTAGGGTCAGTTGGGTACCGCGTGTGTAAAAAAAAAGTGCACAAAGATGCATTTCCCTTAACCAGACATTTTGAAACAGCATGCTGTACTGCTTGGCATTCGCACCGGAATCTCGAATACGAATATTTCACAGTATTTGGGTGTCAATCTGAAGACAGTGCAAAGGATTCGGAAAGAGTTAGATAAGCGTAATGTTCATTAGGAAAATATTTAAATTGATCGCTTGTGGTGGCTATGCTATGCCTTCATTCATCTTTCCACGGGGCGGCAGACTCAACACAGGGTACTGCATCAATTCCCTTGAGAATGTAATGCTGTCCCGGGTCAAGAGCGTGGCTGCTGGAAGAACCTACGAGGTGTCTTCAATAATTTCAGGACTTTTTTGTAGTGGCATTTAAAATTATTGTAGGCTCTTGTAATCGTATTATGTTATTGTTATACATCTGCTGAGAGGACAGATCTATTTTTATCATTTCAGTTTGAAAGGGACAGCTACAGCAGAACTTGGAACACACCCTATTAAACCCTGGTCATCACAGCTGACGTTTTTTGAAAATGCAGTCTGGACGAGAGGACACTTTGAAAAAAAAAAAACGAAATAAAGTTTTGTGTTAAACTTGGAAAGAACGCCACAGAAACGTATGGAATGGTTCAAACTGCTTACAGATCCTCCCGCATGGGCCGAGTATCGGTTTTTGAGTGGCACAAGAGATTCAAGGAGGGCATAGCGTCTGTGAGGGACGATGAGAGGTGTGGGAGGAGTTGGTAAGTCAAAACATCAGAGTTGTTGGAGCAAATTCGTAGTTTTATAGATGAGGACCGTCGTGTGTCTATAGAAACAATAAGTACAAAGTTTGATGTCAGTGTGGTAACTGTATACACAACCCTTCATGAACAACTGAAACTGCGGTAGATTTGCTCGAAGTTTGTCCTAAGGTTGCTCAGTGAAGAACAGAAGGAAAGATATCATAACGAAAGAAGGGAGATGGTTGAGCTTATTGATTCTGATTCCGAAGTTCTTGAGGCCCTGGTGACCTGTGATGAACACTGGATCTACTGCATTTTCAAAAAAACATCTGCGGTGACGATCAGGGTTTAGTAAGGTGTTTTCCAAATCCTGCTGCAGATGTCCCTTTTAACGTGAAATGATAAAAATAGGGTCTGTCATCTTATCTGATGTACAGTAATAACATAATACAATTTCAAGAACCTACAATAATTTTAAATGCCTTTACAAAAAAAGTCCGAAACTTAATGAAGGCACCTCGTATATCTAGCGAGAAAATTCTGTACCAAAACACCCATGAAGAATAATCTAGTCTTGGATGTCAGGCAACTTCTGCAACCACATCACGCATTACATCTGGACACTTAACTCTCTAGATTGCAAACTTGTGTGAAGCTCTGTTGAACGGGGGAACAACAAAACTTCTTTTAACACCAAAGATTAACTGAAGGCAAAGATTATGGCAACAAAGAAACCGTCCAGAAAAGTTGAAGCCAATAGCGATTTTATTGAATAAATTTACCCTTTCTTATGTCAAGAAATCTTTGTGTAATTTTGATGAATATAAAATGAGATGTCATTGTTAGTTTCATTTTTGTATGAGACGAGAATTTATCCATCACACCTGTGTATATTTTAATATCTTTTTCACACACAACAAGAAGAGTGCTAGTTATCACAAATACGTATATAAAAAAATCAATACAATAACTTGAATTTATTCTCAATTATATTTCAGTCGATTAATTAATTATATATATATATATATATATATATATATATATAGCACACTTTGTATAAAATCCAGGTAAATTCCAATAGAAACGAACTCAAGAGAACTCAATGTTAAATTCATTTATTTAATTTAACAGAGTAATATAATTTATAAAAGATGTTAGATTATTACAATGGGTAATACATATTTCACCACGTTCTGATGTTATCGCGGCTCGTCAGACCGAAATGGTACAACAGTTGGTCCTCAAAATACCCCCCCCCCCCACAAAAAAATTTATTTTATTTTATTTTATTTTACATAGACGCTCACATGTCCATATTAGAATAGACATTTGTAACGGTTATTTACGAAAATGTCTCACTCATTCGAAAAGAACCCAAAAGAAAGAGGATAGCAAGGATAATGAAAAAATAGACGATTGATTAATGTAAAAAAAATTCTTCTTTTTTTTTTAATCAATCGTCTATCTTTTCTTTATCCTTGCTTTCCTCTGTCTTTTTTTTTTTCGAATTGGCGAGAAATTTTCGTAAATAACCGTTACAAATGTCTATTCTAATATGGACATATGAGCGTCTATGTAAAATAAAAGAAAAGAAAAGAAATTTTTTGATGGGGATATTTTGAGAACCAACTGTTTTACCATTTGGTTCTGACGAGCCGCGATAATAACATTACGACGTGATGAAATATGTATTATCCACTGTAATAATCTAAAATCTTATATATATATATATATATATATATATATAAAATTTGTTTTTAATTAGAAATACATTGCGACACGGAAATTTCTATGTTTCGAGATTTCTACCTCGTCATCTGGCAATGTTCCATTATCGTTGTGAAAATGATTTTCATCTAAATATTAGAAACATTACGTTTGTTATTTATAGATATGGGAAGACATAAAAATTTATGTGTGTGTTCAGTTTAACTAATCAGAATAGAGATTCACTTTAAATTTTTAAAAAGGTTTATATTTTTGGGAAATACATGATTTCTTCTTTTAATCTTAACTGCCAAAGTGTCAACTTAATTTTTAAAACCCCTTTCTAGACCCTATTTCCGTTGATGTATCCAGTATTGTTGCAAAATCTTTTCTTTTAGCTTCGTCTATATCTCACCATTTTCGAAAAAAAAGAATATATATATATATATATATATATATATATATATATATATAAGCAGCAAGTATTGATTAAAAAAATGTTTGGTTAAAAGAACCGATGGATATTTTAAACGAGGCAACGAATTATTCGTTATTTTATTTTATTATTTAATTCATTCATTAATTCGTAAATTTTATTGACAGTCGTTACACATAAAGTCATGCTTGGCAATTTCAAACGTACAGCTTCCCAAAGAATGACAGAACACCACAAGCAGAAGAATTCTAACACAGATTATCCACACCTTCGAGTGACAATACTCAACAACTTATCGGATTATTGAAAAAAATATAACAAATGAAATAGGGGGATATTGTCGTTTCTTTTGTTTTGTTTTTTAATCAAACGTTTCTCTATATATTCATATGAAGATTCCTGTTATTGGCTAGTTTAATGTTAATACGCTTGTTATTTATAGATATGGGAAGACATACAAATTCCAGTGTGTGTTGAATTTAACTAATCAGAGATTAGAGATTCACTTTAAATTTGAAGAAAAGTTTATATTTTTTGGAAATACATAATCTCTTTTTTTAATCTTAACTGCCAAAGTGACAACCTAATTTTTAAATCCCCTTTCTTGACCCTATTTCCTTTTATGTATCCGTTATTGTTACAAATTTTTTCTGTCAGATTTCTCCATATCCCAACATTTTTTAAAACAAAAAAGAAAAAAATATATACATTTATTTCATTAAATAATATCAATATATTGTCATTCTTTTCAAAGAACATATATCAAGAAAAGAAAAACACCGAAGAGTGAAGACATCACAATAATGGCTTCACGAAATTTTGAAGTCGGCATAACTCTGCTCAGCTAAGTGACAATTTTCTTCCCATTATTTCTATTCATTTTCTATTTCGATCTTGATATCAAGTACTTTATGACAAAAAATACTGCTTGCCTAAAATGCCTTTCCGGAGAAAATCGGGGAGCCGAGTTCGAATTCCAGTTGAATTCATTGCATTCACTTCTGCGCAAATACCCTAGGAAAGGTATTAATCCTGCTCTTCCCTCCAGTCATGGGTTAAATAACAGGACATATTGGATTCTATAACCTTGGCTGGCAACCAGTCTTCTACAGACAGTGATGGCAACCTACTGTGGGGTAATCGTCTGCCCAGTCAGTCATGTGTCTTTCGAGACATGATCGGCCATGCGTGTATCCCGTAGGGCACTTAACTGATGGACTGACTATTAAACTACTGAAATGACAGCGATTTTAGTACTAAGCATCATTACAATTTAACCACACACACACACACACACACACACACACACACACACACACACATATATATATATATATATATATATATATATATATATCCAAGTATGGGTGGAATAATATTCCCCATCCAAAGAAAAACTATTTTTAAAAAAGTGCTCAATACAAAGTAGAGCTAATAATAATAATAATATTTATTAATAAATTATAACATTGATATGTTATAATATCACTACAAAAGTAGCTATTTTGTTTCGACACTTTTTGTGTCTTTTCAAGTGATGTTGTTATTTCGAAATGAATGGCTTTAAAAGGTTAAGAACAAGCAAGATCTTAATTTTATAAAATTTTAATACCAATGCCCACCAAGATTAATTTTAAGTCTTCCCACATATTCTCCAAAGTAAAAGTTGCTTTACTCTGATTGGTCCACATTGTACATACAATAATGCCTCCCTGATGAAAGAGGTCTTGCTTGTTCTTAACCTTTTAAAGCCATTCATTTCGAAATAACAACATCACTTGAAAAGACACAAAAAGTGTCGAAACAAAAATAGCTACTTTTGTAGTGATATTATAACATATCAATGTTATAATTTATTAATAAATATTATATATATATATATATATATATAATCTAGAAAAATTTTTGTTATTCTACAAATCCATGGGTAATAGATATATCGCAGCTGATCAAAGCGGTCGTTTGTCAGATCCAAAACGATACAACAGTTAATTAACTGTTGTAGGGTTTTGGGTCTGACGAGCGGCTACTTTGATTTCTGACGAGCGGCTACTTTGATTTCTGACGAGCGGCTACTTTGATTAGCGATATATTTATTACCCATGGATTTGTAGAATATCCTAAAAATTTGTCTAGATTATATTACTCTGTTAAATTTAATAAAAAATTAAACATTGGGTTCTTTTGGGTTTGTTACTATTGGAATTAAACCTGACAAAAATACCAAATATTCTATGTTATATATATATATATATATATATATATATATATATATATATATGCAGTGTAGATATAGAAGACGCCAAATGAGTGTCCTGTACATAAAGTGGTAGGATAACTCTCTAGGAGAGCTCGAAATATATATGTATATAAATTAAAATAGAACAAACTAAAAAATTAAGACAGACACGTTATTCCATGGTTAAGCGAAAGGATATGCGTATTACAGGCGAACCATCGTCAGCTTCCGTCTTTATTTTACATAAGATTTTACACGAATCTCTATATATATATTTTACAGAAGATCTATATATATTTTACAGAAGATTTTACACGAATCTCTCTCTCTCTCTCTCTCTCTCTCTCTCTCTCTCTCTCTCTCTCTCTGTATATATATATATATGTAAACATATTACGGAAATTAACGAATTTTAACGAAACTTAGTTATAAGCAACCGACAATTTGTAATGAATTATTTTGAACATCATTTTTACCGATACTCGTATTTAAGTAGATATTCTGTTTTTAATTAAACAGTATTTTTATATTTATATCTACCGGCCTGATTATTTACGATAAATTTTCATTACGAAAATGTGTGCTATCCAGCAGGATATCTACTTAAATACGAGTATCGGTAAAAATAATGTTCAAAATAATTCATATATATATATATATATATATATATATATATATATATATATATATATATATATATATATATGTAATATTATTTTTATTATTATTATAACAGGCCACTTTACTCTGATAAAACTTCAGGAGTGATGTTCATTGTGTTCGTGGCAAATATTTGCACTAACGCCTTTTTATCACCACTTCCAAAACGTGTGGCTGGTTTTATACAAGCCTTCACCACTATAATCAAAACATTTGGGTGGATAGTACAATTCTGCCAGCTTGAATTCAACTGGGAATGGAGCAGTGGTGACGGGAAGACGTGGAACGTACTACCGGAATTTGTTAGCGTTCGTTTGGCGCGGAGGCGACTATCAGGTGATGGCCGTTCCTGCACAAACCCCTAAGCAACTGTGCAATCCGTGTTCTCCGATAGTGATTCATTTAGATGCAGCACTGCTTTCCCTAATATGGGGAGGGGCGAGAAAACGAACCCTAAAAGATGTTTGCTTGTTTCTCTAACGGTCTGGTTATCCGATCATGCAGTCAAAAACAAGTAAGGGAAAATAAGATGAAAACGTAGAAATTTTAGTTTTGGTTTTTGAAATATCAGAATACAAGATAATGATACAGCCCTTAAACGCAGAAATGCTCTCATCTGAAGCACATTTAGAAAGTACAATATTTCCATCTGTTCTCTTAGTAAAAGCCGGTTCACAGGTATATCTCAGTTCTAGGTGGTTGGTGGTGGCGCTGTATTTTATTGGAGTGGTAAAAGTGAACTGGGAAGTTTTTTAACAGAAGACGGAAAGTGCAACACAGACATCCGAAGGTGAATTAGCGAAGGAAGTATTCCAGAAGCTGAGGAGGACAAGACCAGGGAGATCACCATCATCCTTAGCTGCTCTGAGTTCGGTGAGGAGGTCACTTAGCACCCTCAGTCTGTAGCAGTACCTGGTCACCTTTAGAAACCTATTGCTCCTTTCGAAGAGTGAGTCTTCGATGGCTTCTGGAGACCCCTAACATTTTTCTAACCGCTTCCATATTTCACGCAAGCCCCTCTCAGGATAGTTGAGGTAGTCAGTTAAGTGCCATACGTGATACACGCTTGGGCGATCATGTCCCGAAAGAGACTGGGCAGAAGATTATCCCGCAGTAGGATGCCATTGCTTTCTGCAGTAGACTGGTTGCCGACCAAGGCTATAGAACCAAATCTGTCCTGTTATTTAACCCATAACTGGAGGGAAGAAACGGATTAATACCTTTCCCAAGGTTATTTGCGCGTAAGTGAATGCAATGAATTCAGCTGGAATTCGAACTCGGCTCCTCGATTTCTCGTTCCGAGCCGATATCCAATGCACCACAACGAACATTAAGGTAGGTTGTCTTTAAACAGTTGGCATGCTCAGCAAAGGCAGAGTCGAGCTATTTCACCAGCAAGTCCATTTCTTCACTCGGTGTTAAATGCATGTCGACAATGGAGTTGCGAAACGAACGTCTCCATGCTCGATAGTCCTTAGGTCTGTCAGAGAATTTCAACATACTGGTTTGATGTAATTCTAAAGTATTAAGAAACAGGACAATTTCGTTAGAAACAAAGAAAATAGTACTGGACTGCTATTCAATGTCAGTTCTTCAATATGGCAGTGAATGCTGATGAAGAAAAACCTTGAACCAGCTGAAATGTGGTTCTACAGAAGGATGCTGCGGATATCATAGACTGAGTATGTGAGCAATGATGAGTTTTTGGAAAGGATGGAAACGAAAAGGAAATTAATATTGAGCATCAGGAATAGACATAAGGATATGATTGGCAAATAGATCCGGCCATAAATAATATAAAAAATATAAAAAATATTTTTGTCTCTTTATAACCCGGATATAAGAGAAACTATTATATAAGAGTGACTTTCTCTGGTCCCAAATTAGAGCCTGTGGTAATGTATATAAAACAGACAAAACCTGGATATAAGAGAAATCAGGATATAAGAGAACTGTTATCTGGTCCCGACAACTTTCTTATATCAGGGTTACACTATAGTGCTAATATATATATATATATATATATATATATATATATATATCACTAGAAACAAAGAAAAGAGTACTGGATTGCTATTTGATGTCACTTCTTCAATATGGCAATGAATGTTGGACAATATCATCATTGATGAAAGAAAAACTTGAAGCAACTGAAATATGGATCTATAGAAGAATGCTTCGGATATCATGGATCGAGCATGTGAGCAATGATGAGGTTTTGAAAAGGATAGAAACGAAAAAAAATTAATACTGAGCATCAGGAAAAGACAGCTAAAGTTCCTGGAACATGCAATGAGGAAGGAGGGCTTGGAGAACCTGTTACTAACAGGCCAGATAGAGGGGAAAAGAGACAGGGAAAAGCAGGGTCTGAGCAGGTGGATAAGAGAACGGAGTTTGCGTGCTGTAACAGGAGAAAGCGTGCTGAGAGCCACCAGGGATAGGGAGACGTGGAAAGCCATGATCGCCTACGTCCTGAAAGGACAAGGCACATAGAAGAGGAAGATATAAGCCAACCGTTTAAAAGAAATTATAATGTGGATATAAAGTGGGGAATCAAATCTTATATTATAATCAATGCATCTATATTATAATCAATACATAAACTGATCCCTCATTTTGTGGCCATGCTAGTTTCTATATATTTATATTCTAGATTTATGGGCTTGAGCTAGTGGATGACAGAACGAGGGTTGCATGGTGTAACAGGAGAAAGCGTGCTAAGAGCCACTAGGGATCGGGAGACGTGGAAAGACATGATCGCCTACGTCCTGAAAGGACAAGGCACATAGAAAAAGAAGATAAGTGAAGAGGAGAACCGTCAGTCAGGTTTACGATTACATCCGATGTTGCGAAATATTTGACCTCATTTCTATAGGGATTTGACGATCGAATAATGACGCTGACGTTAGATCTTTAGATGTAGTCCCAAAAGACATTTGTAAATTGCAAGGCGACAATCATGTCATTTCTTGAGAAAGAAATTTTGTCCTTTTATGTTATATTGCGATCCGTTTCTCCAAAGTAATTTTTAGCTATAAACTCGGTCGCTGATGTGATTTCAATTCGTGGATTGAAATCACATCAGCGACCAGGTTTATAGATAAAAATGGCCAGGTGTCATTGGCCCGCAAGGGGTAAGTAAAATGGATTGAAATTGTTCGCGTCTTTTTTCCCTTTGTAAGCAATTTGATCCTTGTTTCGGTTAAACTATCTTTCAATAGCCGAATCATCACAAAACATGGCCAGGTGTCTTTGGCCCGCATGGGGTAAGTAAAATGGATTCAAATGTTTTACGTCTTCTTTCCGTGTGTAAGGAATTTGATTCTTGTTTCGGTAACACAGTCTTTTAACAGCCGAAGCATCGATAAAGAACCTGGATGAACCCTAGACTTAAGAACTGGTATCAGGTTGACCATATCTTAGCTAAGAAGCGATTTAAACTTCACCCGGTCTTTACGGCACAGCATGTCTTTCAGATCACGCTCTGCTCCGAAGCAGGATCTCTTTTCAACTCACTCGTTAAAGACGTTTAGCTGGCTCAAATATACTCAAGAAAATCAATGTTCTGGCTTCGAAGATTGAAAGTTTTTTTTTTAATCGTTTTATCCCATACAAGGCGGTACCGCCACTGATACGCAGTGGGGGGGGGGGGCTGAATAAGAGAGTAAAAGTTTAGACAGGATGAGAGTGAAGAGAATGACAAACCAGTTACAGGGGATGTCAGAGAAGAGAGCAAAAGAAGGATGTGAACACAGGAGTGAAGCGAAGGTAGAGAGAAAGGAAAAGAACAAGATACACGGGTTGATTTATAAAGGACTGGAGTCAAGAGGATAAAAGATGGGAATTGACATTGCATTTAAATTCCTGGTGGTTGTAGACGTCCGGAAAGCAAGTATATGGAAGGGAGTTCCACAGGCTTGAAGTGCGAGAAAAGAAGTTGATAAAGTATAATTGTCGCCTGGATTTGGTTGATCTAACCGTAAAAGGGTGAGACCCAGTTGCTAATCTGGTTGCACTAGTAAATTCTTTTAAAATGGGCACCAGAAATGAGTTGTCTGTGGCACTCGACTCTAGTTTGGATTCTGTTGAGATAAATGATAATGTGGAAATGTTGTGGAAGTCTGCAACGAATTCTATTTGATCATCATCTATCAAAGTCCTTGGCCTTCGACGGAAGCCCCAGGACTGGTTCGATGAACATAACACTGACATCAAGGTCAAAATTGTTGAACACGTCCGCCATAGTTTATAAATATAGAGTACAGAGCAGCACGTAATCTGTTCAAAGAAACAACGTCAAAGATTAATCCTCCCGAATCCGACACTCTACTGAACTGGATTAGATCGGCAATACTCGGAAAAAATATGGCCGCCTTTTTTTAGACGTCGCATTGAATATTTTGAGCTTCCTGATTGGTTAAGCTTTCTATTTGTAAACTATAAAATGGGTTAACCCATGATTGTCTTTACAGTATATAAATGTACACAAATATATACTGTATATATATATATTTTTTTTTAATCATATCACCCTGAGCAAGGCGGTAACGCCACTAATGTGCAGGGGGCTACGTAAGAGTAAGATTGGAAAAGAGAAAACCCGAAACCACATCCTAAACAGAGAACAAGGGATGAGCCCCTACACCTGTTCAATAAACGTGGGTGGAGTGTGAACCCGGCGATAGTTTAGTCTATCTACTCCAATTGAGAAAAAAAGAGTAAAAGAATGGAAAAAAGTAAAAGTTTGCAAAGACATGCAGAAGTTTCCACATATATATATACACACACACATGAACACACGTACAAGCATCCTCATACACACATACATGCACACATATACCCACCTACAAATGTATAACATATACATACATATGAACACATCTGCACATAAATGCACATATATGCACTACCGGCCATAATTGTTGGGTCGCCCCGGTTTTTCAGAGAAAATGATGTATTTCATACTATTTTTGGCGTTTGTTGCCGGGTGGATGATTCTAGGTGAAAGTAGAATGGTTCTTTTGTTGTTATTATTACTTTGCAAAATTTTACAAGGCAAGGAAGCAAAGATGAACTCGTCCGAATCACCCTAAATTTTCTTCATTTTTTCATTGATGAAACAACAATATAGGTAATTATTAAATATTTACATATTCATTTGATACACATGTTATTGTGAAATCTTAACAAAAGAACCAATCTATTTTCATTTACAATTATCCACTTGGCAATAAATTCTAAAAATAGTATGAAATAATCATTTTTTTAAAACAGTGGGGTGGCCTAATAATTATGGCCGGTAGTGTATCCATATTCTACAGTATATTTATTTATTTTCACCACACGGCTGAAAATATGCGAGAAATCTTATTATAGAAAATATTTACGCTTTCGGCGACAATAAATAAATATACTATTTAATAAATAAAGAGAATTGTTCGTGTGCAATATGGACATCCAGTAAGCATAAGATTAGAATATAAAAATACACACACACACACACACACACACACACACACACACACACACACACACACACACACACACAACCATAATTATCAGGCCACCCCAATTTTTTTTTTTTAAAGAAATGATGTATTTCATACTATTTTTAAGTGGATAATTCTAAATGAAAATAAAATGGTTCTTTTGTTATTATTTGCAAAATTTTACAAGGCAAGGAAGCAAAGATGAACTCGTCCGATTCACCTTAAATTTTCTTCATTCTTTCATTGATGAAACTGCAATAATTATTAAATATTTATATATTCATTTGATACACATGTTATTGTGCAGTATTGGCAAAAGAATCATATATACGCAAAAAAAGTCCAACAATAATCAACCAGATGAACATAGCGCACTAATAATGGCTTAATGACAAATCATCCTTATTTTTTTAAAGTTATGTTTACAAAAAGTGCAAGAGATTGGTCCGAATGTCTCTAGGGAAAATAAAAGACTCCTGTTAATCTTCTAAAGCTGATGAAATCTAGAATGCTGCCAACAGGATGCAAAACAATTATATGATGGTCTGAATCAGAGATCCGCAACCTTTTAAAGAGTGAAGGTAAAAAAGCTATGTAGAGTCATGGAGGAAGGCCAAATAGCTATGGTTCCAGTGTCACGGAGGAGAACCATGTTATTAAATATGTAAATAAATTTTCTATGTGTTTGGAAAAAGCAGGGATTCAATATAATTTAATTGTTTTTAAACAATATCACTTATTTTACTACAAGAATAACAAAAATAAATGCAAACACTTTAAACAAAAAAAATCTTTATTTTACTGTAGGAATTAAACAAATTAATATCACAATCTACAAAAAAAAAAATTCCTTGCTACTGACAAAATACAATTAGAAACGGTAAGTGATTTAATGAGACACTTTCTGCTTATTGTGCAATAACCTCTCTACATCAGGTGAAATATTTGTTGATGACAGAAGCAAAACATCATCCAGGTGTTCATCACACAATTTTGTTCTCAAATGACTTTTAGTATATTTCATTTTGGAAAAAAGTTGTTCACAAGCATATGTACTTCCAAATAATGACATCATCAGTTTCGCATTAGCCATAATGTTTTCAGATTTTCGGTTGAAAACACTATTTTATATTCATTTAAAAGTGTCCACTCACGAAAGCAATTTCACAAAAAAAGTGAAAGTGAGGACGTACGCTAAATTTGGCGATCCTTATAAATAAAAAAATAAAAGTAAAACACATTCTCCAGGTAAAAAGAAATATTTTTGTAAATTTCGACGCAATATATTCAGACTATCAACTGTCACTTTGGTTTGATTTAACCATATTTATATCGTGTCCAGAGTAAGGTAGCGGGCCGAACAAGATTCACTCGAGGGCCGGATGTGGCCCGCGGGCCGGGGGTTGCCGATTGCTGTTCTAAATCATGTGTATGGTCCTAAAAAGTATGGTACATCACCTGTTCTGTCCTCTGACGGAAACATTTTACATACAGATGAAGTTAAAATATAACGTCGTTGAAAGGAAAATTTTAGCGTGCTTTTAACAGTAATCCACAAATTGATACCAATGACATAGATTCCATTTCATAGAAAAAAAGAAACACCTCAGCTTTCTTATTTACCAACTCTTAAAGAGGTCCGGAACGCCATTAAGGTGATTGGTTGGTTGGTTGTTTTGTTTTATGGCATATCAACCTCGGCGGGTCATTTATTGCCAACTAAACTTTTTATTTATTGCTGGTAAAACATTTTTCTTTTAACAATCTATTGTTGTTTTTATATTAGATTTTGTGTCTAGTAATAGTTTTTTTTTTCTTTTTCGAGTATCAAGATTCATTGGGATTTGTTTATTTAAGGGCAGGGTCCCCAAGACCTATCCTGTTATTTAACCCATAACTGGAAGGAAGGGACGGATTATTACCTTTCCCAAGGATACCAGTGCTTAAGTGAATGCAGGGTATTCAACTGGAATTCGAACTCGGCTCACCGATTTCTCTTTCCGAGCCAATATATACACTGCACCACAGCGCACATCCGTCACTAAACGCTTACAGCACCTGGTAAAAGGGATGAAAATCTGGTCAGTACTTAGATGGGTTACCAAGCGGTCACCCATCTAAGTACTGACCAGGCTCAACGTTGCTTAACTTCTGTGATCGAGCGAGAAGCGGTGTATTCAATGTGATATGGCCGTAAGCACACACATCCGTAACTAAATGCTTACAGCACCTGGTATTCCCAAGCGGTCACCCATCTAAGTACTGACCAGGCTCAACGTTGCTTAACTTCTGTGATCGAGCGAGAAGCGGTGTATTCAATGTGATATGGCCGTAAGCACACACATCCGTCACTAAATGCTTACAGCACCTGGTATTCCCAAGCGGTCACCCATCTAAGTACTGACCAGGCTCAACGTTGCTTAACTTCTGTGATCGAGCGAGAAGCGGTGTATTCAATGTGATATGGCCGTAAGCATACACATCCGTTACTAAACGCTTACAGCACCTGGTATTCCCAAGCGGTCACCCATCTAAGTACTGACCAGGCTCAACGTTGCTTAACTTCTGTGATCGAGCGAGAACCGGTGTATTCAATGTGATATGGCCGTAAGCACACACATCGACACTAAATGCTTACAGCACCTGGTATTCCCAAGCGGTCACCCATCTAAGTACTTACCATCTAAGTACTGTAGTTGTTTGGGAAGCAGAGGTGTTCCTCAGGCCTTCAAAGTGACTTTCATCCGACATCTTTTTAAGAGCAAAGTAAAACGAATCATTTGTAATAACTGGCGTGAAATTTCTTTATTCTTCACGGCAGACAAGGTCCTTGCTCGCATTATACTTGACAGAATCAACATCACACTTGTTTATATATATACTAGCATCATAGCCCGGCGTTGTCCGTGCAACTCAGAACATTTTAGTAGTAAGAGAATATGCCACTTTTTATTTTACATATTTTGTTTTTGTTTGAAAAAACACGTTTCTTTTTTAAAAAAATATTTCTTTTGTTGACAAAATGAATTTTTAAAATATCGGAATAAAAATTAAATATAGATGCTCATTTTTTTTTTTCATAAAAAAAATATTTTAGTGGTGTTTGATACATGTGTCCATTACCTATAGACTCCGAAACGGCTGAACCGATTTACTTGAAAATTTACACAGTTGTACTATAAGCGTCTGCGAGTGTTCTTAGCTAGGTTTTGTGTCGAGCTACCCCCGATAAATATCGAAAATCGATAATCGAAAAAATCATGTTATAGAAGGTGTAGTCCGATTTTAATCAAATTGTTACACTCATAGACAAAGACATAAGAAACGATATTAAGAAGTTTCAAGGTTGCAGTTCTTACAACAGTGCAGAAAATCGATAATATATATGTATATATAAAAGGCAAGCTGTTTGTGTGTGTGTCTGTTTATCTGCCTGTATGTCTGTATTTTTTTCAGCCCTTTTATTTTAGTTTTTGCTTTTTTTTTTTTAGTTTTTGATAAGCTTAATAGCATTATTCTTGAAAGAGAAAAGAAAATCACAATATTGATGCATGTTTTTATTTAATCCTTTCTGAGCTTTCGGCTTACATCAGCCATTATCAAAGATGAAAGTAGTGTTGGTTGTAACGAACAGTTCGCGTACGAATGATAAAAGTAGTCGTCTATTTTTTGTGTGTGTGGAGGATTGGGGCACACGTGCGTGCATGCTGGAAGTGAAAATCACACTACAGCTTGTGGCGTCTCACATGACCACACGAGAGTGGGGGCGAGAAGTATTAAGTATGGAAAGCCATTGGGATAACCAATCGCTTCTGTTATCTATTATAGGCATTTGAGAATCTGTGTGGAGATTTCGGAGTTAGTTTTGTTCAGGTTATGTTTAAACTGTTTTATGTATATGGCTTCGAGTATTTTTTTGGTCACAATACAAACTCGCTCTCAAGACGCTTGACACTACATTTAAACGAGAATTCCATGTCGTGATACCGAGCAAAAGCGAGGGACTGGATGTTTGCTCTATAACGACCAGAAAGCAAATGACCAAAACTCGTCGGTGCGCATCCGAGTTCGCGCAGATGTTCCGGTTAAAAAATAAAAATTAATCAAATATCAAATTTCCATTTTGCGAGCCTACGCGAATTTTATTTATCAGCCAATGGGAAGCCCAGAATCAAATTCAAGTGTGAAATCCCAAACGAGCTGCTTTTGATCCAAAAAGCAGATATAAAATGCCGAGACAAAAAACACCCACCAGACAGACCGAAGGAGACAGACCGACGGACAGACGAGCGTGATTAGTACCTCCCTTGACCAAGTCAAGCAGCTACTATGTTCGCCTCCCTTCACCTCTCATTACTTTCTTCCCTGTCTCAAAAGTACTTACTGACCTAAGGAGCGACTACATCAAAGACATTCCTTACTCACGACGCTCCCAAATTCCTAAGCCTTAAATTTCTTTCAGTTTATTATTTGTCATGAACATTTAACCTCGGTTGGACCTATATTCAAATATTACTTTAATTGTAAAAACATTAATTGATACGTGTATATATGAAAATGTTATTTTTCTACTCAAATTGCCTTTCTTGATTTGTAATCATTTTATGACTTGTAGTGGGCTTTCTACAACAAGGCCAAATTCCGTTAACCTGCAATGGTATACAACTACCTTTCACTAGAACGGACTCCCACTCCAACTAGAAAAAGAATAGATAAGATATCCCCTATACAAACATCTTTAGACATCTAAATCAGCATAGCAGGCAACATACACAATTCCGTGAAATCCGCGTCGAACACACAACAAAACTGAAACAAAAGATTTAACTATTTTTTAATTATTTAAAAAAAATTGAATTCCTCTTAACACGTTCGAAATTTTGGTGAAAAATTGTGTTTTAATTTTAGCGGGTAACCAGACTTTACGAGAGTTTGCAATGGAAAACGTAATATTAAATGACTTTTTTTTTTCCGGTGACCAACACATTAATTTGGAAATTCTTGAAAACATCAAATAACAGTCAGATTTTAATTAAATTTTCAGGATTTATGCACAAATGAATAGAGTTATTTTTTAAATTGTTATTCTTAAAAATTTTGTTAAAGATTTTTTTACAACTGTTACGTAATTTCATGAATCTTTAAGAAATTAGATTTTGTTGCAAAAATTGGTTTTAATTGGTTTAACGCAGAACTTATTGGGGAATGTAAGTCATCAATTATTTTTTCAAACATTTTGTCTTTGTTTTCGAAAATACGATCCCAGTGGTAGAATAAAAAATGTAATAAATCTATGACATTATTAAATTTGAAAAGTTTTTAATTGCTTTAATAAATAAGAACATTATAGTCCGAAAAAAATCGATTAATAATGAAATTTTAAAAGAATTTTTCATTTTTTAATTACAATAATCTATAAAGTTTTAAAAATATTCTTAAAATATTTCAAATATTTGTTGTCGTTAGGTTATTAACTTATTGAGTCAAGCTTATATTTACAAATCGAAAATTAAAAAGTTTAATAGAAATCGTCATATCTTCGTAATTTTAAAATAATTTAAAATTTTTATTTGTGTATTTGAAGTTTTTTTTTTTTTTTGAAAGGTGATTTTTATGTGTACATTAAAAGGTCATGTGTTTCAGGGTTTATTTCCTTTACAGGGAAAAATTGCACAATATTTATGTTTATCTTATCTTGCACCAGTCAATTTATCAACACATTTCAGATACATTGAAAAGGTTAGAAAGTTCAACTCTGAGTTTAAGAAATAGTTTTTTTCTTCAAATTTTTTGCTAAAATAAGTAACACTTGCATAAATCAGATTAATCTAAGATTAAAGTTTCTAATTTTCCAAAAATGAATATATCCCAGATGAATATTTTATTTTTGCAAGATTTTTAAAACCGAGAATTAACTTTCGTTTGAAAATGTGTCGATCGATCAAATATGGCCTAAAACTAATAGATTAATTTTTTTTTTATTCCAATCCATATAATTTCTGTATGAACAACACCCGAGTATTTTGTAAGCAAATATTTACGAGTAAATTTAACCATTTAACTTTAAATTAGAACTAAAATAAAAGCTTCAAGAAAACTATTTCAATTTTTGAAAATTCAATTTTAAAGTTAGTTATCAAAAATGAGCGGAGGTACAAAAATGAAAATATTTATAGAAAAAGCTCAGCAAAGTTACGTTACGGCGAGAATATTATTGATTTTCTTTTATATATATATATATATATATATATATATATATTTGATTTAACAAAATCATTAGATAAAGTCAACAGGATTGCTTCGTTGGAAATATTGAAGAAGCTTGGATGCCCAGATAAAAATAGCATAGAGTTGTGAATAAACGTCAGTGGTTAACAATCTGAACCAATTGGGGTAAAGAATGGTGTGAAATCAACCATTCGTTCGTGCATGGAGTACTGCTGACATATATGGTCACTGGTCAGGCCCCTCTGCTGTTCGTCTCAGTGTTCTTGACAGGCTCCAAAGGAGAATTAGTAATGTAATAGGTACCGACTTGGCGGCTCGACTACAGCCACTTCACCACAGTCGGGATGTGGCTTCCCTTTGTCTGTTCTATAAATACTTTCATGGCTTCTGCTCCAACGAACTTAAGTCACTGGTGCCTCTGCAACAGGTGTTTACTCGTGCAACCTGATTGGCAACTGCGTCCCACCCATTCACAGTTAGATCAACCAAATGCAGACGACAATTCTACTCCTGCAGCTTCTTTTCTCGCACTTCCCGTCTGTGGAACTCGCTTCCATATTCTTGCTTTCTTGACGGCTACAACATCCAGGAATTTAAATGCAATGTCAATACTCATCTCTTAATCAATTGACTCTAGTTCTTTCTTCACCACCCTGTATATCCTTTCCTTTCTCTCCACCTTTTCAACTGTCATCACACCTGTATTCCCATCCTTCTCTTGCTCCTTTCTAACTGGTTCGTCTTTCTCTTCATTCTCTTCTACCTAATCTTTTTACTCTTATGTAGCCCCCTGCACATCAGTGGTGTTACCGCCTTGCTCGGGGTGATATGATGTAAAAAAAAAAAGCAGGGAGACATTCCGGTTCCTATTTTATTGTCTGTTTACATTACAATGATATTTGGCCTGGCTTTCAAAGACAAAAAGAAAAATCAAGGATTTCAAGAAACGATATCAAAAGAAATAAATAAATAATAGAAAAACAGACGGACAGGGCATTAAAAGAAAGAAATGAAGTACACGATAAGAAAGAAAGAAAGAAAGAAAGAAAGAATATGAATAGAAAAAGAAAATATTTGAACAAAAAAGAAAAAGAAAAACATGAATAAAGAAAGAAGGAAAAAATAAAGAAAAAACACAACAAAAAGATTTATGAATAAAAAAGAAAGAAAGAAATGATATTATAAAAGAAAGAAAGAAAGAAAGAAAAAAGACGAAAAAGAATTAAAAAATATTAAAAAGACAAAGAAATTCCACGTCAAGAAAATAAGAAAGAAAAAAACGTAAAGGAATTAAAACGAAAGTGGAAAAAAAAAAGAAATAAAGAAAAAACTCAACAAAAAAGAAAGCAAGAAATAAACAAACAAAAAAACAATATGAATAATGAATTGAAAGAACTGAAAAAAGAATAGAAAAATGACATGACAAGAAAGAAAGAAAGAAAGAAGGAAAGAATAGAGAAAAATATGAATAAAGAATGAATGAGTGAAAGAAAAAAAGAAAGAAAGAAAGAAAGAATATGAATAAAGAAAGAAAAAATGAAGGAAGAATAGAAAGAAAGAAATGACATGACATGACAAGAAAGAAAGAAAGAAAGAAAGAAAGAAAATAAATTAAAACAGAAAAGAGTTCCACAAGCGAGAGAAGAAACTGTTTACATAGGACTTATAATAATATGAGAAGAAGAAAACATAATAAAGGAGAGAGAACAATAAAAGAACGGGAATCCAGAAGCCGGAAGATAACAGCTGACATTGAATTTAAACTTTTGAAAATAAAATTTGACTGAGAAGCAAGAAGCCGGAGGAGAGTTCTACAAGCAAGAGAAGAAACTGTTAGCATAGGACTTATAATAATATGAGAAAAAGAAAATATAATTAAGGGGAGAGAACAAGAAAAGAACAGGAAATACAAGCTGCTCACAAATCGTTAAGTTCTTACGAAATACTATCCGCTTACAACATGTCTTCACACTTTAATGGCAAATAACTTTTTTTTTATAATCGTTTCAACCCAAGCAAGGCAGTACAGCCACTGGTGTGCAGGGGATGACATAATTGGAGAGTGAAGGGAAAAGAGAACAATTTAGAGTTGATCTCGGAAAATGGGTAATTGAAGGACGGGAACATTGGTGTGAAGAGAGCTATGTGAGAGGAGAGTGTAAAGTGAGAAGTGGGGTCGGAATCAAGGGGATAAGAGATGACAGTTTATGTTGCATTTAAACTCTTGGAGAGCCGAAAAAGAGTCAAAATATAAAATTAAAGAAACTGTTAGCATAGAACAGTTAGATCTAGCCATTTCAATTGTAAAATGTTGAGACCTTAATGCCAATCCAGTACTGTGCTTAAATTCATATAGTCTCGGTACAACAGAAAAATTCACTGTAACAATTACCGTGTAAATACAATTACCGTATATATATATATATATATATATATTGTGTGTATTTTGGCAGCATTTTTTCATTAATGCAAGTTTCATTGAATAATATAGACAAGTTTTGTCTATTAATTTTGTGTAGGATCCGTTCATACCGTCTGATATACTTGATGGTGATGTCGTTGAAAGACAACAAAAAATCACAGTAATTGTTGATTTTTATCGGGTCTAAGCTTTCGGCTCACATAAACCATTATCAAAGAATAAATATTAACACACAGTAAACATAGAACATTGAAGTTATTAACAATAAAGAGAATTAAATTGAAAACATAAGTCCATCCTTACCGTGGCGGATGGCCGAAGACAGTGACAAAATAGTGGCGTTGTGGTCCCTGATCTGATTACAGGCATTTGAGTACGTTATTGGAAATATCAAAATTGATTGTATTCAAACCAGGTTTAAATTGTTTAATGTAGAGTGCTTCGAGGATTTTTAGTTTCTGCTTATTATTTTCTTGTTTAAATTTGTACGTGTTATCAACAAGCGTTTTTCTCAGAAGTGTGCGTTGATAACCGTGTTGTTCTAAATGACGGAATATATTTGAATTTTTATTTAAGTGCAACGTCAGACGCCGTGAGAGCGAATTTGTAGTGTGGCCAATGTAGATATTATTGAGGTTGTTAGAGATACATTCTCTAAATGGACATATCAATTTATAAACTACATTGGTTTTTTGCAAATCACTAACGGTGGGGGAAGAGTCGTTGCCGACGAATGAATTGGATGTAGTGGATTTAGTGTAATATATAATAAACTTAATACTTTTGTAAATGTCTGTCGGAGAAATATTAGTATTTATGAGGTTTTTTTTAGGATGTTTTCATCTAGTTGGTAGTTGGAGTGCATCTGGCGACGGTATAAGAGAGTGATATGTTTGGGATTGGTTGGGCTAGTATCATGTGTTGGTTTTTCCATGTTAAGCTTTTTAAGAAAATAACGTATTTGTTCATCAACTATGTAGTTGGGAAAATTATTATTGATGAGTGTCTGTATATATATATATATATATATACGGAAATTAACGAAGATAAACGAAACTTGGTTATAAACAACCGACAATTTGAAATGATTTGTTTGAATATAAAAAATAATGTTCAAACAAATCATTTCATATATATATATATATATATATAATACTGTGCAAAAGTATTAGGACAAGAACTATTTTATCTTTTATGAGGCATCAAAATAAAGTTTCAAATCAGCCCTGTCCTAACACTTTTGCACACTACCGGTAGAAGCCGTTAGGCAATCATTGTTGTGTGAAGTAAATGTAAAAAAGCACTTAGAATTCGCAAATCAACACAAGGATTGGACGGTAGATCAGTGGACGAATGTACGCTGGACAGACGAGTCAAAATTTGAACTTTTGGCTCTAAAAAGAGACAGTATGTTAGACGGAGATCAAATGAAAGGCACGTTGCAAAATGCATTGTGCAAACAATGAAGCCTGGAGGTGAAAATATTCTTGTTTGGGAATGCTTTAGGGGCCAGGGAGTTGGAGACCTGAAGAAAATTGATGGAAAGATGGATAAAAAATGTTTCACTAGATTCTAACCTGCCATGGTATCCCATCCGGGATACGTTTAATCAGACAAGGATTTATCAACAAGACAATGACCCTAAATATTACTTCAGACCTTTGTAAGAATTATTTAACTAAAAAGGAAGAGAAAAGAAGGCTTCGGAATATGAATTGGCCCCCACAAAACCCTGATCTCAATCCTATTGAACATCTTCGTGATATTTTAGATAAGAAAATTGATAAATCTAATGTTACTTCGCAAGACACACTTTGGGAACAAGTACAAGCTGCTTGGCAGGAGATACCATTTGATTAATTGAAGAAGCTTGTGATGTCAATGCCTGACAGAATGAAGGCTGTGATCAAAGCAAAAGGCTATTATACTAAATATTAAATTTATTTTGTTACAAGTATTTTTAATTAAAGCATTTGTTGAGTAAATCAAATAAAATTACTTTAATTAAATTGTTTATTTTCTGTCAATATCTAAACTTATTTATAAAAGGAATTTTGTCTGTGTGTGTTTCTGTGTGTGTGTGTGTGTGTGTGTGTGTGTGTGTGTGTGTGTGTGTCCGTTACCTATAGACTCCGAAACGGCTGAACCGATTTTCTTAAAAATTCACACAGTTATAATATAAGCGTCTGCGAGTGTTCTTAGCTAGGTTTTCTGTCGAGGTACCCCCGATAAATATCGATAATCGAAAAAATTGTGTTATAGAAGGAGTGGTCCGATTTTAATCAAATTTGATACACTCATAGACAAAGACATAATAAACGATATTCAGAAGTTTCAAGGTTGCAGTTCTCACAACAGTGCAGAAAATCGATAATATATATATATATATATGAGGCAAGATGTTTGTGTGTGTGTCTGTTTATCTGCCTGTATGTCTGTATTTTGTTCAGCCCTTTTATTTTAGTTTTTGATTCGGGTTTGGCTCTAAGTAGGTATAATTGTAGTTCTTAGTCTCAGTCATGATACCATTTACTCAGAGGACTTATTTAGCCTTCAAAATTCAGTTTACGACGAAAGAAACTTATTTGATATCGATACTAGGAAATCAAAATTTGACTTACATCCATTCATTTTTCTTTCAGTCTACGGTTTCGCTTTGACTGGAAACAACTATTGCTTTTTAGTCTTTCGTGCCAACGTCCAATGAGTCTGTTCTCCAGGACCATGGATTAGTTTTAAAGTTTTCATTACACCCGAGCAACGCCGGGCTATACTTATAAAAGATAAAAGAGTTTTTGTCCTAATACTTTTGCACAGTACTGTATTTATAGATATGTCACAGGGAAGAGACATTACGAGATGCCAGGTCACTAGCGATAACATTGCAGATTTTTCCTTGAACTTTATTAATGATCTTTAAGACCATACGTGACAGCAGTGCATTCCTATGAATTAAGCTTAAAGCCCTGTGTTTATGCTATTACGAAATATATCTCTTCAATAAAGATTTTGTAATGGAATATATCCATTGTCTCTTCCTAAATTACTCGGATATTTAACTTTTTGTATTTGATGAAAAGACATTAATAATAATATGAATTTCCAAAATCAACGATGCATTATTACTTAATGTAGTAGCCCGAGGGAAATTTTCACGTGAGGTATATAAATGAAAATACCGTTTAAAAATGTAATGAAGACAATATACTAATTATACGCTTAGATTTTCCAGCAAGCTAATTAGTACACGACCTCGTATAATGAAAAAAAAAAAAAAGACCACGGTTCAAACTTTACTCAAATAATAAGTTTTCAAATGAACGCTAGCAATTTGTCCACCGTTATATTTGAAGCAGAAAAAATGTACAGTAATTTTTAGCAACCCCGTTTTCTGGTTACATTTGTTACCATAACTCACACCCCTGAAGATGATCTCGGAAAGAGGTTGAAAGTACTTGGGTACATTGAGAAATGAATGAAAATAACATGTCAACATTGCAGTTCATTTCTAAAATCATTTGATTGTAATACGCGAAAGATTATCCGTGAGTATGAACGGATTTTATTAAAAATAAAAAAAAAAGCAAACGTAATGTCTATAATTTATTTAATCTGACATGTTTAAAAGAAAGTTTTCTGCCTAAATACACACACACACACACACACACACACACACAAACACAGACACACACACACACACACACACACACACACACACACACATATATATATATATATATATATATATATATAAGAAAAAACTTTAGGGTGACACGTTCTTTTATGTTAAATCGGAATTTTAGGCCTATTTCAGGCGAACCATTATCAGCTTCTGTTTTTATTGTACAGAATATTTTACAGGAAAATTTTTCGTGAAAAATATTCAGTACAATAAAGACGCAAGCTGATAATGGTTCGCCTGAAATAGGCCTAAAATTCCGATTTACCATGAAATAACGTGTCTGACTATACTTTTTTCTTATATTTGCTCTATATGTATATATATATACATACATATTTGGAGCTATTCTACCACTTTATGTACAGAAAACTTTTTGTGATTCTTCTCTCTCTATCTACACTGTATGCTGATATATATATATGTGTGTGTGTGTGTGTGTGTGTGTATTTAAGCGGCAAATTTTCTGGCGAATCAGCTCAGCAATGAGGACGGTTGAAGAGGCAATGAAAGAAACACAAATGTCCCTTTTTAGGGCCACAAAATGTTTTTGAATGTCTTCTTTTAACACACACACACACACACACACACACACACACACACACACACACGCAGGCACGCATATATACATATACATAGTTTAGGTTATAGGATTATAATTAAATAACATGTAACAGGATGTTCGTTGTGGTACAGTAGATATCGGAACGAGAAATCGGGGAGCCGAGTTCGAATTCCAGCTGAATCCATTGTATTCACGTACGCGCAAATACCCTTGGGAAAGGTATTAATCCGTCTCTTCCTTCCAGTTATGGGTTAAATAGCAGGACAGATTGGGTTCTATAGCCTTGGTCGGCAACCAGTCTACTGCAGAAAGCAATGGCAACCTACTGCGGGATAATGTTCTGCCCAGTCAGTCATGTCTCTTTCGAGACATGATCGCCCAAGCGTGTATCACGTATGGCACTTAACTGACTGACTGAATATAATAGTTGGGATCATGATTAAGGCGTCTACTGGTCACAAAGTGGGGGATCGTTTTTCTATTGTTTTGAATTAATAAACTGATCCCCCACTAATTACTACTTAATAATATAATAAATTTCTTCCCTTTCAAGCCATGAGTCAAATAACAGGACAGATTGGGTTCTATAGCCTTTGGTTGCCAACCAGTCTACCACAGAAAGCAATGGCAACCTACTGCGGGATAATCTTCTGCCCAGTCAGTCATGTCTCTTTCGAGACATGATCGCCCAAGTGTGTATCACGTATGGCACTTGACTGACTGACTGAATAGTGTAAGGAAATATATAATTAATAATAAAATTTAAAGTACTATAAAAATTAAATTAGAAATTTTCACCTTATCCGAAACATTATTTTGACTATTTTTAAAAATATATACTAAACATATTAACTAATAAATATCATAACATTTTATAAGTTGAGTTAGCTCGGTTATTTTAATTTAATTCTTTGTTGTTAAATTAATTTAAATGTAAGGTCAATAGACATCTGTCACACTAACTCGCATCCATTCCCTCAAACACTCTACCCATCTACCCAACCCCCATCCTCGGTATCCTCATCCGTCTATCCACCCTCCTTCCGACATTTCCTATAACCAATCATTCTTTCTCAGTACTTTCCGCCCCTATGTAACCCCCTGCGCAATAGTGGCAGTGTAATGCCTTGTTTAGGGTGAAATGATTAAATATATATATATATATATATATATATATATATATATATAGAGAGAGAGAGAGAGAGAGAGAGAGAGAGAGAGAGAAGAGAAATTTAATATAAATTTAACAAAAATAAAATTCGGTGCATGCGTCGTTTGGGCGATGAGAAATAATATTGTACGTTAAATTAATAATTCGGCCCTCCAGAATATTAATAGCGTTTTCTCGGTTCCCCCAATGGCAATGCGAATGCGAACGGAAAACTGCAGAAATTTTGATGCTATCCAGACTGTCGCAAAGCAAATTCTGCGTGCTTTCAGAATATTAATATATGAAAGTGTGCTTGTGTAACACGTGATTTCACCCCATCCCCCATTGCGTTAAGATGTGCGGTAAAGAGTGCAAAATTTACCATGTTCTGAATATAAAACACGCATATAAATCAGTACACATACACAAGCACTGCATATATTTAGTTAAAAATAAAATAAAATTCATACTTGATAATGGCTAAGGGTATAGCCGAAAGCGTGTGGGTAAATAAAACATTCGGACAATTTTTATACAATTTATATTCATATGCATACACTTTTCACACAGCTCTCTCCCCACCCCCGTATAACCTTCCCTTTCTCTCCACCTATGTATCTGTCATCGCACCTGCTTCCTTCAGCTTTCTATTGTTCCTTTCTAACTAGTTTGTACTCCTCACTCTTTTCTAATTAATCTTTTTACATTTATGTAGCCCCCTGCACATCAGTGGCGTTTACGCTTTACTCGGGGTGAAATGATTAAAAAAAAATAGATATATATATATAATTTTTGTATATGCAAAATTTCCTAGAATATTTGTTCCATTTATTTGAACAAAAAAATTTTGGTAAGTTTCTAATTCGGTTCCTTTAATTTCTTCCCCCTTTTCTTTTCTTTCCTTGTTTTTTTTTTTTTTTAATTTTTTTTTTTTCACCCTCCCTTTCAGTCGTTTCTTTGGTTACTTAGGAAATTCTTCACAACTCAGTTATATTCTCAGTTAACCTTCCCCTGTCCCTTCCGTTGCCCTTTCTTTCTTTTCCGTTCCTGCTACCACTTCTAACCCTGTGACACGGTCAAATTTGAAATTTTGAACTCTTAACTCTTACAGACGAGGTGTAAAGTCTTCTAATATCAAACCGGAGATCTCCGTCTGCTTTTTAACTTTCTTACATTTGTGCGTTGTGGTACATTGGATATCGGCTCGGAACGAGAAACCGGGGAGCCGAGTTCGAATTCCAGCTAAATCCATTGTATTCACTTACGCGCAAATCCCCTTGGGAAAGGTATTAATCCGTTTCTTCCTTCCAGTTATGGGTTAAATAGCAGAACAGATTGGGTTCTATAGCCTTGGTCGGCAACCAGTCTACCGCAGAAAGCAATGGCAACCTACTGCGGGATAATGTTCTGCCCAGTCAGTCATGTCTCTTTCGAGACATGATCGCACAAGCGTGTATCACGTATGGCACTTAACTGACTGACTGAATATAATAGTTGGAAACATAATTAAGGATTCTACTGGGCATAAAGTGGGGGATTGGTTTTATATTGTTATGAAGTAATAAACTGATCCCCCACTAATTACTACTTATTAATATAATACATATTTCTCTCTTGGGCCATGAGTCAAATAACAGGACAGATTGGGTTCTATAGTCTTGGCTGACAACCAGTCTACCACAGAAAGCAATGGCAACCTACTGCGGGATAATCTTCGGCCCAGTCAGTCATGTCTCTTTCGAGACATGATCGCCCAACCGTGTATCACGTATGGCACTTAACTGACTGACATTCAAAAAGTTGGTTAATCCCACCACATTTTAACTTCCGGTGTATGGATTTGATTTTTGGGTTTCTTATAGTATAGAAAGGATGTGCGTTGTGGTGCAGTGGATATCGGCTCGGAACGAGAAATCGGAGAGACGAGTTCAAATTCCAGTTGAATTCATTGCATTCACTTGCGCGCAAATACCCTTAGGAAAGGTATTAATCGTCTCTTTCCTCCAGTTATGGGTTAAATAACAGGACAGATTGGGTTCTATAGCCTTGTCTGGCAACCAATCTACCGCAGAAAGCAATGGCAACCTACTGCGGGATAATCTTCTACCCAGTCAGTCATGTCTCTTTTATTTGATACAAATTTGAAGCATAGATAGATAGATAGATAGATAGATAGATAGAAAAAATACTGATAGATAGATAGATAGATAGATAGATATAAAAATACTGATAGATAGATAGATAGATAGAGAGATAGATAGATAGATAGATAGATAGAGTGCCGTGACATTGCGTTCCCCACCCCCACAGAGTGCGCTTTGCGGCCCCTACCCACAAAATTCCACCTGCGCCCCCTCCCCCTTCAACATAATGAACCCTCAATAAATGGTACTTTAAACAAAATAAGATACTCTCTGAACGCAGATATTCGGTGATAACGAAAAACCAGAAGAAATCGCAGAATTGGGTTTTGAAACTCGTCGGTTTCACAACTTTTAGCTACTTTTTTGGTATTTTCTCGCTATTTTATAGCCATTTCAGTGCATTTTTAGGTCTCAATCTTCTACAAGTTTTTTTTTTCCAAAGAATTCAAACAATTTAAACCTAAATTTGAAATCTAATTTGCTACAGAGAGTTTGATATACTGTCCAAAATTAGACTTTATAGAGTTTATTTTAAAAAATGGAGAGGGTGCTCAGAAAATGTTGGTATGGGTGGGAAAGAAAAAACGAATTAAATCAAAAAACAACATTAAAAGTAACCAAGTCATTTTGAAATGTCACGATGTAGGAGAAAGTCATTGAGTGCTAAAAAAAAGGCCCCCTACACCCCCACTAAGATGCGATAGTACGAACTTGATAACTTATAATGAAATTGCGTGAAGTTTTTTTTTATTTTTATTTTAATAAAATTTATCTCATACTTTTACATCGGAAATAAATCCCCGATTATCTGGTTAAAATATTTTACTTCAAAGATAATTAATGCAATGCAAACTTCTGTTACAGGTTCGTTCAAATGTAACTATTTCACAAATCCATTAACAATAAGAAACAAAAACGAATGTCCCGATCTAACGTATCAGCGATGGGGAAAGCAGAAAAAAATAAAAATAAAACAGAAATGAAAACTATTCAAAACATATTTGTCGATTCAAATAAAGATAATTTCGCCCTTTAATAATGGTAAACATGGAACTCACTTAGATGTTAAATAATGAAAAGACAAGCACTAAACAGGATTTTATAGGGACGTTGTTAATTTGTATTCTCTTGAATAGTAAATAAAGAAGCAAATAAAAAGTATTTTCATGTTAATTTGTACTTAAAAAAGTCCTTGATGTAAAAAACAGTCTTTCTATGAAAATATATAGACTAACTGGTAAGAATAAGCGATGGGCGGGGGTCGCTGTTGGAGGAATGAAATAAAAAGCCGAGTCAGACAATATTGTCCCTTTGAAGATGTCTACATCCAATGTCTGTCGCCGGTCGCTCGATCGAATTTGTTGTCAGTTTTTGATTTATTTTCATTTTAATATTTTTTTACACAGAATAGGAGTTAATTGTGTTTTGATCGAGTTTGTTCGGTTATAGGATTCATATTCGGTTGTTTATAAACTCTGGCGTCGCTAAATTTTTTTAATCGTTTTATGACATCCTGAAAGTTTGAATATACCAGTTACGTTTTTGTATGTTGAAACATATCTATAATCTATTTCTCTCTCAAATTCATTTTTTTTAAAAAAAATGACAAATGCTTTGCGGCCTCTTTGGGGCCCGGAAGGCTTCTATCAAATATTTTAAATATATATATATATATATATATATATATATATATATATATGTAGAATCACTTCTACATGCATGTACATACTTATACACATATCGCCATGTACGCACGTATACACACATATACCCACATACTATTACATTAGTACATCACGTGAAACCTCTTTTTTCCCGCGCTTTATTCAGAAATATATAGGCTGATGTTCACACGCGCTTAGGGAAGTTGGATCCTGCTTTTTGGAGCGAACCGTTCGAATGCCGTTAGTTCCTTTCCAACTCACATACTGCGCTAATTGCGTTTAGCAATTAGTTACACCAAAAATGTTTCTCTCTCTCTCTCTCTCTCTCTCTCTCTCTCTCTCTCTCTTACAAGCATATTCACTACATGTATAATTATATTCAACTACTAATTATTACGAATATCATATTTCCTTTTTTCAGGAACTCTTCCAGAATGAACATTGATACATTTTCTTCAACATCCAAGAGAGAACTTTCTCCACTAAATCTTGCATGCACAAATTAATCAATCCTGTGAATTTGTTTAATACATTGTTGTTATTCTTGTTACATTGTTCTCGGAGTTATTTTTATTATAAATCTGTTGGATTGGACAACCAGTCGACTTTATAATGGTGACTCCGCTTTCAAATTACTACCACGACGTTCGAGCTACAGCAGATGGTAACACGTTGTCCAGTCCACAAAACACACACACACACACACACACACACACACACACACATATATATATATATATATGATAGAGAGAGAGAAAGACGGGTTGATAGATATATATATTTCGACATACAAATATGGTAATAATTTTCAAGTTAATCCTAATTATTTTAAAATTACAGTAGATCTGCGGAGCCAAAAATAACCTTGCGGCTTCCCGGGGCCTTGCGAAACCACCCACCCCCACCGCAATTGCGGGGTCTACGGGGGCCTTAAGCACAGCCATAGATAGATAGATAGATAGATAGATAGATAGATAGATAGATAGATAGATATGAAAATACTGATAGATAGATAGATAGATAGATAGATAGATAGATAGATAGATAGATAGATAGATAGAATTTTAATGCCTCCAAAACAAGACTCCTCTCCTTTAAGCACCATAGAGAAACTTTACTCCTAGCCATCAACATGGTAGGTGTAAGTATCTTTGAGAGCAACACACTGCGCTTCCTACGTGTCACTTTTTCAACCGACCTGTAGAATGGTTATATTGAAGTTACTCCATCTACTGCTAAAAACTTTGAGTTTCTGCGTAAAACCAGAATAATTTTCTTGTCAGAACCTTTCTTGCACATTTGTAATTCTACCATTCGTCCCAGCATTGAATACTGTGCCATATCTGGTCGGGTTTTCCTGCTATTCATCCCTCGGGTTACATATAATGAATCTCGACTTCAGTCGCTTTCTCACCGATATGACGTGGCTTCTGCCTGTCTTTTCTACAAATATTTTATATGGCAACTGCTCTGATGAGCATTTTTCTTGCTACCCCTACCTTGCAAATTTAAGCGTGTTAATTGATTGGCCTCTAAGTCCCAATCTTATATAGTTGAAAAAGTTAAAGGTAATCGCCACTTCTACTCGAACACTCATTTTCTCGCAGTTCCCTGCTGGGGAACTCCTTTGTATTTCATTTGCTATATTTAATCTTCATTTAATTTTCATTTTGCTATATTTAATCTTCTTGAATCCAGTAGATTTCTTTTTCAATACTCACTGTTCCCAGAACTTGTTCTTTCGAAACATTTTTGCACATCTGTGGCGGGCTTCCCTTTTTAGCATAAAATGATTTTTTTTTAATCGTGTCGCCCCAAGCAAGGCATTTTACTGCCATTGGTTGAGCAGGGGGGTTACATAGGAGAAATGTTATGAAAAAGAGTGACGGGTTGTAGGGGGTGTCAGGATGTGGGTAAGAGAAGGATGAGAATACTGATGAGAGTGGAGTGAACGGAGAAAGGAGCATGAGAGAGATCGTCCCAAGCAAGGCATTTTACTGCCACTGTTTTGCAGGGTGTTACATAGGAGGAATGTTCTGAGAAAGAGTGACGGGTTATAGGGGGTGTCAGGAAGTGGGTAAGAAAAGGATGAGAATACTGATGAAAGTGGAGTGGACGGAGAAAGGAGCATGAGAGAGATCGTCCCAAGCAAGGCATTTTACTGCCACTGTTGCGCAGGGAGTTACATAGGAGGAATGTTCTGAGAAAGAGTGACGGGTTATAGGGGGTGTCAGGAAGTTGGTAAGAAAAGGATGAGAATACTGATGAAAGTGGAGTGGACGGAGAAAGGAGCATGAGAGGGATCGTCCCAAGCAAGGCATTTTACTGCCACTGTTGCGCAGGGAGTTACATAGGAGGAATGTTCTGAGAAAGAGTGACGGGTTATAGGGGGTGTCAGGAAGTTGGTAAGAAAAGGATGAGAATACTGATGAGAGTGGAGTGGACGGAGAAAGGAGCATGAGAGGGATCGTCCCAAGCAAGGCATTTTACTGCCACTGTTGCGCAGGGAGTTACATAGGAGGAATGTTCTGAGAAAGAGTGACGGGTTATAGGGGGTGTCAGGAAGTGGGTAAGAAAAGGATGAGAATACTGATGAGAGTGGAGTGGACGGAGAAAGGAGCATGAGAGAGATCGTACCAAGCAAGGCATTTTACTGCCACTGTTGCGCAGGGAGTTACATAGCAGGAATGTTCTGAGAAAGAGTGACGGGTTATAGGGGGTGTCAGGAAGTGGGTAAGAAAAGGATGTGAATACTGATGAGAGTGGAGTGGACGGAGAAAGGAGCATGAGAGAGATCGTCCCAAGCAAGGCATTTTACTGCCACTGTTGCGCAGGGAGTTACATAGGAGGAATGTTCTGAGAAAGAGTGACGGGTTATAGGGGATGTCAGGAAGTGGGTAAGAGAAGGAATGAGAATACTGATGAGAGTGGAGTGGACGGAGAAAGGAGCATGAGAGAGATCGTCCCAAGCAAGGCATTTTACTGCCACTGTTGCGCAGGGAGTTACATAGGAGGAATGTTCTGAGAAAGAGTGACGGGTTATAGGGGGTGTCAGGAAGTTGGTAAGAAAAGGATGAGAATACTGATGAGAGTGAAGTGGACGGAGAAAGGGGCATCAGAGAGAGGATACAATTCAGCGAGAAAGGAAATGATTATACATTTAAATTCTCGGAGGTTGTAGCTGTCGGAGAAGCAAGTAAACGGAAGGGAATTCCACCGGCGTTAAGTGCGAGAAAAGAAACTGATGGAGTAGAATTGCGTTTACAATTTATTGATTTCACAGTAAAAAGGTGGGACCTTGTGGCTCGAGAAAGGAGAATGAGAGAGAGAGAGAGAGAGAGAGAGAATGTAAGTTAGTGAGATAGGAGATGACTATTGACTTTACATTTGAATTTTTGAAGATTGTAGCCGTCAGGAAAGTAAATAAAAGGAAGGGAGTTCCACAGGCGGGAAGTGCGAGAAAAGAAGCTGTTGGAGTAGAATTTGCATTTACAATTTATTGGTTTCATAGTAAAAGCGTGGAACTTAGTTGCTAAAACAAATTCAAATTTCAATGGATGCGCTGTTACTTTTTGAATTCAGAACGTCATAAATACTCTCATATTTGTTTAACGCGTCGAATACGCATGAATTATGATTAAGAGAGGAAAAAAAAATAAAAAAAAAAACGCAAAAGTTAAAATACCAGAAATTCTTACTCCTTTTACCCAATTCTCTGATAAATCTGTAATTAAAGGAAACGTGCTAATTATATACACATTTCCGAGTTGTTCCTTATCTCATCATATATTTGCAGGGTGCAATGGGTCATTGTCAAAATATATTTTTCGTTTTCAGCCTGCGCGTTGTTTGTTCTTACTTTGTCGACTCCGCAGGATAGTAGGGTCAGTTGGGCACCGTTCGTGAGAAAAAAATAAGCAACATGATGCAATTCACTCCTCCAGAAATTTGAAAACGGCGTGTTAAACTGCTTGGCATTCGCACCGGATTTCAAATAGGAACAACTCAGAGTGTTTGGGTGTCAATCTAAAGATATTCCAAAGGATTATCAAAGAGTTGCTTGAGTCTAATGGTGATTACGAAAGTACAGCAGATCGGAATACACACAGTGATCGTTCTGATAAAAAAGAACGATCGGATTTATTGGTGAGATCAAAACTATGATTGAAAATCATGACACTAAGTTAAAGAGGTCCAAAGCCAGGTAGGATGTACAACCCGGGTTTAAGAGGGTGGCTACTGGAAGATTTAGTGTCTGGCAACAAGATTCTGCGCCATGGCACTCAACGAGAATAGCCCAGACATAGCTGTCAGACAATTTCTGCGACGACATCACCTCTTAAATCTGGTCAACTAACTCCTATTAAGATCACCATAGAAAGGGTTAAAAGCTATCTCCTCTAGGCCATTCAAGGGGGTCCAATCCTCAGCTAAAGGTGCAAGCTGGGAGACAGGAAGGGACTTCCGGCAGTAGCCGAGTAATATGGCGTGCAAGACTTTGCTAGGCTCTCCATAACCACATCCTTATTCAACAGTCACAACTGTTCGCTGTACTCATGTCTTTCCACAATAATAAATTCCCTAGTTATTTCCAACTAGCAGTATAGCCCGGCGTTGCTCGGGTGTAATGAAAGCTTTAAAACTAATCCGTGATCCTGGAGCTCAGACTCAGCCTAAAGAATATTTGTGTGAAGTTTGGTGATAATCGGATAAAAATTGTGGATTTCTATAAAGGACATACAGACAGATAAACAGACACCCACACAAACATCTTGCCCTTTACATATATATATATATGGATTTTTTTGCACTATTGTAAGAACTGCAACCTTGAAACTTCTGAATATCATTTCTTATGTCTTTGTCTATGAGTGTATCAAATTTGATTAAAATCGGACCACTCCTTCTAAAACCCGATTTTTTCGATTATCGATTTTCGATATTTATCGTGGGTACCTCGACACAAAACCTATCTAAGAACACTCGCAGGCGCTTATAGTACAACTGTGTAAATTTTCAAGAAAATCGGTTCAGCCGTTTCAGAGTCCATAGGTAACGAACACACAGACACAGACACACACAGACAAAGTTCCATTTATAAATAAGTTTAGATCGGCGAGTTTATCATTTTCCATAACCATTTTATTTTGTCATATTAAAAACATAACTCCTCAGACTGTAACCCCTTAAAATATCCTTGTAATACCAAGAGTATGCAATAAAATCCCCTCATTGGCTTTAACTACGGACCCAGAAGACTTCAGAATCTCCCGCAAACTCTTCTAGATGGTATTTTTATTTAAGTTGGTAAATGATCTCATAATCCTTGCCTTTAGTCTAATTTTGACTTTAAAGGAAGATTTGTTGGTCTCTCGCACAGCTGGGTCTCACACATAATAATTAAGTGGGGGTCCTCGTCTGAGGTTAACACCCCAGGTGGGGCCACATGTAAGGGATTAAACGCTCAAAAATTGTTTAATAGCTCTGATTTGGTTCTCAAGCAGAACATGCTGGCATGGTGGCAAATTGCATCCGGAATAGGAAGTTGTGAGGAGCCTGGAATCACCTCTTAATCGCTGTTGTTCTCAGGTCCACCCTGACCCGAGGTGGTAGCAAAGTCTCTGATTGGGAGGTTGTGAGGAGCATGGAACCACCTCTTAATCGCTGTTGTTCTCAGGTCCACCCTGACCCGAGGTGGTAGCAAAGTCTCTGATTGGGAGGTTGTGAGGAGCATGGAACCACCTCTTAATCGCTGTTGTTCTCAGGTCCACCCTGACCCGAGGTGGTAGCAAAGCCTCTGATTGGGAGGTTGTGAGGAGCATGGAATCACCTCTTAATCGCTGTTGTTCTCAGGTCCACCCTGACCCGAGGTGGTAGCAAAGTCTCTGATTGGGAGGTTGTGAGGAGCATGGAACCACCTCTTAATCTCTGTTCTTCTCAGGTCCACCCTGACCCGAGGTGGTAGCAAAGCCTCTGATTGGGAGGTTGTGAGGAGCATGGAACCACCTCTTAATCGCTGTTGTTCTCAGGTCCACCCTGACCCGAGGTGGTAGCAAAGTCTCTGATTGGGAGGTTGTGAGTAGCATGGAACCACCTCTTAATCGCTGTTGTTCTCAGGTCCACCCTGACCCGAGGTGGTAGCAAAGTCTCTGATTGGGAGGTTGTGAGGAGCATGGAACCACCTCTTAATCGCTGTTGTTCTCAGGTCCACCCTGACCCGAGGTGGTAGCAAAGTCTCTGATTGGGAGGTTGTGAGGAGCATGGAACCACCTCTTAATCGCTGTTGTTCTCAGGTCCACCCTGACCCGAGGTGGTAGCAAAGTCTCTGATTGGGAGGTTGTGAGGAGCATGGAACCACCTCTTAATCTCTGTTCTTCTCAGGTCCACCCTGACCCGAGGTGGTAGCAAAGCCTCTGATTGGGAGGTTGTGAGTAGCATGGAACCACCTCTTAATCGCTGTTGTTCTCAGGTCCACCCTGACTCGAGGTGGTAGCAAAGCCTCTGATTGGGAGGTTGTGAGGAGCATGGAACCACCTCTTAATCGCTGTTGTTCTCAGGTCCACCCTGACCCGAGGTGGTAGCAAAGTCTCTGATTGGGAGGTTGTGAGGAGCATGGAACCACCTCTTAATCGCTGTTGTTCTCAGGTCCACCCTGACCCGAGGTGGTAGCAAGGCCTCTGATTGGGAGGTTGTGAGGAGCATGGAACCACCTCTTAATCTCTGTTCTTCTCAGGTCCACCCTGACCCGAGGTGGTAGCAAAGCCTCTGATTGGGAGGTTGTGAGTAGCATGGAACCACCTCTTAATCGCTGTTGTTCTCAGGTCCACCCTGACTCGAGGTGGTAGCAAAGCCTCTGATTGGGAGGTTGTGAGTAGCATGGAATCACCTCTTAATCGCTGTTGTTCTCAGGTCCACCCTGACCCATCAAAATCTGACTAAATCAACCTTCTCACGATAACAAAACATTAAAAAAATATCTTAAAACCCCATTTTATCTCTTCAACAATTTCTGCTACGATAAGGAGAAAGCGAAAGAGGACAATGTCCGGGTCGCTTGAAGTTTGAAGTTACATTTTAGATGTGTGTCTCTCTTTCGCTGCTCCATTCTATCTTGACTGACGCCGAGGTCATTTATATAGTCTTTTTGAATTTAGCACTGGATCGCCAAGTCCTTCTAAGTCGTGTAAGTGACTTCCATTGCTCAAAAATCATTTTAACACATACTTGCGAAATCTGGGTTTGACTTTTTCGTTAAGCACATGGTCAATCCTTTTTCTTTTTGGGAAAACCCAGGATTTCACACTTCATTGTGAATTTTTGTAAAAGTGACGAAGAGAGTTGATTTCAATTAATTTCTTATTCGCTATAACAACATAGTAGGTGTAACATATCCACTGCATTAGTTTCTGTTTATTTCTGTCACTTCAAGTCTCTTCTTCATCTGTGAGGAGATTGTCCAGCATTCACTGCCTTATAAGAGATTAGATATTACATAGCCGTCCAACACTCTTTTCTTTGTTTCTAAGGACACTCGTCAGTAGAACCACATCTCTGTCGCTTCAAGTCTATTCTTTACCTGTGAGGAGATTGTCCAGCATTCACTGCCATATAGGAGATTAGATATTACATAGCCGTCCAACACTCTTTTCTTTGTTTCTAAGGACACTCGTCAATTGAACCACATCCCTGTCGCTTCAAGTCTCTTCTTCATCTGTGATGCGATTGTCTAGCATTCCTTGCCATATAACAGATTAGATATTACATAGCCATCTAACGTTCATTTCTCTGTTTCTACAGACACTAGTCAGTAGAACCACATCTCTGTTGCTTTAAGTCTCTTCTTTATTTGTGAGGAGATTGTCCAGCATGCATTGCCATATAGATGATATATTACTTTGCCGTCCAAAACTCTTTTCTTTGTTTCTAAAGACACTCGTCAATAGAACCACTTTTCTGTCGCTACAAGTCTCTTCTTTATCTGTGAGGAGATTGTACACCATTCCCTGACATATAGGAGATTAGATATTACATAGCTGTCCAACACTCTTTTCTTTGTTTCTACGGACATTTGTCAGGAGAACTACATCTCTTTTTCTTTAAGCCTCTTCCTCATTTGTGGGGTATTGTCTAGCATTCACTGCCTTTTAGAAGATATTACATAGCTGTCCAACACTCTTTTCTTTGTTTCTACGGACATTTGTCAGGAGAACTACATCTCTTTTTCTTTAAGCCTCTTCCTCATTTGTGGGGGATTGTCTAGCATTCACTGCCTTTTAGAAGATATTACATAGCTGTCCAACACTCTTTTCTTTGTTTCTACGGACATTTGTCAGGAGAACTACATCTCTTTTTCTTTAAGCCTCTTCCTCATTTGTGGGGGATTGTCTAGCATTCACTGCCTTTTAGAAGATATTACATAGCTGTCCAACACCTTTTTCTTTGTTTGTAAGGACACTTGTCAGGAGAACTACATCTCTGGTCCTTCAGTCTCTTCTTTTTGTGTGAGAATGCTGTCCATTATACACAATCATATTGGTCAGTGTTTTCCTTACCTCGAAAGACATTAATTAGTACAACATCTGCGGCCCGTTAAACCTCTTCCTCATCAATATCAAATATTCACTGTCGAAGAATATAATGAATTTTAGTTATCACTTTAGATTCTTTTCTTTTTTCTAATGATATATTCCTATTTCTTTCTACTTTGCTTCCTTTCTGGTTCTCATCTTCTATTATTCTGTCGTTTATGGCCACAAAATCCAGATAGTTACCTATATATTATACTATCAGAATAGCCCGGCGTTGCTCGGGTGTAATGAAAGCTTTAAAACTAATCCATAGTCCTGGAGCTCAGACTCTTTGGACGTTGGCACGAAAAACTAAAAAGCAATAGTTGTTTCCAGTTAAAGCGAAACCGTAGACTGAAAGAAAAATGAATGGATGTAAGTCAAATTTTGATTTCCTGGTATCAATATCAAATAAGTTCTTTTCGTCGTAAACTGAATTTTGAAGGCTAAATAAGTCCTCTGAGTAAATGGTATCATGGCTGAGACTAAGAACTACAATTATACCTACTTAGGGCTAAATCCGAAGCAAAAACTAAAATAAAAAGGCTGAAAAACTGATTTTGATCTTGCCTTTTATATCTATATATATTATCGATTTTCTGCACTATTGTAAGAACTGCAACCTTGAAACTTCTGAATATCGTTTCTTATATCTTTGTCTATGAGTGTATCAAATTTGATTAAAATCGGACCACTCCTTCTATAACCTGATTTTTTCGATTGTCGATTTTCGATATTTATCGTGGGTACCTTGACACAAAACCTAGCTAAGAACACTCGCAGACGCTTATAGTACAACTGTGTAAATTTTCAAGAAAATCGGTTCAGCCGTTTCAGAGTCTATAGGTAACGGATATACACACACAGGCACACACACACACACACACACACACACACACACACACACACACACACACACACACAGAGTTCCATTTATAAATAAGTTTAGATTTAGATAGATTTCGTTCAGCATCCTCAATATGTTTGTATTTGTATTTGAGCTTTGTTTAACGACATATCAACCTCTGTGGATTATTTAATGCCAAAAAGGTGGGGCTTTAATGTATTATTTTAATGTTCAGTTATAGTAAGAAGGTTGATTTGGTTAGATTTGAATGTAAAATTTCTTATTTTTATTTTAGAAAACTGAAGATGTCTTCTTGTTCTCTATAAACAAATGTATTGCTGGTAATTTTTTTCCTTCAAAAATTCACTATGGTAATAATATTTTCCTTTTTTTTTTTGCTTCAAAAATATATTGTTGATAATATGTTTCCTTCAAAAATGTATATTTTTCTATAAAAGTTAATTTTTATGTATATATTTCTATAAAAAGTGTATTTTTATACTTATACTTATACGAGGAGTGTAATCAGTATCCCCTTGACCTAAGTCAAGTGGCTTACTATCCTAGCCTCTCTTCCCTCTTCCCTCTCCTCTTATCTTTCGCTGTCTCAAAACTACTTAATGACCTAAGGAGCGAATACATCAAAGACGTTCCTTACTTACAGCGCTCCCACATTCCTAAGCATTAATTCTCTTTTCAGCATTTTATTGCCATGCACATTTTAACTTTCGTTGGACCTATACTTCAAGTATTACTTTAATTGTAAAAACCTTAATTGATATGTGTATATATAAAATGTTATTTTTCAACTCAGTTTGCTTTTCTTGATTTATAATCATTTTATGACTTATAGTGGGCTATCTACAACAAGGCCAAATTCCGTCAATCTTCAACAATAGAACGGACTCCCCACTATAAACTATGGTTAATTTTATAAAAATTCACTATGGTAATAATATTTTCCTTTTTTTTTTTTGCTTCAAAAATATATTGTTGATAATATGTTTCCTTCAAAAATGTATATTTTTCTATAAAAGCTAACTTTTATGTATATATTTCTATAAAAAGTGTATTTTTATACTTTCATAGTGTTGTGACCCCAGTTTGAGGGTTAACTATTTGCCCATAGCTGGGACCCTAACAGGTGCTACTACTCCGGGTCAGAGTGGACCTGGGAACAACAGCAATTAAGAGGTGGTTCCATGCTCCTCACCACCTCCCAATCAAAGGCTTTGCTGCCGGATGCAGTTTACCGTCATACCCAGGATCACCTCAATATGTAACTCAAATCTTAAGTTTTGTCTGTTTTGCTGATGGTCAAAGATTCTATCTTCTACATTTAGTTCTCACGTTCCTTCACGAGCATATCTCAAATATATATACACTTTTTTTTTTATTTAGGTTAGTATTCAAATTCATCCGTTTTCATTCCAAAATGGGTTGGCTTGTTTCGACTAAAATGTTCGTATATCTTTTTACTTTGCTTACTTTCTGATAGACATCATTCACGAATCTATTGTCTTGCGTTGTACGATCCAGAATGTTAATTTTATATATTTTTAAATTTTAACTTCCGAAATCAGTCAGTCAGTTAAGTGCCATACGTGATACACGTTTTGAGCGATCATGTCAGGAAAGACTGGGCAAAAGATTATCCCGCAGTAGGTTTCCATTACATTCTGCGGTAGATTGGTTGCCAGCCAAGGCTATAGAACCCAATCTGTCTTATTATTTGACTATAGCTAGAGGTGGAAGATATTGTATTATATTATTCAGTAGTAATTAGTGGGGGATCAGTTTATAACTTCATAACAATAGAAAATCGATCCCCCACTTTATGCTCAGTAGAAGCCTTAATCATGTTTCCAACTAATTTATTCAATCAGTCAGTAAACTGCCATACGTGATATACACTTGGGAGATCAGGTCTCGAAACAAGTTGCCATTACTTTCTGCGGGAGATTGGTTACCAGCCATAGCTATAGAACCCAATCTGTCCTGTTATTTAACCCATAACTGGAGGGAAGAGACGAGTTAATACCTTTTCCAAGGGCATTTGCGCGTAAGTAAATGCAAGGAATTCAAATATAATTCAAACTCGGCTCCCCGGACAGTTAACTATATATTTATTAAGCATCCTGAATATGTTACTCAAATCTTGAGTTTTGTTTGTTAGTTAGTCCCTTTTTTTTACATTCCTTTACAAGTTTATCTAAAATTTATATATATATATTTTTTGCTTTGGTTGGTTTTCAAATTCATCCTTTTTTAATTTAAGACGGGTTTGCTTGTTTCGATTGAAATATTCGTATATCTTTTTACTTTGCTTACTTTCTGATAGACATTGTGGTGATACCGACCGAGCAACAGCGAGGCACCGGATGTTTGCACCCTCACAACCAAAAAGCAAATGACCAAAACTCGACGGTGCGCAGCTGGCCTCGCGCAGATGTTCCGGTGAAAAAATAAAAATTAATTAAATATTAAATTTCCAGTTCGCGAATTTTATTTATCGGCCAATGGGAAACCCAGAATCAAATACAAGTGTGAATCCCAAATTTTCTGCTGCGATCCAAAAAGTTGAAATAAAAAACAGAAACAGAAAGCGCCCAGACAGACAGACCGACGCAGGTCGACACACATGGACTGACTCGAGAGAGAGGAGTGTAATCAGTATCCCCTTGACCTAAGTCAAGTGGCTTACTATCCTAGCCTCCCTTCCCTCTCCTCTTATCTTTCGCTGTCTCAAAACTACTTACTGAAGTAAGGAGCGAATATATCAAAGACATTCCTTACTTACAACGCTCCCACATGCCTAAGCATTAATTCTCTTTTCAGCATTTTATTGCCATGAACATTTTAACGTCCGTTGAACCTATACTTCAAGTGTTACTTTAATTGTAAAAACCTTAATCTTCAACAATAGAACGGACTCCCCACTATAAACTATGCTTAATTTTATATATTTTTAAAATTTAAGTTCCTCACATGTAACTCAAATCCTTAGTTCATTTTTTATGCCGAAATTTAATTCTATTTTCTCCCAGATAAAAAAGAAACTTGGAGCAATATAGACGTAGCTCTACAGAAGGATGCTGAGTTTACAATAGACTGAACATGTGTGGCGGATAGGAAATTTAGAATCACAATCAACTTTCTTCTTCACTTTTACAAAAATTCACAATGATGTGTGACATCTTGGTTTTGCCGCATAGAACATGAATTGAACGCGTGCTTACAGAAAAAGGCGAAACCCATGGCCGTATCTGACTACCGAGCACAACGGGCACGGGTCCGGGCCGATCCGTGCAATCATAGTGAAAATCCGGGCAAGGAAAAACGTCTTTGTTAGAAATCCAACTAAACAATTCACGAAGAAAGAAAGAAAGAAAGAAAGAAAGAAAGTAAGAAAGAAAAAGAAAACATCCGAATGAACGCAGTAAAAATCTGTTTATTTATTTTGGGAGAAAAGACTGGTTATACTCAGAAGTTCGAACCCGATTTCCTGCTTTCGTTCACGTTCTGTGCCTAATTTCCATTGGAATAACCGAAAAAATTCGCAAAAATCATAGTTTCTAAAAACGGATGACACTGATGACATCATCACATTGTCAACTAATAAATTCGGTGCCCGGTGTTTTTTTTTAGCATCAGCTACGGCCCTGGCGAAACCGGATTTCGCGAGATGTTAAATTGGCATTCTGACCAATGGGAATGATTTTCAAGACCATAAAGACCACACGATCCAGTGCGAAAAATCTAAAGGACTATAAAGGCTTTGATCAGCGTCAGTCAGACACTCGGATGGAAGCAGCGGAGACGACAAGCTAAAATGTAACGAAAGAAGCTACAAGTCGACCCGGACATTCGTCCTCTTTCTCCTTCTTTCTCATGTGCTGATTCCTTTTTACTTATGCTCCATCTAAAGACATTCCTACCAAACAAACGCTCGTACATACATACGTACGTAGGCATAAACTCTTTCCAACAAATTACTACTACGAACATTTCTACAACTCTTGATACTCTCAACCTTCTAATTGAATATTAATTTCTACCAATTCTTGTTATTCTATTTTAACAAGAAAAATGTATATATTTATTCTTCACAAATTCCACAATCTTTAACCAGCACATTACAATCGACAACCAGCTTCAACCTTTTGATGAAAACCTTTTGATAATTCTAATGATAATTCTGGATAAATCTTGTAAGCTGTAAAGAGTTTGGCTATGTATGGCACAAGGCGAATTAAAATAGACATCAACCATCTCCCTGTAGTTCACATGTGAGTAACGTGGCAGTTATGAGGGAAATTAAACAAAAATGACGATTATACTTCGAATTATAATGAATCAGTAGATTTTTTTTCTTTTTGAGTGGTTGCTTTGCGAACAAAGCCAGTTTGTTCTGTTATTAACCTATACTGAAGAAGAAGGCACAAATTCGTGCCTTACCCAATGGTATTTCTGCGAATGTGAACGCGACATGCTAGCCAAGAATTTGAAATTTGGTCACTGAGATCAATTTTCACGCTGATATGCGTTACACTACGTCTTTCTCATGTGCTGATTCCTTTTACTTCTTCTCGATCCAAAGACATTCCTACCAAACAATCGCTCATACATACATGCGTCCGTATTCATTAACTCTTCCCAACAACTTTCTCAACTTTCTAATTGAACATTAACTCTTTCCAACACATTACTACTACGAACATTTCTACAACTCTTGATGCCCTTAACTTTCTAATTGAACATTAATTTCGACCAATTCTTGTTATTTTATTCTTTTAATAACTTTCTATTTTAACATGAAAAATGTATATATTTATTCTTCACAAATTCCACAATCCCCAACCAACACATTACAATCGACAACGAGCGTCAACGTTTTGATGAAAAAGTTTTGATGAAAACTTTTTTGATAATTCCGATGATAATTCGGGATAAAACTTGTAAGCTGTAAAGAGTTTGGCTATGTATGACACAAGGCCGAATTAAAATAGATATTAGCCATCTCCCTATAGCTTCACATGTGAGTAACGTGGCAGTTATAAGGAAAATAAAATAAAAATGAGGATTATACTTAGAATTAAAATGAGTCTGTAGATTTTTTTCTCTTTGAGTGGTTGCGTTGCCAGCAAGGCCAGTTTGTTCTGTTATTAACCTATACTGAAAAAGAAGACACAAATTCGTGCCTTACCCAATGCTATTTTTGAGAATGTGAACACGACATGCTAGCCAAGAATTTAAAATTTGGTCGCTGAGATCAATTTTCACGTTGCGCTATGTACACACTATGACCGGAGAAGATATTAAAATCTACAGTTGGATGAGACTGCCAAATTGAAAGAGATGTCGTTTTGGCTTCAATTTTGTCTTCAACAAGTACCGTTACCGAAAGTAGATATCCGTAAATAAACTTTCGTTGGTCAAAGTTGTTATGTCCATTCACGTAGTGTGTACACTGGCAACCCGGTAGTCATGATTATAAGCTTATTGGCGTCTGGTAAGACTGAATCGTGGGGAAAAAAACGAGAACAAACGGCGTATGTATCGTGACAAGTTTGCTTATTGAATTAGTAGAACTTTACATCTTAAAAGTTTATTGCCGACGGAGAATCTTTTGTTTATTGTTCCTACGCCGAAAGATAAGCAGCCATGTTTAAACTTAGCATAGAGGGATGAATTTGAATGTCACCAAGAAGAAAATGTAAATAAATGTTAAATAACGCAAGAAGAAAGGAGATTAGATCTTACATGGCGTTCCCAGACTCTTTTCTTTGATTCCAAGTATACACGGTAGTGGGACCAAATCCCTGCCGAAGAAAATTGTCTAGTATTCACTGCCTTTCAGGAGGTAGGATATTACATACCCATCCAAAACTCTTTTCTTTGTTTCTAAGGACACTCGTCAGTAAGACTACATCTATCTTCTTCATCACCGAGGAAATTGTCCATCATTCACGCAACACTTCTATATTCTTTATTTTGTTTCCCAATACCCTGCTTAGCTTCTGGAAGACATCTTTGTCTATCTCAATATAGATTCGGATTTCTTGGCGCCTTGCTCGTTCTTTAAAACATTTCTCAAATTTTTAAAAGTTCTCGGCATATAAGATGACAGATAACCCGTAACTGTTCAGTACTGTTTTCTTCGTTACTAAGGATTTTTTTTTCTCCGATTCTGTTGTTAAACAGTATATTTCTGTTTGGTTTTGGTTACACCGCTCGAGCCACACGTGGGTTTGAAGCTTCCAGACGAAAATAAACAGTCTTAACTCAATACTGATCTCTCTATGAGCGCACGTCACCACGGTCCCAAGGACACTGGCAGCCATTGTCTCAGACCCTTTTTATGGACAAAAACTATTGCCGACGCACCAATCATCGCCGTCGACCCCGTTCTCACTCAGCATAAAAAGAAAAGGTCGAAGAATATTTCTTTCTTTGACCCAGCTTGCGAGGGGAGAGGACGCAGCTGTCGAAACGACGAACTGTCTGGCGTGGGTTTAAGCACGCATCCATCACAACACAGCAGCCCGACAAGCAAAACACCATGGACACTTTGGCTCTGGTATTCGTGATTCAGTGTCGTACTTCCCATCCTCCGTTAAAACCCTTCCCAAATATCAAATGTCCTCAGCATATAGAAGGAAAGATATCACGTGTTCAGTACTCTTTTCTTTGTTGCTAAAGAATTTTTTCCCGTTTTTTAATACCCTGCTTATCTTTTACAATGCATATTTTGCAATTCCAATACAACTTCGGATTTCGGTGTCATACTTCCTGCCTTCTGTTAAAACACTTCCCAAATATTTAAATATCTTCAGCATATAGGAGGAAAGATATCACGTGTTCGGTACTCTTTTCTTTGTTTCTAGCGAAGTTTTTTTTTCTGTTTCTTAATGTTGTGGAGAAGTTTTCGTACTGAAGGTTATAATCGTGCTATGTCGGTTGCTAATCGACTTAACGTACGCAAAATGTTAGGAACTTGGTAATCTTCCACTGAAAGCTAACTCCTTAGTATTCGGCTAACTGCTGACTAATATCAACTGCCTAGTAGTTCTACTGAACTCTAATAAAACTCTAAAGAACTTCTATGAACTTCCCTAGAACTCCTAAGAACTTCTCCCGTTAACTTCCTGTTAAATCTTATTGATATAGGAGGGAGAGTCCATTATCTGAGGAATAAGTGTGTTTCCCCATAACACTTAATGCTCGGCTTACCTTTCAGAATACATTTTTGGCGTAGAATTTGAACTCACGACAATGATTCCAACTCCAAAATTAAAGATTCAGTAAGAGAGACCGCACAAGATGCGTGATGCATGACGTCACAAATATCCATGAAATATTAAAACACACGAAGTAAAATGTGACACTAAAATTCTTCAAAGCAGTGGAATCTGAAATATGACTTCTAAAACGATTCCCAGTATCCTCTTTTTAAAATCATATCATTTTCACCATATGTTTCTTTTTCATCTGATCCTGGGTATGACAATAAACTACATTCATCAGCAAGGCCTCTGATTGCGAGGTTGTGAGGAGCATGGAAGCACGTCTTAATTGCTGTTGTTCTCAGGTCCACCCTAACCCGGGGTGGTAGTGCCCGTTATGGTCCCAACTATGGGTAAATAGTTTGATTCAAAACTGGGGTCAAAACGCTATAAAAGTATAAAATAGTCTTTTATAGAAATATATACATAAAAATAGACTTTTTAAAAATATATATATAAAATAGGCTTTTATAGAAATATGTACATAAAAATAGAATTTTATAGAAATATGTACAAAATTATTAAAAATATATACAAAATTATTACCAACAATACATTTTTGAATTCAAAACTAAAAAACATCTAAATTAAAAAAAAAATTAATCAAAATCTGACTAAATCAACCTTCTCACTGTAAACGAAAATTAAAAAAAACAACAAACTTACAATCCCACTATTTTTTGGCATTAAATAACCCACAGAGATATTGATATGCCGTAAAACAAAACGCAAACTGAAACTCCATTTCTTTTTCATCAGAAAGAAGGTTGCTCAGCATTCACTGCCTTATAGAAAGATTCGATATTGCGCAAGTGTTGTTTTTTGCCTAACGAAAATGCCCTGTTTTTATAATACTAAATTTACTTTTTGGAAATAATTATTTAATATTACAATACGCAAGAACGAAGTTTTCCCGTATCTTAACATCGACATTCAGCACATTTTTCTTGCACTCGACGTTAATCTTTCTGTTTTATAACAGTTTTTTTAACTTTTGAATGGCAACTTTTGTTGTTCTGAAGTTCAGAACGAAGTTTTCCCGTATCTTAACATCGACATTCATCACTTTTTTCTTCATATCTAAGTCAATCTTTCTGTGGGGTGAGGGTTTCTTCAACTTTTGAATGGCATCTTTGTTTGTTCTAAGAGTTAAGAAATGTTCCCGTATCTTAACATATTACTGACCATGCTCCTTCTTTTATGACCAGAAGAATAATTTACCATATTTCCGCAATTCCTGCTCTGTTCAGATATATCTTTGCTTAGTCATAAATAATAAAGTGTCTTTCAAGCATGTCACCTACTGTCATGTATATTGACAACACTCATGTCTCAGTTTTCAGTATAGAGCGAAACTCTTTGCGGGGGAGGACACACTCAGATTCATCTATCATTCAAGCCATGACTTTTTTGGTAAGTAGTACTTATATCTGAGTCATATTTGTTTATAGTGTATATGAATGTTCTGTCCGATAAAACAAAGAAAATGTATAAAATTACCTTTGATCAGATATGCCATGCTCTATCAGTTTGGTCCTAAAACAGGGACAAAAATAAAAATCTAATTGTTTCTTAGAATAATGCAACCATTTTTTATATGTTTAATACTAAAGAAATTTGTACAAATTAAAAAGTTTGGGTAAAAAATTCAAGAAAAAATATTTGGGAAATAATGGGTTAACGTCAATATTCAGTATTCCTTTTCTTTATCTCTTAATGAATCTTCCTGTTTCGTAATACTTTTCTTAACTTTTTTGAGGCATCATTCACTATTCTGTTGTTCCTAACGAATATTTCTTGTATCCTAACATCGAAACTCAGCACTCCTTTTCTTCATTCCCAAGTGAATTTTCTTGTTTTTTACTACCTTCCTTAGGTTTTGGAAGGCATGTTTCGCTCTTCCAACGTGCCTAAAGAAATTTTCCTCTTTCTTAACAATGATATTCAGCACTTTTGTCGTTATTTCTAAGATAATTTTTCTGTTTTTTATTACCTTCCTTAGCTTTTGAAAGGCGTCTTTTGCAATTTTAATGTGTCTAACGAGATTTTTCTCTTTTTGAGAAAGATGATCAGCACACATTTTCTTTGTTTCTACAAGAATTTTACTGTTTCTTAATACGTTTTATCAGCTTTTAAATGACATCTGTCGCTGTTCCAAGACCCCTTAGGTAATTTTTTTTTCCAATATTCCGCAGATTTTCCCTTATTTTAACATTCTGCAGTCCTATGTTTAATATCTAAGAGAATCTTCCTGTTTCGTAATATTTTTCTTAACTTTTGTAAGGCATCTTTCCGTATTACAATGTTCTTAAAGGAATTTTTTCGTATATTGTTATCCACCTAGGGGTCCTTTACAAAATGCCTTGCTTTGGACGATCTATCTCATGCTCCTTTCTCTGTCCACTCCACTCTCATCAGTATTCTCATCATTCTCTTACACACTTCCTGACACTCCCTATAACCTGTCATTCTTTCTCATAACTTTCCTCCTTTGTAACCCCCTACACAACAGTGGCAGTAAAATGCCTTGCTTGGGGCGATACGATTATAAAAAATAAAATTCTATTCATTTATATTGCAGAGAATGTAAATAAATCTAAAAGACATGCATGTGTAGCTAATCAGTATTTCATTGACTTACTGATTCTTTTTCAACGGCTTATCAACAGACAAGAAATTATTATGTAAATATAAACTGAGGGATCAATTTTATATTAAAATCAATATATAAATTGATCCCTCAATTCCTGATACCCTTATAACCTGTTACTCTTTCTCATAACTTTCTTCCTATGTAACCCCCTGAAAAACAGTGGCAGAAAAATGCCTTGTTTGGGGCGAGAAGATTATAAAAAAATATTAACTTCGAAATCGAGCCCTTTTCTTCATCGTTAAGGGAAACTTCCGGTTTCGTAATACATTTTTAGAAACTTCTGTTGGAATTTTTTCGCAATTCCATTGTTCCTAACGAAATTTTCCCTTGAATTAACATGAAAATTCAGCACTCTTTTTCTTTATATCCAAGTCAATTTTCCTGTTAGTGATATTTCCGTTAACGTTTGTGATCCTAACAAAATTTTTCCGTATTTAGAATATAAATTCAGAACTTCCCTTCTTCATCATTAAGAAAATCTCCGTTTCGTAATGCCTTTCTTAATCTATGTAAGGCATCTTTCCCTATTACAATGTGCCTAACGAAATTTTTCCATGTCATAACATCGAAATTCAGCAATCCTTTTCTTCACCTCTAAGACAGTCTTCCTGTTTCGCAATACTTTTTTAAACTTTTGTAAGGCATCTTTCCCTATTACAATGTATCTTACGAAATTTTCCCATATCAAGACATCGAAATTCATTACTCCTTTTCTTCACTTCTAAGGTATTCGTCCTGTTTTGCAATACTTTTCTTAACTTTTGCAAGGCATCTTTCGCTATTACAATGTTCCTAACGATATTTTCCCATGTCATAACATCGAAATTCATCACTCCTTTTCTTCACTTCTAAGGTATTCATCCTGTTTCGCAATACTTTTCTTAACTGTTGTAAGGCATCTTTCGCTATTAAAATGTTCCTAAAGAAATAATCCCTTATCTTAGCATCGAAATTCAGCATTCGTTTTCTTCATATCTATGTGAATCTTTCTGTCTTGTAATACCATTCTTAACTTTTGTAAGAATTCTTTCACTATTGGAATGTTCCGATCCAAATTTTCCTGTAGCTTCTAATCCAATTCAGCTTCTAGCTTTTTTTTTTTTGTCAATCTCTAAATGAATCTTTCTGCTTCGTAAGACTTTACTCAAATTTATTAATCATTTTTCGCTTTTTAAATGTTTCAAACGAAATTTTCCCTAATCATATCATCTTCTTCAGCATTTCTGTTTTTCAGTCTCTAAATAAAACTTCCTGTTTTGTATTACTTTTCTTAACTTTTGTAATTCTTCTTTTGCTATTCCAATTTTCTAAACGAGATTTTCTCGTATCCTAACAGCAAAATTCAGCACTCCTTTTCTTCAACTCTAATGAATTTTCTTCTTTCTTATTACCTCCCTTTGGTTCTGGAAGGCATGTTTCACTCCTTACAATGTTTCGAAAGAAACTTCACTCTTTTTTAACAAAGATATTCAGCAATTTTTTAAAAATTTCTAAGATAATTAAGCTTGCCTCCCAGAGAGTAAAACACTACGCCTCCTTGGTCTCACACTTTCAGCGGACCTCAAGTCGAATGACTATTTCGAATCCATTGCTAAATCCGCTGCTATGAAAATCGGTTCTCTGTGCAGGGCCCGGAAGATTTTTCCGTCTGAATCCATCCTGCACATTTATAAATCTACCATCCGCCCGTGCATTGAATACTGTTGCCATATCTGGTCGGGTGCCCCTGCTATTCTCCTTGGGCTTCTCGACAAGGTGCAGCGGAGGGTCTGTAATGTGATCGATACCGACTTAGCAGACCGCCTGCAGTCTCTCTCTCACCGGCGCGACGTGGCTTCCCTGTGTCTCTTTTATAAATACTTTCACGGCTTCTGCTCCGTTGAACTTAGATCAGTGGTGCCCCCTAGGTTCGAATTTGCACGAGATACTAGATTAGCAACTAGATCCCACCCTTTTACAGTGAAACCGATAAAATGCAACCGCAACTTCTACTCCAACAGTTTCTTTTCTCGCACTTCCCGACTGTGGAATTCCCTTCCACGTGATTGCTTCCCAGACGGCTACAATCTCCAGGAGTTTAAATGTAAGGTCAATAGACACCTCCTAACACAGTAACTCGCTTCCATTCTTTCAAACACTCTTCTCACCCTCCCATCTATCTATCACTCCCCTTCTGACATTTCCTATATCTAACCACTCTTTCTATTTACCTTCCCCTATGTAGCCCCAAGCGCAATAGTGGCAGTGGAATGTCTTGCTTGGGGTGAAATGATTAAAAAAAAAATTTTATTTTGTTTTTTACTACCTTTCTTAGCTTTTGAAAGGCATCTTTTTTGCTATTTCAATGTGTCTAACGAAATTTTCCTTTTTTTTTTCTTTCTTTCTACGAGAATTTTACTGTATTTTAATACGTCAAATTAGCTTTTAAAAGACATCTTTCGCTGTTTCAATACACCTCAAGTAATTGCTTAATAATTTGAATGATTTATGCAGGATTTTATGTGCCATCTGGTTTTTGCATCATATTTTCTCTAGTTAGCCATAACATAATACTGACATGGTGCTTAAAGGCAACTGCGGCGTGCAAATGTGAGTCTCAGTTGAAAAATACAAATACTACATTATTCTCTTCTTCCATGTGCCCTGTCCTTTCAGGACGTAGTCGATCATGACTTTCCACGTCTCCCTATCCCTGGTGGATCTTAGCACAATTTCTCCTGTTACACCATGCAACCCCCGTTCTGTCATCCACTAGCTCAAGCCCATAAATCTAGAATATAAATGTATAGAAACAAGCATGGCCACAAAATGAGGGATCAGTTTATACATTGATTATAATGTAGCTTTGATCCCTCACTTTATGTCTACATTATAATTTCTTATGAACAGTTGGCATATATATTCTTCTTCTATGTGCCCTGTCCCTTCAGGACTTAGGCGATCATGGTTTTCCACGTCTCCCTATCTCTGTTGGCTTTTAGTATGCTTTCTCCTGTTACACCTCGCAACCCCCGTTCCGTCATCCTCTTGATCAGGCCCCTCAAATATGTCATCCGCTGTCTTCCTCTGTCGCTTTTTCCTTCTATCTGGCTTGTCGGTATCAAGTTCTCCAAGCCCTCATTTCTCATTGCATGTCCCAGCAACTTCAGTTGTCTCTTCCTGATGCTCAGTATTCATTTTTTTTTTTGATTGCCATTTTTTCCAACACTTCATGCTCGGTCCATGATATCCTCAGTATCCTTCTGTAGAATCACATTTCCGCTGCTTCAAGTTTTTTTCTCATCTTCAATGATATTGTCCAGCATTCACTGCCGTATTGAAGAATTGACATCACATAGCAATCAGATTAATACGCGAAGCTTAACATCAGTTTATCACTAATATAATTTACGGCTTGTCTATTAATCTTTCCTGGGACTCGAAACTTTGACTTCTAAGTCGATCTACTGGCGCTAGTTATTAAAAAAAACTAAAAAACAAAAAAAAGCACTACTGATTTCGCATCTTCTTCAATTATGTCAAGTAGGTTCAATAACAAACAATGTTGCATTCTGGAGTCAGCTTTTTTCTTCTTCTTCAAAGTGTCCAGTTCTTTCAGGACGTAGGTGATCATGGCCTTTCCCGTCTACCTATTTCTGGCGGCTCTGAGCACACTTTCTCCTGTAACACCACGCAAACCCCGTTTTGTCAGCCACCTGTTCAGTCATTTCAAAGATGTTATCCGCCGCTTTCCTCTGTCTCGTTTTCCTTCTATCTGGCCTGTGAGTATCAGGTTCTCCAAGACCTCCTTCCTCATTGCATATCCTAGGAACTTTGGTTGCCTTTTTCTATAGCTAAATATTAATTTCTTTTTTGTTTCCATCCAAACCTCATCATATGCTCGGTCCTTGATATCCGCAGCATCATTCTGTAGAGCAACGTTTCCGCTGCTTCAAGTTTTTCCTTCATCTTTGATGACGTTGTCCAGCATTTACTGCTATATTGAAGAACTGACATCACAGAGCAATCCAGTACTTTCTTCTTTGTTTCTAGTGAAAGTTTCCTGTCTCTTAATACTTTACTCAGCTCATGGAATGCATCCTTGTGCTTTTGGATCTCAGGAATATAAATGTATAGAAACTGATGTGACCACAAAGTGAGGGGTCAGTTTATGTATTGATTGTAATATGGAACTGATCCCCCACTTTATATCCAACATCCTTCTGTAGAACCACATTTCAGTTGCTTCAAGTTTTTCCTTCATCTTCTTTCATTCACTGCCATATTGAAGAGCTGACATCACTTTCTTCTTTGTTTCTAGTGAAATTTTCCTGTCTCTTAATACTTTACTTTGCTTCTGAAAAGCATCATACGCCATACCAATTTGCCTTTAGATCTCTGTGTCACACTTTCCGACTTCTGTTAGAAGAGTCAGCTGGCTGCTTACGTTTTGAAGAGACATGATATTTATAAAAAGAGTTCAGCTTTTACTTTTCATCATGTCTCTTCAAAACGTAGACAGACAGAATTCTCCGCAGCTTCCTACTCATCAACATACTCGAATTGTCATGAATTCATTATAAATATACTAGAGTAGTTTCTTGTGTGGTGCAGTGGATATCGTCTCGGAACGAAAAATCGGGGAGCCGAGTTCGAATTCCACCTGAATTCATTGCATTCACTTACGCGCAAATACCATTGGGAAATGTATTAATGTGTCTCTTCTCCCTCCAGCTATGATTTAAATAACAGGACAGATTGGGTCCTGTAGCCATGGTTGGCAAACAGTTTACCTCAGAAAGTAATGGCAACCTAATGCGGGAAAATCTTATGCCCAGTCTGTTATGTCTCTTTTAAGATATGATTACCTTATGGACTTTTAACTTGTCGTTAAAATTTAGAGATAGCCTCTTAGTCTAGGGAGCCCAGTTAGCCTTGTTAGTTTGCCCGTAGAAGAGGAGTAGAAATAATAGATTCATGACTTTTCCAAGGGCATTAGTGCGAAATGAACGTAAAGTGAACAGTTGAAATTTAGAATTAGTAATCCACTTCTCCCAGCTAACTTAAGGATAACATGACATTGCAGCGTTTAGTAAAAATAATTTTCTTTTCTAAAATATGAAACAATGTTGCATTATATATTTATCAGTTCTGCAACCTGATCTTCTCTACTTACTGAGTTATTCCGTTCTCTTAATATAGGATTATTATGCGACGACAGTGAGCAAAATGGTTAGTGTTATCATCAAAACGGAATATTTCATTAGTAAGTAGATGAAATAAAGCTGTTAATATGTTTCATTACATTTCTTTTTTTATTAAGCGTACGTTAATATGTCTTTTTTTATTAAGCGTATGTTAATGTTTCATCACATTTCTTTTTTTATTAAGCGTATGTGAAGCGTATGTGGGGATGTGCGTTGTGGTGCATTGGATATCGGCTCGGAACGAGAAATCGGGGAGTCGAGTTCGAATTCCACCTGAATTCATTGCATTCACTTACGCGCAAATACCCTTGGGAAAGGAATTAATCCGTCTCTTCCCTCCAGTTATGGGTAAAATAATAGGACAGATGTGGTTCTATAGCCTTGGTCGGCAACCAGTCTAGCGCAGAAAGCAATGGCGACCTACTGCGGGATAATCTTCTGCCCAGTCAGTCATGTCTCTTTCGAGACATGATCGCCCAAGCGTGTATCACGTATGGCACTTAACTGACTGAAGTTTTCACCTTTAACGAATTAAAATGGAGGATTAAGAGTTCATTTTCTAAGCGCCACTTTTATGGCACAAGTCCGAAGCAGTAGGGAACCGAGTAAGGATCGAACTCTCTACCCAGTTGTAATAGGGTCTAGAGAGACAAACTTGCTAACCATTATACTACGTCCAGTTTACTTTCTCCAAAAACGTTTTATGCATAACTTAGAAGTGGCACAAAGCATGAGTATACTCAGTGAGGATGGAACTCATTACTCAATTGTAATAGGTTCTAGCAAGACAAGATTGCTAACCATTACACCATGTCGGGTTGCCTTTCTTCAGAGAGGTGATTTCCTAAGCGTAGTTAGATGTGGTACGAGGCTGAAAGTATGAAGTACCCAGTGAGGATGGAACTCATGACTCAATTGTAACAGGTTCTAGCAAGACAAGATTGCTAACCATTACACCATGTCGGGTTGCCTTTCTTCAGAGAGTTGATTTCCAAAGCGTAGTTAGATGTGATAGAAGGCTGAAAGTATGAGGTAAACAGTGAGGATGAAACTCATTATTCAATTGTAATAGGTTCTAGCAGGACAAGATTGCTACCCATTACACCAGGTCGGGCTGCCTTTCTTCAGAGAGGTGGTTTCCTAAGCGTAGTTAGATGTGCTACGAGGCTGAAAGTATGAGGTACCCAGTGAGGATGGAACTCATTACTCAATTGTAATAGGTACAAGCGAGACAAGATTGCTAACCATTTCACTACTTCGATGTGCCCAAATGGAAAATTAACAGAAAAATGAGCATCATTATACTTTTATACTTGTATCTAATCGAATGACATAAATATTTCCTTAAGAGCTCCCCCTTTAAAATTTGGAAATAGTTCAAATTTGGGTCTTTGAAACAACAACAAAAGTGACGAATTTCCTGTTTAGACTTTTGGTTAATGGCAGAATTTAACAGCTCTGAATCAGCATTGATTTTCCGCAAATAGATCCTGAATGCTACAGTATCGGTTTGATCTAATTATGGGGGAATTTAGTTGAAAAATGAAATAGTTTTCAAGAATTCTGAAATAGAAAATCGATGTTTTAATGTGATTGCATTTAATTTGTTTTGAGAGGGGAAAGGGTTATTGAGGACTCAGGTTGTATTTCATGATCAAGTAGCTATCAAAAGGAGAAATTATAATCGCCCCTACCATCTTTATTGTAAGGTTTCCACTTATTTAGTACCGTCCTGTCAATTGCTACTGAAGATTTATTAAACGATTTGCATTTAAGACAAATTCTGCCCCGAAATATTAAAGTTTAAAAAACAGTGTAATTTTTCGAGACGTTGTAATGACTCAGAAGAAAATAACTAATTAATTTTAGTGTGATTTTAAACTAAGTCAAGAACGCTAAAAATGAAAATAGTTCCTTGATGGGGTCATGGCTTTGTATGACTTCATATCGTTTTCGATTCTTTTTTTTTAAAATAATGTTAAGGCAATAAAGCCACTACAACACAAGACCTTTGGTCAATAGCAGAATCTTCTTCTTCTTCTATCTGCCCATAAACTTTGAATATAAATATATAGAAACTAGCATGGCCACAAAATGAGGGATCACTTTATATATTGCTTATAATATAGATTTGATCCCCCACTTTATATCCACATTAAAATTTCTTATAAACATTTGGCATATATCTTCTTCATCTATGTACCCTATCCCTTCAGGACATAGGCGATTATGGCTTCCCACATCTCCCTATCCCTGGTGGCTCCCAGCACGCCTTCTCCTGTCACACCAAGCAACCCTCGTTCTGTAAGCCACTAACTGAAGTTCATAAATCTAGAATATAAACGTATAGAAACTAGCATAGCCACAAAATGAGGGATCAGTTTATATATTGCTTATAATATAGATTTGATCCCCCACTTTATATCCACATTAAAATTTCTTATAAACATTTGGCATATATCATCTTCATCTATGTGCCCTATGCCTTCAGGACGTAGGCGATCATGGCGTTCCAAATCTCCCTATTCCTAGTGGCCTTAGCACGCCTTCTCCTGTTACACCATGCAACCCTCGTTCTGTAAGCCACTAACTCAAGCCCATAAATCTAGAATATAAACGTAAATAAACTAGCATAGCCAAAAATGAGGGATCAGTTTATATATTGATTATAATATAAATGTGATCCCCCACTTTATACCCACATTAAAATTTCTTATAAACATTTGGCATATATCTTCTTCATCTATGTGCCCTATCCCTTCAGGACGTAGGCGATCATGGCTTTCCCCGTCTCCCTATTCCTAGTGGCTATTAATATGTTTTCTCCTGTTACTCCACTCAACCCCCGTTCCGTCATCCACTTGATCAGGCCCCTTAAATATATTATCCGCTGCTTTCCTCTGTCTCTTTTTCTTTCTATCTGGTCTGTCAGAATCAGGATCTCCAAGCCCTCCTTTTACATTGCATGTCCCAGGAACTTCAGTTGTCTCTTCCTGATGCTCAGTATTAGTTTTCTTTTCAATGCCATCCTTTCCAAAACCTCATCAAAACCTCACATGCGCGGTCCATGATATCCTCAGTATCCTTCTGTAGAACCACATTTCTGTTGCTTCAATGTTTTTCCTCATCTTCTATGATATTGTCCCGCATTTCCTTCTGTATTGAAAAAGTGACATCGCATAGCAATCTAGCACTCTCTTCTTTGTTTCTAGGGAAATTTTCCTGTGTCTTAGTACTTTACTCAGCTTCTGGAACGCGTCTTTCGCCATGCCAATTCGCCTTCGGATTTCTGTTTCGCACTTTCTATCATCTGTTAGAACACTTCTAGTCTTCTTCTTCTATGTGCCCTGTACCTTCAGGATGTAGGCAATCATGGCCTTCCACATCTCGCTATCCCTGGTGGCTCTTAGCACGCCTTCTCCTGGTACACCATGCAACCCTTGTTCTGTCATCCACTAGCTCAAGCCCATAAATCTAGAATATAAATATATAGAAACTAGCATAGCCACAAAATGAGGGATCAGTTTACATATTGATTATAATATAGATTTGATCCCCATTTTATATCCACATTATAATTTCTTATAAACATTTGGCAAATATCTTCTTCTTCTATATGCCCTGTCCCTTCAGGATGTAGGCGATTATGACTTCCTACATCTCCCTGTCCCTGGTGGCTTTCAGCACGCTTTCTCCTTTTACACCGTGCAACCCTCGTTCTGTCATCCACTAGCTCAAGCCCATAAATCTAGAATATAAATGTGTAGAAACTAGCATGGCCACAAAATGAGGGATTAGTTTATATACTGATTATAATATAGATTTGATCCCCCACTTTATACCCACATTATAATTTCTTATAAACATTTGGCATATTTCTTCTTCTTCTTCTATATGCCCTGTCCCTTCAGGACGTAGGCGATCATGGCTTTCACGCTTTCCTATCCCTGTTAAAACACTTCCTAGGTATTTAAATTTTTGTACTTGTTTGATTCTAGTACCCCCACCTGTATTTGGCTGTTCTTTTTGCTGATGACCATGCATTCAATTTTCTTGCTGTTTATTTGTAGTACTTTTTTGTCACTCTCTTCAGCTACCTTCTGTAGGAGGTCCTGTAGTTTTCTTTCCGTGTCTGTAATCAGCACTGTATCATCTGCATACCTTATGTTGTTCAAATTGTGGCCTCCGATAACAAAGCCTGGTGTAGCATCTATAGTCCTCAAAATATTCTCTCTGTACAAGTTGAAGAGATCCGGTGAAAAGACACATCCTTGTCTTACGCAACTTTCTATCTTTGTGAATCTGCTGAAATCGTTACCAGAATCTAACATACAAAATTTAGCATTGAACTGCAATGGTTTTATATATAAAGATCTTTCATACTGAAGAACAAGTCAGACCTAATAATTATGAGATAGCTGAAATTATTGAGAACATATTTATCTTATCAGATTGATACCAAAACAGTCTGAAATGTATGTATTTTATTTTCCGGTGCGAATGCCAAGCAGTACAGTATGTAGTTTCGAAAATTTCCGCCGGACTTAATTACTTTGTGGTGCTCTTTTTCCCCCACAGACGGTGCCCAACTGACCCTACTATAATTTGCAGTCGAAAAAGAAACAATATTCATGCAGGAAATTAAAAATATAAAATAGCGACAAATCATCCATCACAGTGTATACATTGTGAATAACAACTGATTAAAGAAAACTTATAGAATCAGCACATATGCTAGGCTAGAAAAATCTCCTAAACCGACCAAGCAACAAAATATGGGAACCAGTAATACGGAGTGCCAGAGAAAATCATTAGTGTCAATAAATTGCAATATGAGCTCTGGTAAAAAAAACAAAAAAAAAAACAAATACTAGAAAAAACCATTAACATCAAAAATTGTGATATGAACTCTGGGGAAAAAAAAAAAAGATTTACTGGACATTACGTTTATAAGTCCCGAAAATTCAGTTGTTCTTGTTCTTATCTTTCTTGCCATTAACACGAGGGGGATGTAGAAAAATCAGGCGTAGATAACCACATATGGAGGGGGAAAAGGGGATCACCGCCCCCTATGGGATGAAGGTGAAATATTAGCTAGAGAACGCCACTGGAAACTACGTAAACTTAAGGACTCAGCACATATGCTAGGCGACAAAAACTCCTAAGCCGACCGAGCAAAGAGATGAACACAATATGGGAACCAGTAATACGGAGTGCCAGAGAAAATGATTAGCGTCAAAATTACAATATGAGCTCTAGTAAAAATATACTAGTGAAAACCATTAACATAAAAATTGTAATATGAACTCTGGTAAATAAATGGTTACTGAACATTAGGTTTATAATTCCAAGAAATTGAATTGTTCTTGAACCTGCATAGTTAAAGTAACAAACTTTTGTGCTCTTTCTCTCCAGTCATCTCTCTCTTTTTCTCTCTCTCACTCTCTCTCTCTCTCTCTCTCTCTCACACACACACACACACACACACACAGACACACACATATATATATATATCAATATCATCGAAAATGAGGACAAAACTGGAAGCGGCCGAAATGTGGTTCTACAGAAGGATGCTATGGATATCGTGGACTGAGCATACAAGCAACGACGAAGTGTTAGAAAGAATGGCAACAAAAAGGAAATTAATACTGAGCATCAGGAAGAGACAACTAAAGTTCCTGGGACATGCAATGAGGAAGGAGAGCCTGGAGAACCTGATACTGACTGAACAGATAGAAGGAAGGAGAGACAGAGGAAGGCAGCGGATAACATATTTGCAGGGTCTGATCAGGTGGATGACGGAACGGGGGTTGCAACCAGGAGCAACAGGAGCAAACATACTAAGAGCCACAAGGAATAGGGAGACGTGGAGAGCCATGATTGCCTACGTCCTGAAGGGACAGGGCACATAGAAGAAGAAGAAAGTGTTTTAAAAGAAATGATGTTTTTAATACTATTTTGTTATTATTATTTTGCAAAATTTTACAAGACAAGGAAGCAAAGATGAACACGTCCGAATCACCCTAAATTTTCTTCATTCTTTTATTGATAAAACTGCAATATAGGTAATTATTAAATAATTATAAATTCATTTGATGCACGTGCTACTGTGCACTATTAAAAAAAAGAACCATTCTGTTTTCATTTACAATCATTCACTTGGCAATAACTACTAAAATATAGGATGAAATACATCATTTCTTTTAATTAAAACACTTGGTGATATAATTATGGTTGGTAGTGTATATATATATATATCTTTATATTTCTGAGATGAGGGATTGTAATTATTTAGATTAATTACACTGTTCGGAATGTTGTCCTCAGAGACAATAAAGATAGAGACAGGTGTCTGAAAAATATGAATAATATAACTATATTGTTCCCTGTTTAGGATGTGGTTTCCGGCTTTCTCTTTTCTAATCTGCTCACTTTGTTTTTTTTGTTTTTTTTTCAATTGGAGTAGATAGTTCCATCTATCGCCCGTTTCACACTCCACCTACGTCTATTGAACAGGTTAAGAGGCTCATCTCTTGTTCCCTGTTTAGGATGTGGTTTCCGGCTTTCTCTTTGCCAGTCTTTTCACTCTTACGTAGCCCCCTGCACGTCAGTGGCGTTACGGCCTTACTCGGGGTGATACGATTAAAAAAAAAAAAAACAGTTCGTGGTATAATAATTATGGCTGGTGGTGTATATATATGTTTATATTTCTGAGATTAGGTATTGTAATTATTTAGATTACTTACACTGTTCGGAATGTTGTCCTCAGAGACAATAAAGACAGAGACAGGTGTCTGAACAATATAAATAATATAACTATATATACTTCTTCTGAAGCACTGTATACACTTATACAAATCTACCATCCGCCCGTGTATTGAATATTGCTGCCATATCTGGTTGGGTGCCCCTGATGCTCTCCTTGGGCTTCTTGGCAAAATACATAGGAGGATCTGTAACGTGGTTGATACTGACTTGGCAGACCGGCTGCAATCACTCTCTCATCGGCATGATGTGTCTTCCCTGTGCCTCTTCTACAAGTACTTTCATGGCTTCTGCTCCGATGAACTTAGAGCACTGGTGCCGCCTAAGCAGGAATTTACACGAGATACTAGATTAGCAACTAGGTCCCACACTTTTACAGTTAAACAGATAAGATGTAACCGTAAATTCTACTCCAAGAGCTTCTTTTCTCGCGCTTCCCGCCTGTGGAACTCCCCTCCACAAGTCTGCTTTCCCGACAGCTACAATCTCCAGGTGTTTAAATGTAGGGTCAATAGACACCTCCTATCACTCTAACTCCCAATTATTCTCAGAACACTCTCATCTACCCAACCCTCATTCTCGGTATCCTTACCCGCCTATCACCCACCCTCTGACATTTCCTATATTTAAACCATTCTCAGTATCCCTACCCGCCTATCACCCACCCTCTGACATTTCCTATATTTAACCATTCTCGGTATCCCTAACCGCCTATCACCCACCCGCTGACATTTCCTATATTTAACCATTCTCGGTACCCCCTACCCGCCTATCATCCACCCTCTGACATTTCCTATATTTAACCATTCTCGGTATCCCTACCCGCCTATCACCCACCCTCTGACATTTCCTATATTTAACCATTCTCGGTATCCTTACCCGCCTATCACCCTCCCTCTGACATTTCCTATATTTAAACCATTCTCAGTATCCCTACCCGCCTATCACCCACCCTCTGACATTTCCTATATTTAACCATTCTCGGTATCCCTAACCGCCTATCACCCACCCGCTGACATTTCCTATATTTAACCATTCTCGGTACCCCTACCCGCCTATCATCCACCCTCTGACATTTCCTATATTTAACCATTCTCGGTATCCCTACCCGCCTATCACCCACCCTCTGACATTTCCTATATTTAACCATTCTCGGTATCCCTACCCTCCTATCACCCACCCTCTGACATTTCCTATATTTAACCATTCTCGGTATCCCTAACCGCCTATCATCCACCCTCTGACATTTCCTATATTTAACCATTCTCGGTATCCCTACCCGCCTATCACCCACCCTCTGACATTTCCTATATTTAAGCATTCTCGGTATCCCTACCCGCCGATCACCCACCCTCTGACATTTCCTATATTTAACCATTGTCGGTATCCCTACCCGCCTATCACCCACCCTCTGACATTTCCTATATTTAACCATTCTCGGTATCCCTACCCGCCTATCACCCACCCTCTGACATTTCCTATATTTAAGCATTCTCGGTATCCCTACCCGCCTATCACCCACCCTCTGACATTTCCTATATTTAACCATTCTCGGTATCCCTACCCGCCTATCACCCACCCTCTGACATTTCCTATATTTAACCATTCTCGGTATCCCTACCCGCCTATCACCCACCCTCTGACATTTCCTATATTTAACCATTTTCGGTATCCCTACCCGCCTATCACCCACCCTCTGACATTTCCTATATTAAACCATTTTCGGTATCCCTACCCGCCTATCACCCACCCTCTGACATTTCCTATATTTAACCATTCTCGGTATCCCTACCCTCCTATCACCCACCCTCTGACATTTCCTATGTCTAACCATTCTCGGTATCCCTACCCGCCTATCACCCACCCTCTGACATTTCCTATATTTAACCATTCTCGGTATCCCTACCCGCCTATCACCCACCCTCTGACATTTCCTATATTTAAGCATTCTCGGTATCCCTACCCGCCGATCACCCACCCTCTGACATTTCCTATATTTCACCATTCTCGGTATCCCTACCCGCCTATCACCCACCCTCTGACATTTCCTATATTTAAACATTCCCGGTATCCCTACCCTCCTATCACCCACCCTCTGACATTTCCTATATTTAACCATTCTCGGTATCCCTACCCGCCTATCACACACCCTCTGACATTTGCTATATTTAAGCATTCTCGGTATCCCTACCCGCCTATCACCCACCCTCTGACATTTCCTATATTTAATCATCCTTCCTCCACTCTAATGTTTAATGATTTTACGTTAAAAGTTAACATGGAAGAAACGCATTTTAATCACTTGATGTTTCTTTTCTTTCTGAAAATGGAAAGATCTTTTCACATACAGGAAAAAGGCCAAATAAAACAGCTTCTTTTGTTTTTCAATAACCGACTGATTTTACATTATTTATACTATTGGGACTGTTATCCTTTCTCATTTTTATTGCAATGTTTCCGCTTTTCTACGATCCGACCTTCTTCAGGTGCTACGAATTTCAAACCGAACCCTTTATTTCGATCACTCGTGTCTACTATTCTCATTCCATGTACCATACCTCTTCTTGATGCCATTTAGTTATCTCCCTTTAAATCAACTCACAAATTTATTTGTTCACCATTGCTGTAGAGAGGTACTGAACCCACAACTCTTTTGGTCAAGTCACTGGAACTAATATATACCTATATCCACCGAGATATGTTTCCTTGAGAACCTGATGAAGGTCGGAGCGTACAACGGCCGAAACATTGTAAACATGGTAATAAAAGATGAGGACAACAGTCCGAACTGTATAAATAATGTTCATCTCAGAAGTATAGACACAAAACTCAACGTGTTCTTTGTAAGTGGTTTAACAGGAACAGAAATTAACAATGTTCTTCTTGAAAACCAGAAACGGTTATTAACAAGCTTTTTTCGCAAAATGAGACGGATTTATGTGAATAAAAGAATCTTTACTGGCAGCAAACCGCTTGCATACGGACAGGTAATGAATTGAGTAGATATACAAGATAGAAAAGGGCGTAAGACAAGGATGTGTCTTTTCACCGGATCTCTTCAACTTGTACAGAGAGAAGATTTTGAGGATCCTAGAAGTTATGCCTGGATTCTTAATCGGAGGCCACAATTTAAACAGTCTAAGGTACACAGATGATACAGTGCTGATAGCAGACACAGAAAAGAAACTACAAGACTCCTACAGAAGGTAGCAGAAGAAAGTAACAAGAAAGGACTAGAAATAAACTGCAAGAAAACCGAATGCATGGTCATCAGTAAAAAGGCAGACCAATATTCCAAATACTGGTCGGGGATATAAGAATCAAACAGGTACAAAAATTTAAATACCTGGGAAGCGTTATAACAGAAGACGGAAAGTGCGTCACAGAGATCCGAAGGCGAACTGGCATGGCGAAGGAAGCATTCCAGAAGTTGAGTAAGGTATTAAGAAACAGGATAATTTCGCTAGAATGAAGGAAGAGAGTACTGGATTGCTACGTGCTCTCCGTCCTTCAATATGGCAGTGAATCCTGGACAATATCATCAAAGATGAAGGAAAAACTTGAAGCAACTGAAATGTGGTTGTACAGACAGATGCTGCGGATATCATGGATCGAGCATGTGAGCAATGATGAGGTCTTGGAAATGATGGAAACAAAAAGGAAATTAATACGGAGCATCAGGAAGAGACAGTTGAAGTTCCTGGGACATGGAATGAGGAAGGAGGGCTTGGAGAACCTGATACTAACAGGCCAGATAGAGGGAAAAACAGACAGAATTCGAAGACACACATTAATCAACTTTATTCACTACCCACACCACTTTCTTCAAAATTCAAACGGACAATTCACAAGACTTGTTCCCTTATCACTAACCCCCACCAACATCCCACACACAACTGACCAAATATAAGAAAAGAGGCTTTCCATTCCTGTCCACACCACCTGATGAGACATTGTAGTTTCAATGTCGAAACAAATTTACGATTTGTTATGGATATATAAAAAATTTGTACATGGTCTAAAATATAATTTATAATAAATATTCACAGCTCTGTATATTATATATCGAGCACTGTTTTAAATTCATGTTTTGGACGTTGTAAAATATTTTTATTCTTCGTTCCTTATTCACTAGGATATATATATATATGGTATCAGAATAAAATTCTTTATGTATTTACATGTGTTTTACCTTTAATATTTGTGCAATTTTAGGGTTGATTTACTGCACATGCATTTTCAATTTCTGGTCTAGAGATGCCAATATAATCAGTTTGCTGAGTTACACAACTTCCTTTAGGCTTCCCCGTAGGTAAAACCCTATATTCTACGAAAAAACAAATTTGATGAATACTGTTTGGGTGCGTACTCTCTCTCTCTCTCTCTCTCTCTCTCTCTCTCTCTCTCTCTCTCTCATTATATATATATATATATATTGAATGATTGATATGCAATAGCCTAATAATGTGTACCAGTTAGAATATTTGGCAACCCGTTACTAAGATCGAACTCACAAGAATTTTTATGATATTTGCTCAAATTTGTTCCACTTTCGCATTTCTCGCAGTTCACTTTAAACACATTATGAGACCAGCTGAAGCTATGTTATGATTCTTTTTGTTTTGCAAGCAAGGATACCCAATATTGCACCTGTCAACATCCTCTTTTTTTCTTTTCTTTCATGTGCTGAAAAATATCAACGTAATAAAAAAAATGTTCGATAGATATAAGCAATTTTTAGCAGCATATTTTATTTAGGTTAGTATAATGTTTTTTTATCATACTTTCAACGTACAGAGTGCCACCCTAAAATGACCTCAACTTTTTGGGCCTAATAACAGACCATTCTGGCTCAAATGATCTCATTGTGACACGATAACTAGGCGTATTAATATATAGGTGCTTTGTAAAATATGTATTTTATTATAATAGATTAAAATAGAAAATGGTTAAGAATAGAAAATAGTTTAAAAACATATTTAACAAAAGTGAAAAAGAAGAGGAAAAATAAATAAATAAACGCTTTTTCTTTTATGGGGAAAATTGTGGAAGAGACAACGGTATCCGATAACTGTTTTAAATCCTACCACTCTTCCGGTAAATATTTGACTCAGTGATTTAATGTGATAAAGAGATAAGTTCAGGAGGTGGGTTTTCGGATGACCAGGTCAAAGGCTGTCTTTTACTGTATCTTAACCACACATTAAGAATTTTCCGGCAGAAGCTTTATTAAGATAAAAAAAAAAGATAACTGAAATTTCAGACTTACAGTCGCCAATGTTTATCACCGGTGGTCTAAAGCATTTCCGGATTTCCGGATCAATTTTAAATAAATTCAGGTAATTTTTCCGAGTCAGATCAGTAGAGTAGAGTAGAGTTGAGTTTCAAGTTAGTTCCGCTGGGCGTGTGCTTGAAGTAGGAACCTCCGTTCGTCTTGTTTCGGTCAGTTCGGATTTGTTGATCTCCATTAATTAGAGTTAGAGCTGTGTGTCACATTCGCCTGCCCCAACCGAAAAGGCTAACTCTAAACGAAATAAAGCATCCTTTCAACTCATCCAAGTTGTAGAAGTTCGTTCCTTATAGTTTAATTTTGTACCCCCAGCTTGAGGCTCCGACATTTTCAACAAATTCCCGGCAAACATCACAGCGTGGAGAACGGCCGCCGGAGAAAATTGTTCGGACCGTCCGTTGGGGTGTTACATCATATTTTTTTTTAAAAAGTAGTCTGTGCGGAATTATCTCAATGTCAATCTTGGAAGATAGATTGGACATGCCAGTGATAATGAAAATTTGCTTTTGAAATGGTCACTACGTCCACCTGAACTTGGTGAACATTTTGACCCACTACAACTGAAAGGATTTTGTGATGCTGTTTAGGCAAAGTCACCAGATCGTAAAAGTATCACAAATTATTGCTTTAGATTGACAAAAGATAATCCAATAATTGCTTCGAAATCTAAGAAGCAAGGATTGGTTTCACTTTCAACATGTGAGGCGGAATAATTATGTCAGTTTTTAGGTGACACCCTGTATATTTAAGAACATTAAGGCGGGGGATAACAGAATCAAACAAGTCCAAGAATTTAAGTACCTAGGAAGTGTTCTAACAGGAGATGGAAAGTGCGACACGGAGATCCGAAGGCGAATTGGCATGGCAAAGGACACGTTCCAGAAGATGAGCAAAATACTAACACACAGGAAAATCTCAATAGAAACGAAGAAAAGAGTGCTAGACTGCTACGTGATCTCAGTTCTTCAATATGGCTGTGAATGCTGGACAATATCATCGAAAATGAGGACAAAACTAGAAGCGGCCGAAATGTGGTTCTACAGAAGGATGCTACGGATATCGTGGACTGAGCATACAAGCAACGACGAGGTGTTAGAAAGAATGGCAACAAAAAGGAAATTGATGCTGAGCATCAGGAAGAGACAACTAAAGTTCCTGGGACATGCAATGAGGAAGGAGAGCCTGGAGAACCTGATAGTGACTGGACAGATAGAAGGAAGGAGAGACAGAGGAAGGCAGCGGATAACATATTTGCAGGGCCTGATCAGGTGGATGACGGAACGGGGGTTGCCAGGAGCAACAGGAACAAACATACTAAGAGCCACAAGGAATAGGGAGACGTGGAGAGCCATGATCGCCTGCGTCCTGAAGGGACAGGGCACATAGAAGAAGAAGAAGAAGAAGAGCATTGTTTAGTTCTATTTAAAATACTTATATTCGAACTAGGAAGTGTTCTAACAGAAAGCGGACACTGAGATACGAAGGTGAATTAGGATGGCGAAAGAAGAATTCCAGAAGTTAAGTAAAGTATTACGAAACAGGAAAATTTCGCTAGAAACTAGGAAGAGACTACTGGATTGCTATGTGATGTCGATTCTTCAATATGGCAGTGAATGTTGGACAATATCTTCAAAGATGAAGGAAAAACTTGAAGCAACTGAAATATGGTTCTACAGAAGGATGCTGTGGATATAATGGACCGAGCATGTGAGCAATGACAAGGTTTTCGAAGGGGTGAAAACGAATAGGAAATGATTACCGAGCATCAGGAAGAGACAGGTAAAGTTCCTGGGGTATGCAATGAGGAAAGAGGGCTTGGAGAACATGATACTAACAGGAAAGACAGAGGGAAAAAGAGACGGAAAAGCAGCGGATAACATATTTAAAGGACCTGATCAGGTGGATGAATGAACGAGGGTTGCATGGTGTAACAGGAGAAAGCTTGCTAAGATCCACTAGGGACAGGGAGATGTGGAAAGCCTTGATCGCCTACGTCCTGAAAGGACAGGGCATATAAAAGAAGAAGAATATTCGAAATTCCTCAGCTATATAATGGTTTTCATAACCAACAGGGAATTCTGAAAATAACACTTTACTTTGTCTGCGGACTTTCACTCCCAGGAAAGATTAAATAAAGGGTTCAGTTCAGAATTCCTTGTTGGTTATACATATCACTATACAGCTGAAGATGGCTGGAGTGCACAACGGCAGAAACGTTGTGTTAACAAAAAAGATAAGGACAATAGTCCGAATATAAATAGTGTAAACAATAACTCCTAATCCCAGAAATGTACACAACAATTTTTTTACTTCTCTTTATATATTGATTATTTACTTTTGCTTTTAAACTGTGATCTAAATGCTAAGATGGTTAGCACTTTCAGTTAACGAGAATTGGATGTTTGTTCCACACACTTCGATCCGAGATGGGAGACTTTCCAGTAGTATTCAAGATAGGACCAGCCTGACATCTGGATCCATGATGCGTGGGAAATCGTTTATCTTGAGTGGCTCTTAAGTCTTGAGTTTGGTGAAGTGAAATTACATTTTATTACAAGAGGTTCAAGTAAAAAGTTTGAGCAACCGTATCTGAGACGAAAAAAACATGACAAAAATGCGCTCGATTTTACACGTCTCAGCTTTCTAATACGTTATATGCCATATCCCTTAAGAACGCGAACGATCAAAACTCTCCAAAGCCTCCTATCACTTAAAACTCTTATTAACAAATAAATTTCTGACATCTTTAGACTACTTTCGACTTTTTAGATTCCGACTTTCATTTGTACAGGCGGTTCAGGTTAATAAACAGCTGCCTTACCCTGCCTGTCTTTCCTTGTTTCCATTTTCCGCACATGATATTCTCAGCATCCATCTACTGAACGACATTTCTTTCGCATCCAATCATCTCTTCATCGTTGAGGTGACTGTCAACTATTTACTGCCATATCAGAGGATAGATATTTCATAGCAGTTCAAGACGCGTTTCATTGTTGGAGTTGCTTCAGGTTTTCTCTTTAATTTTGAAGAGATTGTCGAAAATCAGTCAGTTAGTCTGTTAAGTGCCATACTTGATACACGCTTGGGCGATCATGTCTCGAAAGAGACATGACTGACTGGGCAGAAGATTATCCCGCAGTAGGTTGCCATTGCTTTCTGCGGTAGACTGGTTGCTGACCAAGGCTATAGAACCCAATCTGTTCTATTATTTAACCCATAAGTAGAGGGAAGAGACGGATGAATACCTTTCCCAAGGGTATTTGTGCGTAAGTGAATGCAAGGAATTCAACTGAAATTCGAACTCGGTTCCTCGATTTCTCGTTCCGAGCCGACATTCACTGAGCCACAACGCACATCCAACATTCAAGTGCCATACGTGAAACATGCTTGGGCGATCATGTCTCGAAAGAGACATGAGTGATTGGGTAGAAGATTATCCCGCAGTAGGTTGCCATTGCTTTCTGCGATAGACTGGTTGCCAGTCAAGGCTATAGAACCTAATCTGTCCTGTTATTTAACACATAACTGGAGGGAAAAGACGGATGAATGGCTTTCCCCAAGGGTATTTGCGCGTAAGTGAATGCAATGAATTCAACTGGAATTCGAACATACACAGCCATATCGGAGGATAGATATTTTATAGCAGTTCAGGACGTGATTCATTTTTGGAGTTGTTTCATGTTTCTTATTTATCTTTGAGAAGATTTTTGAACATCTACGGCCATATCGTGGGATAGAGAACACATTACATTTCAGGATGCATTTCCTTGTCTCGTCATTTTATGTTTCGTTTTTTGTCTTCCCGGAGTTTCTCGAACATACACAACCAATTCAGAGGATAAGTATTATAAAACAGTTCAGCTATCTTTTTCTTCAGTGATTTTAATGTCATACATGGGGAGATTACTCCGCACACATTACAATTTAGGTGGATAAATATTACAGACCTTTGACGCAATCATTTCTTTGATTCTTGTGTTTCCTGTCTCATCTTTCGTTTGTGAGCAAATGTTTCTTCATTTTTGTTGTTTCATGCCTCTTTTTTTATTTTCATATATTTATGCACTATTCGCTGCCTTTATTTCTACAAATACTTTCACGGCTTCTGCTCCGATTGAACTTAGTTCATTGCTACTCCCTATATACGAATTTCCTCGAGCCACAAGATTAGCAACTAGGTCCCACCCTTTTACTGTGAAACCAATAAATTGTAAACGCAAATTCTATTCCGGCAGCTTCTTTTCTCGCACTTCCCGCCTATGGAATTCTTTTCTGCATACTTGCTTTCCTGACAGTTACAATCTTCAAGAATTTAAATGTAAAGTCAATAGTCATCTCCTGTCTCACTAACTTATATCCTCTTTCTCATGCTTTTCTACATCCACCCCACTTTTATCAGTACTCTCTTCCGCCTCCTACTCTCTTCCTGCAAGCTCCCACTCCTCATAACATTCCTCCTTGTCCACCCCCACTCTCATCAGTAATCTCTTCCCTCTCCTACTCTCTCCCTGACACTCCCTGCAACCTCTCACTCCTCATAACATTCTTCCTCGTTCACCCCACTCTCATCAGTAATCTCTTCCCTCTCCTACTCTCTTCCTGACACTCCCTGCAACCTCTCACTCCTCATAACATTCCTTCTCGTCCACCCCACTCTCATCAGTACTCTCTTCCCTCTCCTACTCTATTCCTGACACCCCCTGCAACCTCTCACTTCTCAAGATATTCCTCCTCATCCACCCCTCTCTCATCAGTAATCTCTACTCTCTCCGACTGTCTGCCCGACACTCCCTTCAACCTCTCACTTCTCATAACATTCCTCCTATGTAACCCCCTGCACAACAGTGGCAGTAAAATGCATTGCTTGGGGCGACACGATTATTAAAAAAATATCAGTCATTCAGTTAATTGTCATACATGATACCTGCTTGGGTAATCATGTCTGGAAGGAGACATGACTGACTGGGCAGAAGATTTTTCTGGGGTAGGTTGCCATTAATTTTTTTTCAGTTGACTGGTTGCCAACTAAGGATATAGAAATCAATCTGTCCTGCTGTTTAACCCATAGCTAGAGGGTGAAGTGAGGGATTAATTCTTTTCACAAGTGTATTTGCGTTTAAGTGAATGCAACGAATTCGACTGGAATTCGAACTCGGCTCTCCGATTTCTTTTTCGGAGCCGACATCTATTGCATCATGACACAGATTTTATGTGACAAAGCAGTTTAACCATTTTTCTACTGCTATAGCATTCTTTTTCTGTTTTTCTTTTTTTTTTTTTACTTTACTTAGCTTTTAAAAGGTATATTTTCTATCTCAATGTTTGCTCGAATTTCAGTGTCATATTTTTTCATCTTCTGTTAAAGCACTTCTCAGGTATTCTAATTTTGCATTTCTAGTTGAAACATACATTGTCTTCTTACTTTTGATCGTTATTCCTTTCTTCCTGCTTTCCTTTTCTATCTTGTCTCGTATTACTTCAGTGTTTGCCATCAACACAGAAAAACTTGAACTATTTAAAAATATTCAATTTTACTCGAGCCAGAAGATTATCAACTAGGTCCCACCCTTTTACTGTGAAACCAATAATTTGTAAACGCAAATTCTACTCCACCGGCTTCTTTTCTCACATTTCCCGCCTGTGGAATTCCCTTCCATTTACTTGCTTTACCGACAACTACAATCTCCAAGAATTTAAATGTAAAGTCAAGAGTCATCTCCTATCTCACTAACCTGCATCCTCTCTCTCATGCTCCTTTCTCCGTCTACCCTCTCTCATCAGTATTCTCATCCTTCTCTAATCCACTTCCTGACACCCCCTATAACCTGTCACTCTTTCTCATAACCTTCCTCCTATGTAACCCCCTGCACAACAGTGGAAGTAAAATGTCTAAATGGCTAGCATTAAGCAGTCATTGCATATAACAAGGTTTCATAAAATAAGAAGAAAGAAAGAACAAAAAGAAAGAAAGAAAGAAAGAAAGAAAGAAAAAGGAAAGGAAGTGTTGTGGGATCTCCCCCTTTTTGTATATGATAATGGACTCGACTGAGTGTATATATAATCCTACCATAGAGAAAACAGTTGAAGATCGGGAATCTCAGTTGTAGTTGCAGTGTACAGTGGAGAGTAGTCGTAGAGATCCGTTACAGTTATCGTAGAGTTCCGACAGATACCGAAGTTACCCAGAGACCAGACTATCTCTGAGCTCCACTCAGCTAGAATAAGTTACCTATTTCACTTCAACAGTTGTATATATTTATTCCTATTAACAGTATTCCTGAATTGACTAACCCGCGTTCCAGTTTGTATATTACGTTCAATATAACCTACATTCTATCTTCATACCGGTTTTTGTTGCTCATTATTTTGTCGGTTGTTCCTCCGGAATCCACGAAAGAAAGAAAGAAAGAAAGAAAGAAACATGATTAAGTCTTCTAGTGGGCATAAAGTGGGGGATCGCTTTTCTATTGTTATAAAGTAATAAACTGATCCCCCTATAAAAATGGAAAGGAAAATTGTAAAGTAGAAATAAAATATAAAAAAGTGAAAAAAAAAATGGAAAGAAAGAATGAAAATGTCAATTAGAAAGAAAATAGAAAAAAAGTTATATTACAAGTGTAATTAATTCAACAAGTAATGCAAAGAAAGAAAAAAGAAAGAAAGAAAAGAAAGAAATAAGAAAATGAAAATCAGAAATATAATGGCAAGAAAAAAAATGAAAAGAAAAATAAATGGAAAAAAGAAAGAAAGAAACATTAAATAAATAAATAAAAATGAAGGAAAGTAAGAAATAAAAATGGTAACAAAGATAGAAAAAATAAATAAAGAAAATAGAAAGAAAAAAGAAAGAAAGAAAGAAAGAAAGAAAGAAAATGGAAAGAAAGAAAAAGAAAAGAAAAAGAAAGAAAGAAAGAAAATGGTAAAAAAGGAAAATGAAAAGAAAGAATGAATATGGAATGAAATAAAATGGAAAGAAAGAAAGAAAAAGTAAATGGAAAGAAAGAAAGAAAGAAAGAAAGAAAGAAAGAAAGAAAATGGTAAAAAAGAGATATGGAAAATGAAAAGAAAGAATGAAAATGGAAAGAAAGAAAAAAGAAAAGAAAGAAAGAAAGAAAAGGAAAAATAAAGAGATAAGGAAAATGAAAAGAAAGAAAGAAAGAAAGAAAGAAAATGGTAAAAAAGAGATATCGAAAATGAAAAGAAAGAAAGAAAGAAAGAAAGAAAAGGAAAAATAAAGAGATAAGGAAAATGAAAAGAAAGAAAGAAAGAAAGAAAGAAAATAGAAAGAAAGAAAGAAAGAAAATGGTAAAAAAGAGATATGGAAAATGAAAAGAAAGAATGAAAATGGAAAGAAAGAAAAAAGAAAAGAAAGAAAGAAAGAAAGAAAGAAAAGGAAAAATAAAGAGATAAGGAAAATGAAAAGAAAGAAAGAAAGAAAGAAAGAAAGAAAGAAAGAAAATGGTAAAAAAGTGATATCGAAAATGAAAAGAAAGAAAGAAAGAAAGAAAGAAAGAAAAGGAAAAATAAAGAGATAAGGAAAACGAAAAGAAAGAAAGAAAGAAAGAAAGAAAATAGAAAGAAAGAAAGAAAGAAAGAAAGAAAATGGTAAAAAAGAGATATGGAAAATGAAAAGAAAGAATGAAAATGGACAGAAAGAAAGAAAGAAAAAAAGAAAGAAAGAGAGAAAGAAAGAAAGAAAGAAAGAAAGAAAGAAAATGGCGAAAAAGAGATAAGGAAAATGAAAAGAAAGAATGAAAATGAAAAGAAAGAATGAAAATGGAAAGAAAGAAAGAAAGAAAGAAAGAAAGAAAGAAAGAAAGAAAATGGAAAGATTGAAAGAAAGACGTCGGATTTGAAAAGAAAGAAAGATGATCTTCTTAAACGAAGATCACCTACGAAAAAAGCCAAAATAATAAAACTAATCTTTCGTCTGAATTCTCTTGACAGTTTTATCTTGGCTTTTGTATTCCTGTTAAAAATCGAGAAAACAGTTTCGAAGATAAACGATCATGAAACAATCCGTTCCTCTATTTGTAGAATAAAAATATCGAACGCGTGGATTATACTGTATTCTGAGAGGTTGTTAAATAACAAAGATTTGATATCCTTGGGATAACGTTTCTAAGTCCGTTAGTATGGAAGCAGCGACGGGTAAGAAATATCCACGCTAGACTAATTGTGATTTCCCATGAGATTCTTTTGTTTTTTATTGTTGGCATCAGCTTACGATCTTAAGAATTATCGCCTAATCTTGAGATGTCTCAATATTTTGAACCATGCATTTATTTCGGGAGTAAGTCCTGACGCCATTATCATTATTATTATTACTATCATTATTATTATTTCTACGAGTAGGTCCGTGCCGTCTAAAATAACGGCAAAATATATATTGACGTACATAGTATTGAGTATCTTACATTAAAACATAAGAAAAAAATACTTCAAACCCATTAACATGAGAGGAAGGAGAGGAAGGGAATATATATATACATGGCCGTATTTGACTACCGTGCACACCGGGTACGGGTCCGGGCCGATCCGTGCAATCATAGTGAAAATCCGGGCAAGGAAAAATGTCTTCGTCAGAAATCAAACTAAACAATTCACGAAGAAAGAAAGAAAGAAAGAAAGAAAGAAAAACGAAGAAAACATCCGAATGAACGCAGTAAAAATCTGTTGGTTTATTTATTAATTTTGGGAGAAAAGATTGGTTATACTCAGAAAGTCCGAACCCGATTTCCTGCTTTCGTTCACGTCCTGTGCCTAATTTCCATTGAAATAGCCGAAAAAATCCGCAAAAATCATAGTTTCTGGAAACGGATGACACTGATGACGTCATTACATTGTCAGCTAATAAATCCGGGCAATTTTCTCTGTACCCGGTGATTTTTTAGCATCAGCTACGGCCCTGTATATATATATATATATATATATATATACACTCATTATTTTAAATTATATTTTAGAACATGTCCAATTTTTTTTTATATCCACTGCAAAGTGTACATTTTGTTTCGACATTGAAATTACAATGTCTCATCAGGTGGTGTAGAATAAAATGGAAGCCTCATTTCTTTTATTTGGCGAGTTGTGCGTGGAATGTTGGTGGGGGTTAGCGATAAGGGAATAAGTCTTGTAAATTGTCCATTAGAATTTTGAAAAAAGTGAGTTGGGTATGGACTATAGTTGACTAACGAAAGTGTCAGGAATTTTGTAGACAGATTTAACATTAGAAGATGGGGCGTATGTTCTATGGCCGCATGGCTAGACTTTATTCTTTGGGTTTATATATATCAGCACCAGATTTCCCAAGCAGATCTGCCATTACAACTCTTATATTTTTCGAATCACTACAATTTTGACCTCTTCAGGTCTAGGGGTTTAGGGTGATAGCACGCTGAAACACCGATTTGCGTACGATTACCAAAGTTCAGCAAAGTTGAACCTTGTCATATCATGAGAGTCGAGTTATAATTCTTTTTCTACAAATATTTTCATGCCAACTGCACTGACAAAAAATGTTTCGCTCTTAAGCCGTTCACGTGAATTTAACTAGATCGGCGTCTAAACCCCACCCTTTTACCGTAAAAATAGTCCAATGTAACCGCCTATTCTACCCCAAAAGTAATTCCCATATGTGAACTTCCCTTCCATTTTCTTGCTTTCTTGATAGCGATAATCTTAAATACAAATTTAATCTTATCTTTATCTTAATCTTAAATACAAATTTAAATAAAACGTCCTTTGCCATCTTCTGTATCCTTTAAATCTGCCCATCTTTTATTCTTTCTTCAATACCGACTGTGCCCAGTCTTTTCTCTCGCTGTAACCCCCTGAACACTAGTCTAATGTTAAACATGATCTTTCCAGTGGAACGTTATGAACTTCACTTTTTACGCTTATACCCCAACACGCACGAAGCCTCGGCCTTCAATGTCTCTTGCGCCTTCGCTGAACAGTCAGTAAATTTGTTTTTAATCATATCAACCCAAACAAGGCGGTAACGACACTGATGTGCACGGGGCTACGTAAGTGTGAAAAGATTGGAAAAGTGAAAGCAGGAAACCACATCCTATACAGGGAACAAGGGATGACCCTTTTCACCAGTTCAATAGACGTGGATGGAGTGTAAACCGGGCAATAGTTTAGTCTATCTACGCCAATAGAAAAAACAGAAAGAAAAAGGAGTGAAAAGATTGGAAAAGTGAAAGCAGGAAACCACATCCTAAACAGGGAACAAGGGATGAGCCTTTTCACCAGTTCAATAGACGTGGATTGAGTGTGAACCGGGCGATAGTTTAGTCTATCTACGCCAATAGAAAAAGAAGAAAGAAAAAGGAGTGAAAAGATTGGAAAAGAGAAAGCCGGAAACCACATCCTAAACAGGGAACAAGGGATGAGCCTTTTCACCTGTTCAATAGACGTGGGTGGAGTGCGAACCGGGCGATAGTTTAGTCTATCTACGCCAATAGAAAAAACAGAAAGAAAAAGGAGTGAAAAGATTGGAAAAGAGAAAGCCGGAAACCACATCCTAAACAGGGAACAAGGGATGAGCCTCTTCACCTATTCAATAGATGTGGGTGGAGTGTGAACCGGGCGATAGTTAAAAGCCATACGTTATACACGTTTATGCGATAATATCTCGAAAGAGTGATTGCTGCGGTTGAAAAATAGGTTCACAAAAAATCCCCGAATTTAAGCAACGTCGAGTCTGGACAGTACCTAAATGGAGGACTGCTTGGCAATACCGGGCTGTGCAAGCTTGGATATGAGGGTGGTGCTATGGATAACGTTACAGATATTCTTCCCTAGCTATGGGTTAATAAGTAAGATGTGCATCATATCATTTCTAAAGAATATTACAAACTAAAAATATTTTTTTGGATTTAACCTTTGTAAAATTTTGGTAAGCCGAAAATAATAATTCAAATTCTAACTCTTAGGTAATTTGGCCAGGTCTGCATACGAAAAAGAAATAAGTTCCAGCAGATATCAATCACTGGGTCCCTTAAGCCAATCAAAGTTCATGACCTCTGCGTGATTAGTCGTAATGAACCCCACACTTATTCGAAAGGACATCCTACTCCCAACTTCCGGCAAATCACGTTGAATACACCGGTTCTCGTTCGGTCACCGAAGTTAAGCAACGTGAGCCTGGTCAGTACTTAGATGGGTGACCGCTTGTGTAAGACCAGGCACTGTAAGCGTTCAGTGACGGATGTGCGTTGTGGTGCAGTGGATGTCGGCTTGGAAAGAGAAATCTGTGAGCCGAGTTCGAATTCCAGTTGAGTACCCTGCATTCACTTTAGCACTGGTACCCTTGGGTAAGGTATTAATCAGTCACTTTTCATCCTGTTATATGCTTAATAACAGGATGGGGCCTGGAGGCAACCCATCCAGTGTTGGTGTCAAAATAAAAACACCCTTGGTAGCCCTGGCGAAGAATCAAGTATTCAGCTATTTAACAAGATTATAAATTTCGCTTATAGCTCGCTATAAACTGAGCCAGGGTTCCAAATGCGCAGGGAATACTGGAAGGGTGTAGTGAGTTCTATCTCGGCCAAGGCCGCAGAACGACGACGACGACGACGACGACTCCCAACTTGAGGGTGGGAAGTAGGAAACTGACCCTCGTCATTCACTCCACAGCTGTGAACCAGTGACGGAAAGTCTCAAGTCAAAAGACAGGTTTTCTGCATTCAGTCGAACAACTGAATAACAAGAGATCCTACTGAGCGTCCGACCCTAGTGAGGCAGCCGTCTTAACAATGTCAAACATAGACGCTCTCTCTCTCTCTCTCAGCCCTACAGAATCTTCTCCCTCTCTTCTTTTTTATCTTGTTTTTAATTATGTTCATTCTGTTTGCTATGATAAGTATAGCAATAATGATAATAATAATAATATTACAACAGTCAGTTAAGTGCCATACGTGATACACGCTTGGGCGATCATGTCTCGAAATAAACATGACTGACTCCCGCAGTAGGTTGCCATTGCTTTCTGCGGTAGACTGGTTGCCGACCCAGGCTATAGAACCCAATCTGTCCTGCTATTTAACCTATAACTGGAAGGAACAGACGGATTAATACTTTTGCGCGTAAGTGAATACACTGGATTCAACTGGAATTCGAACTCGTCTCCCCACCTTCTCGTTCCGAGCCGATATCCACTGTACCACAACGCACATTATTACAACACGTGATTTAAAAAAAAAGAAAAGTTCAAATACTGAGTTCAACAATGTTTAAGAATATTTTTTCTTCAAGTTACGTTCAAACATTTTATAAATGTATAAAAATAAAGTTTTCTCGGTCTCTGAAGAAGATTTAAAAAATGAAATACGTTCGATTGAGTTTTTTACTTTGACCTTTTTTTTTATTCTGTAACAAGTCTTTGAATAAACATCGCTTTTCTTAAGAAAACCGGTTGTAACACGACAAAGCAATTGAAACACAGCCAGCGCGACTGGAATGCAACTGAAGTGTGTGTAACATGATAGGGACTATTCTTATCTTCAAATTATCTTTAAATTTTCTGTTAGTTAATTAGTTACTTATAAAAAGTAATCAATTGTTAAACATCAACATTTATTCTGAGAATCACTCTCAAGTGGAAGAGATATAAAATATTGGAAAAGTTACGCTCATTGTTTATTATTTTTATGTCGTTTTCCATCATAATTCGATTTCTGCTATGGTCGCACTACCAACCAAGTCTGCGGGAAGACCTAAGGCGGGTCGTGGCGTGTTGTTATGACTCCATTTCATGTTTTTTCTATCTCCCCCATCATCCCTAGCGTTACATGTGTGGGCTGTAATTAATAAGACAATTTTTTGTATATCTCTTAAGCTGCGGTTTCCAGGGGTTCTTTTCAATGTGTTGTTTTGTTCCGTTTTTTTTATCATTCCAAGTGCACCTACTATCACTGGCACGATTCTTGTTTGCAATTTCCACATTTTTTCTATTTCAATTTCCAGGTCTTTATATTTTGACAGTTTGTCGAATTCCTTGGTTGCTATGTTACAATCAGCTGGACAAGACATATCAATTAATAGGCAAGTTTTTCTTTCTGGTTTTTAACAATAATGTCTGGCCTGTTTGCTTCAATTGTTCTGTCTGTGTAGATGGGGTATTATTATTATTATTATTATTATTATTATTATTATTTCTTTCGATTTCTGTTGCATAAACCGGGGAGCCAAGTTTGAATTCAAGTTGAATTACTTACATTCACTTACGCGCAAATACCCTTGGAAAAGTATTAATCCGTCTCTTCCCTCCACTTATGGGTTAAATAATCGGACAGATTGGGTTCTGTAGCCTTGGCTGGCAACCAGTCTACCGCAGAAAGCAATGGCAACATACTGCAGGATAATCTTCTACCCAGTCAGTCATGTCTCTTTCAAGACATGATCGCCCAAAACGTGTATGAGGTATGGTACTTAACTAACTAAATGAAGATAATAATTGGAAACATAAGTAAAGATTCTAATGGACAAAAAGTGGGGGATCAGTTTTCTATTGTTATTAAGTAATAAACTGATCCCCCACTAATTACTACTTATTAATACAATCCGTCTCTTCTCCCTTCAGCTATAATTTAAAGAGCAGGTTAGAAAATCTGCTGCCCAGTCAATCATGTCTTTTTCGAAGTATGATCGCCCAAAGCGTGTCTCACGTATGGCACTTAACTGACTGAATGAAGATAAGTTGGAAAATAAGTAAAGCTTCTATTGGGCAACAATTGGGGGATCAATCTTCTATTGTTATTATGTAATAAACTGATCCCCCAGTAATTACTACTTAATAATACAATCCGTCTCTTCTCCCTTCAGCTATAGTTTAAAGAGCAGGTTAGAAAATCTTCTGCCCGGTCAATCATGTCTCTTTTGACACATGATCGCCTAAGCGTGTATCACATATGGCACTTAACTGTCTGGCTGAATATAATAGTTGAAAACATGATTAAGGTTTCTACTGGGCAAAAAGTGGGGGATCAGTTTTCTATTGTTATTAAGTAATAAACTGATCCCCCATTAATTACTACTTATTAATACAATCCATCTCTTCTCCCTTCAGCTATAGTTTAAAGAGCAGGTTAGAAAATCTTCTGCCCAGTCAATCATGTCTCTTTCGAGACATGATCGCCCAAAGCGTGTATCACGTATGGTACTTAACTGACTGATTGCAGTAGCATTCCCTGCAAAAACACTTTGTTTGGCCCCCAAACCGACATGTTAAACGCTATGAAAGGCTAAGTTGTTTAAACTTCAGCGAAATGAGATACACTAAATTTTGAGCTTGGTTATAGCATTTCTTTGTAAATGTTGATTTCTTAGGTGCCACTGAGGCGTTGCACAAGGCCGAGCGTATGGTGTACCAAATGAGGATCGAACTCACTAAGTTATAAAAGGTTCGAGCTAGACAAGCTTGTTCTCCATTACACCACGTCGAGGTACCCTTCTTTTTTATGATGCGTTACCATTTGAAACTGCACGCACGCAGTTCTGAGAACGCCATCTGTCAGAAAACAGCGAGAACCTATTCAAGGTTCTAACATTATTATTCCTAATATCTTCTGTAACCCATTGGATTTCGAATCCAATGGGTTACTCCCTCACAGGTTCGTATCCTGTTCGCAGCGCCATGTCAGAATCTTCTAGAACAACCAGCCAGTAATCAACAGGAATAGAAGTTGATCCCAACTGACAAAAAAACACCAGGGCAAATTGGTAGGTGGTTTAAATAATAACCTGGGAGATTCCATTCTGTTACAGGCAAGTCTATTCCGTAAGCAGTGATTGGCTGATAATTTCAGTGCGTACATTGAGCTCCATAAATATTTAGCGCAATATCCACCATTTGTCTTTGAGCCAGATTGGGACCTTGTACATATTATTGTATATAAATACATTTTTATTGTCATGGGTTATTCTCCCAACTTTTTAGGTGTCCCTTGTAAGTTTCTGGCATTGTGGTGTATGAAGGATTGGGAGTAGATGGATGGGTTCTTATGGTGACTGAGCAAATTGTAACGAGTGAATGGGTCGTGATAGTGTTTAGCTAGGTATAGGATAGTTAAGCGAGAACCAACCTCTCCCCTCCCCTCCCCTTTTCGGCTTTATGCCACAATTTTTTGTATTTTATACAAGAAATAAATAGAGAGCCACATAGGGACCTGTATTCAGTTACAACCCTGTTTATTTTTGTCTGCCAACTGGACGCTAGTTGGAAACATCAGGAAGGTGAGTCTCACAATCTTGAACGTTCACCTTCCTACTGGGAGATAAAAGAAGACCACCATGTTGGAAGGTAAGTTATTTGACTTCTACAGGTATCATGTTCCAAGTATTAACAATTCTTTCACCTGATACTTAAGATAAATTAATTTTTTTTTATTGTGAAATTACCATTTGAAACTACACGCACGCAGTTCTAGGAACGCCATCTTTTGGAAAACAGCGAGAACTTATTGAAGGTTCTAATATTATTATTCCTAATATCTACTGTCGGTATCATGTTCCAAGTATAAACGATTCTTTCATCTGATACTTAAGATAATTTTTTTTATTGTGAAATTACCATTTGAAACTACACGCACGCAGTTCTAGGAACGTCATCTGTTGGAAAACAGCGAGAACTTATTGAAGGTTCTAATATTATTATTCCTAATATCTACTGTCGGTATAATGTTCCAAGTCTTCTTTCACCTGCTACTTAAGATAAATTAATTTTTCTTTCCTTGTGAAATTAATTGAAATTCATTAAAAGATATTTTTCCCCATGTGAGAAGCACTCATTAACATCAGCTTATGTGTTCCAAATAAAGATTGATTTCCAGGAATTTTTTTAATGCCTCAATCAGTATTCTTCTAATTATATTATCCATTTTATTCTTCACCCACTGGCAACTACAGGAAGAATGGTTGCTCTTAAGTGCAACAGTGTTGTTATTTCTTGAAATCTCAGTTCTATTTCCTAATCTTCATATTTGAAGAATTCTTTCACAGAATTGTTTTTATGCGACGATTTATCATATCGATAAGGTAGACATTTTCTCGTTGTGGTACAGTGGATATCGGCTCGGAAGGAGAAATCGGGGAGCCGAGTTCGAATTTCAGTTGAATTCCTTGCATTCACTTACGCGCAAATACCCCTGGGAAAGGTATTAGTCCGTCTCTTCCTTCCAGTTATGGGTTAAATAGCAGGGCAGATTAGGTTCTATAGCCTTGGTCGGCAACCAGTCTACCAGAATGTAATAGTTGAAAACATGATTAAATCTTCTACTGGGCATAAAGTGGGGGATCGATTTTCTATTGTTATGAAGTAGGAAACTGATACTCCACTAATTACTACTTATTAATATAATATATATCTTCTCCCTCTAGGTACGAGTCAAATAACAGGACAGATTGGGTTCTATAGCCTTGGTTGGCAAACAGTCTACCACAAAAAGCAATGGCAACCTACTGCGGAATAATCTTTTGTCCAGTCAGTCATGTTTCTTTCGAGACATGATCGCTCAAGCGTGTATCTCGTATGGCACTGACTGCATTCAAAGTGAATAAAAATCTATCTAAACTTATTTATAAATGGAACTTTGTGTGTGTGTGTGTGTGTGTGTGTGTGTGTGCGTCCCCGTTACCTATAGACTCCGAAACGGCTTAACCGATTTTCTTGAAAATTTACACAGTTGTACTATATGCGTCTGCGCGTGTTCTTAACTAGGTTTTGTGTCACGGTACCCCCGATAAATATCAAAAATCGATGATCGAAAAAATCGGGTTATAGAAGGAATGGTCCGATTTTAATCAAATTTGATACACTCATAGACAAAGACATGAGAAACGATATTCAGAAGTTTCAAGGTTGTAATTCTTACAATAGTGCAGAAAATCGATAATATATATACATAAAAGGCAAGATGTTTTTGTGTGTGTCTGTTTATCTGCCTGTATGTCTGTATTTTTTTCAGCCCTTTTATTTTAGTTTTTGCTTCGGGTTTGGCTCTAAGCTGGTATAATTGTAGTTCTTAGTCTCAGCCATGATACCATTTACTCAGGGGACTTATTTAGCCTTCAAAATTCAGTTTACGACGAAAAAAAACTTGCCAACTAAGGCTATAGAACTCAGTCTGTTTTGTTATTTAACCCTTAAATGGAGGGAAGAGACGGATTAATACCTTTCCCAAGTAAGTGAATGCAAGGAATTCAAATGGTATTTGAACTCGGATCCCCGATTTCTCGTTCCAAGTTGATATCCAACGCACATCCAAGGATTTGTTGAAAGCAGAAGATATCATGAAAATGACCTGAAAGAAAGAACATTTCAGCCTATATTATTTTCCAGTTACCTGGGAATTGTTGCTAAACAAAAACGGAAACTAACCCCGTGAAACATATGTCCACTTTAATGTCATTCAAATTGGGTCGGCATGCACATTTGCGTGTGCACATGTATGACTTAATTCAGAGACTTGATGTGACTGACAAGTTTGTCTACCTTGGAAGCATCCTATCACGCTCTGACATCAACAAGGAAGTAGACTACAGGGTTGCCAAATCCAGCGTAGTCTTCGGCCGACTATAAGACCAGGTCTAGGAGCGATGTAGACTAAGCCAGCAGACCAAGCTAAAAGTTTACCGTGTCGTGGTGCTTACTTCCTGGCTGTATGAACCGTCTTAAGTCGCCATGCCTGTTGAGCTTTTTGGGTACCCTTGTATACTAGTGAGCCAGCCACGGCTTCTGCTCCGATGAACTTAGATCACTGGTGCCCCCTAGATACGAATTTGCACGAGATACTAGATTAGCAACTAGATCCCACCCTTTTACAGTGAAACCGATAAAATGCAGCCGTAACTTCTACTCCAACAGTTTCTTTCCTCGCACTTCCCGACTGTGGAATTCTCTTCCAAACGACTGCTTCCCCGACGGCTACAATCTCCAGGAGTTTAAATGTAAGGTCAATAGACACCTCCTAACACACTAACCTGCTCCCATTCTATCAAGCACTCTTCCCATCTGCCCAACCCTCATCCTCGCTATCCTTACTCATCTGTCACCTTCCTCCTGTCATTCCCTATCTCTAACCACTCCTTTCTCTTTACCTTCCCCTATGTAGCCCCATGCGCAATAGTGGCAGTGGAATGCCTTGTTTGGGGTGAGATGATTAAAAAAGAATGAGCTAACCATTTGATAGTTTACCAATAGAAGGGTTAACCAATCAGAAGGCTCAAAATATTCAATGCGACGTGTATAAAGACGACCATATTTTCCAGAGTATTGGCGATATAATCAGATTCAGCAGAGTGTCTGACTCGTGAGTGTTAATCTTTGACGTTGTTTCATTGAACTGATTACGTACTGCGCTGTATTCTATATTCATAAATGTTGTGGATTCCGGGTGAGGAACCGCACAAAATAATGAACAAGAAAAACAGATATTAAGATAGAAAAGTAGGTTATATTGAACGTAATATACAAACTTGAACGCAGGTTAGTAAATCCAGAAATACTACCAGTAAGAAATAAATATATACAAGTCTTGAAGTGAAATCGTTGGAAATAGTAAATCCGTGCATATTATTCTAGCGGAGTGGACCTCAGAGCTAATCTGACTTCTGATGCGGTAGTCTCTGGGTAACTTCGGTATCTCTCGGTAACTTACGTATCAGTTCCGCTAATCTCCGGTAACTCGCACGGATCTCTACTATAACTCTATGGCAGCTCCCGCATCTTACTATGGCAGGAGTAAATGTATACTCCAGTCGAGTCCATTATCATATACAAAGGGGAAATCCCACAACAATAAACTATGGTTGACATGGTCAATAACGCCAAGCAGCAACTTCAATATTAATCAGTTAAGTACCATACGTGATACTGGGCAGGAAATTTTCTATCCTACTCGTTAAACTATAGATCTTGGGAGAAGAGACGGATTGCATTAATAAGTAGTAATTAATGGGGGATCAGTTCATAACTTAATAACACTAGAAAACTGAACCCCCACTTTTTGCCCAGTAGAAGCTTTACTCATGTTTCCAACTATTATCTTCATTCACTATCAGTCAGTTAAGTGCCATACGTGATACACGCTTGGGTGATCATGTCTCGAAAGAGACATGACTGACTGGGCAGAAGATTTTCTATCCTACGCGTTAAACTATAGCTCTAGGGAGAAGACAAATTGTATTAATAAGTAGTAATTAAAGTGGGATCAGTTTATTACTTAATAACAATAGAAAATGAATCCCCCACTTTTTACCCAGTAGAAGTTTTACTTATGTTTCCAACTATTATCGTCATTCAGTCAGTTAAGTTCCATACGTGATACACGCTTGGGTGATCATGTCTCGAAAGAGACATGACTGACTGGGCAGAAGATTATCCCGCAGTATGTTGCCATTGCTTTCTGTAGTAGACTGGTTGCTGACCAAGGCTACAGAACCCAATCTGTCCTATTATTTAACCCATAACTGGAGGGAAGAGACGGATTAATACCTTTCCCAAGGGTATTTGCGCGTAAGTGAATGCAAAGAATTCGACTGGAATTCGAACTCGGCTTCCCGATTTCTAGTTCCGAGCCGATATCCACTGCACCACGACAACATAAGCTGCCTGAAAATGTTGCTCCGTATCAAATGGCTGGACAAAGTTCGAGATAAAGAGGCACTCAAGAGAGCCCAGATGGAGAGCATCCACGCTACATTTATGCGCTTCTATCTGCGATCGGCCAGCCATGTACACCACATGGAAGACAATGGCCACCCAAATCGTTTTTTCCACAAAGAGCTCAAGAAAAGGAAGCGATCTCATAGTGAACAGAGGAAGCGCTTCAAGGACACGCTCAAGACCTCCTCGAAACACTGCGGCATTTTTTCCTGCTTCGTATACAAAACCGTCTTCCCTGACATGTCTCATTCAAAACAGGCGTAGTAGACTCTGAAAGGCAACTCGTCGAAGAATGCATCATATGCAACTACAAAAGGACAGGTGAAGCCTCCCTGCCCAGCCAGATATTTCATGCCCATACTGCAGCAGAGAAATCAGAGCGCAGATTGTCCTGATTAGCCATCTATGCACCCCTAATACCTAGTAGTAATGTACGAAGAAAAATACTCTTCTTCGCTCGCAAAGCACAAACATCATTATTTCCACGTGCACCTTAATATTTTCATTCAACCACAGAATTAAAATATTTCTACAAAATTAAAAAAAATAAATCTATTCATTATCGAATAATTTCCGAAAACTTTTAAAAAACTGTATAATTATCTCACTTCAGGGATTTCAAAATTTAAGTTTATATCACCAGTTTAATTATTTTATTAGTTAGCGCAGGGTAGTTTTTTTTTCTAAAAAAAAGTGTGAAGTGGACATAGTATTCCAATAATGTACTTCAATATTAATCAATTCTGCTTGTGTGTATCTGAGTGTATTTATGAATATATTAACTGTCACAAGAATCTGTAAATTACTCACGTACAACACACAGACTTATACCAGAGGTAGCCAAAATTGCTTAATGTAAAACCCATAAACGATGTTTAAGAGCCGTAAGATATTAAGAAAATTTACACATACGTTTTTGTTACTTACACATGGGACCACTCTTATTCCCTCGGCACATATAAATCTTTTGTTTTTACTTACTGCCTCAGTCTTCCGACATTTGTCTGTAACACTTGTTTAATCCATCTGCCTCGCATATTTTTTTATCTCAGCTCTAAAGAACAATGCCTTCCACAGATCTAGCATTAAAATTAGTATTTAAGTTCTTACAACTTTTACTAAACGATCTGTCGCAGACTGGGGTAAGAAATGGCTTGTGAATTTGAATGCTTCCAAAACGAAGTTGCTATCTCTTAACCATCACAGACAATCGCCCTTATTCCGCATTACCATGGATCAGGCTAGTCTCCCTGAAAGCAAAACAGTACGCCTCCTCGGCTTAACTCTCACAACAGACCTCAAGTGGAATGACTATATAGAATCTATAGCTAAATCCGCTGTTAAGAAGTTCGGTTCTCTGTGTAGGGCCAGGAAGTTTTCCCGTCTGAAACCATCCTGCACATATATAAATCTACCACCCGCCCGGGCATTGAATACTGCTGCCATATCTGATCGGGTGGTCCTGCTATCCACCTAGGTATTCTTGACAAAATCCAACGGAGAATCTGTAATGTAATAGATTCCGACTCGGCAACTCAGATACAGTCACTTTCACACCGGCGTAATGTGTCTTCCCTGTGTCTCTTCTACAAATATTTTCACGGCTTCTGCTCCGATGAACTTAGCTCACTGGTGTCCCCTATATATGAATTTACTCGAGCCACAAGATTAGCAACTAGGTTTCACCCTTTTACTGTGAAACCAATAAATTGTAAACGCAAATTCTGCTCCATCAGCTTCTTTTCTCGCACTTCCCCCCTATGGAATTCCCTTCCATTTACTTGCTTTCCCGACAGCTATAATCTCCAAGAATTTAAATGTAATGTCAATAGACACATCCTAACGCACTAACTCGCATCCATTCTCAGATACAGTACGTTTTCACACCGGCGTAATGTGTCTTCCCTGTGTCTCTTCTACAAATATTTTCACGGCTTCTGCTCCGATGAAGTTAGATCACTGGTGCCCCCTATGTACGAATTTGCACGAGATACTAGATTAGCAACTACGTCCCACACTTTTAAAGTGAAACCGATAAAATGTAACCGCAATTTCTACTTTAACAGCTTCTTTTCTCGCACTTTCCGACTGTGAAATTCCCTTTCACATGATTGCTTCTCTGACAGCTACAATCTTCAGGAGTTTAAATGTAATGTCAATAGTTACTCCGTCCACGTCACTCTCATCAGTATTTTCATCCTTCTCTTACCAACTTCCTGACATCCCCTATAACCTGTCACTCTTTCTCATAACTTTCCTCCTATGTAACCCCCTGCAAAACAGTGGCCTTGCTTGATTATAAAAAATTAGCATTAAACTAACGTTTAAATTCAATGAGATCTAACTTCATACCGTTTAAATAATTATAAATCTTGAAATTTTTCATTTTTGCCTTTTCTATTAACTGTGATCAAAAAGGAATCTCAGCCAAAAAAGTCCCACGAGCCGCATATTAAAAGGTCAAAGAGGTGCAAGTGGCTCGCGAGCCGTAATTTGTTCACTCCTATAGTAAAGAAATATTTTCTATGGATACTTCGCATAATGTTTACATATTGCCGGCGAAAGAAATTCAAGAGATAAAAAACAACAAAAATAATAATACTAATAAGACTATAAATATTTATTGTACAGAACCCAGACATCACTATTTACATTATTCGGACTATTGTCTTTATCTTTGTTGCCATTTGTACGACGTTTCAGCCGTTGCATGCTCCGGCCTTCTTCAGGTGCTAGGAATTTCGAATCGCACCTTTTATTACAATCATTGGGGTATATCATTCTCATCCCTTGCGTAAAACTTCTTTTAGTAGTTATGAGTTATCTCCCTCTAACACTTCTAAGTTACTTGTTCACCACTGGTGTAGCCTGAAGAAGTTCGGGGTGTACAACGGCTGAAACGTCGTACAAATGGCAACAAAGATGAGGACAATAATCCGAGTAATGTAAACAGTGTAAATGCTACCTCATCTCAGAAATATAGACAAATATAGAACCCATAAATATTGTTATTAATCCTACAAATGTCCAGTTATTTTTAATAAACTTGAAAGTTTGAGTTTTTTTTTTTTGTTTTTTTTATCGTGTCACCCCAAGCAAGGCATTCCACTACCACTATAGCTCAGAGGGTTACATAGAGGGATTGGGTATAGGAAATGTCAGAAAGAGGGTGATAGACGACTTAGGATGTACATAGGGAGAGAGTTGGAGAGAGTGGGTGTGAGTTAGTGTGTTAGAAGGTGTCTATTGACCTTACATTTAAACTCCTGGAGGTTGTAGCCGTCGGGGAAGCAAGCATGCGGTAGGGAATTCCACAGGCAGGAAGTGCGAGCAAAGAAGCTGTTGGAGTAGAAAATGCGGTTACATTTCATCGGTTTCACTGAAAAAGTGTGGGACCTAGTTGCCAATCTAGTATCTCGTGCATATGCACATCTAGGGGGGCACCAGTGATTTAAGTTCTTCAGAGCAGAAGCCGTGAAAGTATTTATAGAAGAGGCACAGGGATGCCACGTCACGCCGGTGAGAGAGTGACTGCAGGCGGTCAGCCAAGTCGGTATCAATCACATTACAGATTCTTCGCTGTATTTTGTCAAGAACCCCGAGGAGAATAAAAGGGGCACCCGACCAGATGTGGCAGCAGTACTCAATACACGGGCGGATGGTGGATTTATATAACTGCAGGATAGATTCAGGCGGAAAGAATTTCTGGCCCCTGCACAGAGAGCCGACTTTCATAGCTGCGGATTTAGCAATGGATTCAACGTAGTCATTCCACTTGAGGTCCGCTGAGAGTGTCAGGTCAAGCAGGCGTAGTGATTTACTGTCGTTAAATTGGTCGATTTGCATAAAAGTTACGATATTTTCAAAATATGCTTCAAATGGGATCGGTGGCGTTAAAGGCAAATTTGTAAATGTCACGTAAAATTTTCAAATATTCGGACGCATTCCTTTTTTAGGATTTCCCTTATTTTTGCTAAAATTGCTTCTTCAGTTAACCAATTGTTGGAGGGTTGTTCTGGGACAAATTCTCTTTTGAGAGACGCCAACAAATAAAAATCTCAACAAGACACTTTCTGCAGATCAGTCTCTCCTTTACACAGTTGAATGCATTGCATGTTCTGGTGAAGGACTTTAAAGCTGTTATCATTCTAGGATACAAAGAGAAAGCAATTAAAGATGCTTTTATTTCTTAGTTATACGCATCTACTATTTCGAAGACTTCTTGAAAACAAAAGGCTTACCTTCACAAAAGCTGGAAATGAAGCGCAAAATGTCGAAAGAGCTATCCGAAATTATGAAACCTATTCTGCTGATAATTAAGCAAATTTATCAAGCAGCGTCGGTATCAGAATCCCGAATTAACACCTTAACTTCTCAGCAATAGAAAAATCTATCCTGCACATATATAGATCTACCATCCGCCCGTGTATTGAATACTGCTGCCACATCTGGTCGGGTGCCCCTTCTATTCACCTCGGGGTTCTTGACAAAATACAACGGAGAATCTGTAATGTGATCGATACCGACTTGGCAGTCTCTCTCTCTCACCGGCGCGACGTGGCTTCCCTGTGCCTCTTCTATAAATACTTTCACGGCTTCTGCTCCGATGAACTTAGATCACTGGTGCCCCCTATGTACGAATTTGCACGAGTTACTAGATTAGCAACTACGTCCCACCCTTTTAAAGTGAAATCGATAAAATGTAACCGCAATTTCTACTCCAACAGCTTCTTTTCTCGCACTTTCCGACTGTGGAATTTCCTTCCACATGATTGCTTCTCCGACAGCTACAATCTCCAGGAGTTTAAATGTAAGGTCAATAGACACCTCCTAACACACTAATTCGCATCCATTCTCTCAAACACTCTCTCCATCTGCCCAACCCTCAGCCTCGGTATCCTTACCAGTCTATCACCCTCCTTCTGACATTTCCTATATTTAACCACTCATTCTCTTCACCTTCCCCTATGTAACCCCCTGCGCAATTGCTCGAGGTGAAATGATAAAAAAAAAATCAAAATGAGGTGAACTCTTCAGTATCCCCTGCTGGTAAATTCCTTTTAAAAGAAAGGTGCTTTTTTTCTGCGGAGACACGATGCTCCCTAGAAGTAGGTTTCCGACTTGAGGAACGAGTTGCTACAATTGCAGGAATGATGGTCATTTTGCTAAAATCTGTCGTTTTAAAGCTAGTAAGTTTTATGTTGCATTACCCGTCATAGCCACGGTAAACACTAAGCTATAGGGAGTTTCGAAAGCCACGTTAAAATGTCTCGTGAAAAAAGTCTAACCACGTAGCACATTCGGTAAATAGTCATCGTTTTATCGACACCAAAATTGCTTAGTCTGATTTGTTTTTAAAAACTGTAGGAAAATTTTAAGGTGGGTACAGAAATGTGCTTTGTGGTGCAGTGGACATCGGCTCGGAATTTTTGGTTACTAAGAATGAGAAACGAAAAAAGGTAAAAGTTATCCATAGTTTATTAAAAAATGACGAATGGTTTTATATTAAATTATGCCTATTCTCTTCCTAAGATTACAAAGATGGTTTCCACAAAAGCAATGTATAGTCGGCACTCTAAATCAGGGGTCGGCAACCTACGGCACACACGTGGCACGACAAGCAATTTCCAATGGCACGATTTGTTGAATTAAGAAAGTCTCTGGAGGAAAAGTCTCTGAAAGAAAGGTCTGCTGCTATTTTCAACTGTTGGAGATCCCTCCCGATATCTCTCATCTGTTTGAAATTGCTTTTCTTTTTCTTTTGGATTCTCGCTCCACTTATTCCCGTGGGCAAATTTTCTTTCACATGAAAGAAGTGTTAAGTCTGCAACAACGTCGTCTAACAGATGGATATTTCGAAAATTGTGTAAAACACAAAATATATTATCGATATTGAGCAATTGGTTAAGACTATGCAAAGGCATATCTCTGATTAATCAGTTAAGTGCCATACGTGATACACGCTTGGGCGATCATGTCTCGAAATAAACATGACTGACTGGACAGAAGATCATCCCGCAGTAGGTTGCCATTGCTTTCTGCGGTAGACTGGTTGCCGACCAAGGCTATAGAACCCAATCTGTCCTGTTATTTGACTCATAGCTTGAAAGGGAAGAAATGTATTATATTATTAAGTAGTAATTATTGGGGGATCAGTTTATTACTTCATAACAATAGAAAACCGATCCCCCAGTTTATGTCCACTAGCAGTTTTAATTATGTTTCCAACTATTTCTGCGGTAGACTGGTTGCCAACCAAGACTATAGAACCCAATCTGTTCTGCTATTTAACCCATAACTGGGAGGAATAGACAGATTAATACCTTTCCCAAGGGTATTTGCGCGTAGGTGGATGCAATAAATTCAGCTGGAATTCGAACTCGGCTCCCCGATTTCTCGTTACGAGCCGATATCTAATGCACCACAACGAACATCCTGAACTAAAAAAGAAAACTTTTAAAAATAGTTTATTTCTATTAATGTAGTTTACATACAATTTTATATATTACTATATAAAATATATTGTAGAATAGGTATATTGATCTTGAGTTATATAAAGATACGAATGCAGCGGGCATGTAATCTATCCTGCACATATATTAATCTACCATCCGCCAGTGCATTGAATACTGCTGCCATATCTGGTCGGTTGCCCCTGCTATTCTCCTCGGGGTTCTCGACAAGATACAGCGGAGGGTCTGTAATGTGATCGATACCGACTTGGCAGTCCGCCTGCAGTCTCTCTCTCACCGTGGCTTCCCTGTGTCTCTTCTATAAATACTTTCACGGCTTCTGCTCCGATGAACTTAGATCACTGCTGCCCCTAGATACGAATTTGCACGAGATACTAGATTAGCAACTAGATCCCACCCTTTTACAGTGAAACCGATAAAATGCAACCGCAGCTTCTACTCCAACAGTTTCTTTTCTCGTACTTCCCGACTGTGGAATTCCCTTGCACATGATTGCTTCACCGACAGCTACAATCTCCAGGAGTTTAAATGTAAGGTCAATAGATACCTCCTAACACACTAACTCGCTCCCATTCTTTCAAACACTCTTCCCATCTACCCAACACTCATCCTCGGTATCCTTACCCGTCTATCACCTTCCTTCTGACATTTCCTATATCTAACCACTCCTTCTCTTTACCTTCTCCTATGTAGCCCCATGCGCAATTGTGGCAGTGGAATGCCTTGCTTGGGGTGAAATGATTAAAAAAAAAGTTAGCAAAAAGTTGCCGAATCCTGCTTTAACCTATGTAAAATAGATAGCCTTTACAGGACATTTGAAGCCGGTTGTAAATTGTTTAATTTCAAAAGGATGTCATTTGGTATCACAAATAGAGTGGCTGGATTTCAGAGAATTTTAGACAAAATAAACGAAACGGAAAGCCTAAAGGAACATTTGCATATATAGATGACATAGCCATTTGCGGAATTAATTAAAAAAAAAAACATTTTCCTAACTTAGCACTATTCAAAGAACTGATTGAAAATATGGTCTCACCTTAAATGAGAACAAATGTCTACAACAACGAAAATAAAACTTCTGAGCTATGAACTAAGAAGAATGTTCGCTTATAGTAGTCGTTGCTAAATAATAACACCATACCTCTTACCTGCTGAAATAAAGGATTTCTTTCCGTATTTGAAAAGGGAATTAGAAAGATCTGTAGTACATACACGAGGAGAGAAAAAAAACCCCTTGAAATTGAAAATGATGAGAGCGACGTGAGCTTAGCTCAAATTAAGGAGACCGGCTATTTTGATTCTAGCCCAGAACTCTAAAAACCTTCTGAACAAAACCAACCCCTAGTAGAGAAGGAAACTAACGAAGCAATCAGAGAATAGTCATTATCCGGATAATAAATATTTTAGTCTTATCACGGACTAAAACAGCCTGTTCTATATTTTCGATAAGCTTCTTCTTCTTCAATGTGCCTTTCCGGACGTAGGCGATCATAGCCTTCCACGTCTCCCTATCCCTGGTGGCTCTTAGCAAGCCTTCTCCTGTTACACCATTCAACCCTCGTTCTCTCATCCACTAGCTCAAACCCATAAATCTAGAATATAAATGTATAGAAACTATCATGGCCACGAAATGAGGGATTAGTTTATATATTGATTATAATATAGATTTTAACCCCCACTTTATACCCATATTATAATTTCTTATAAACAGTTGGCATATATCTTCTATATACCTTGTCCTTTCAGGATGTAGGGGATCATGGCTTTCCACGTCTCCCTATCCCTGGTGGCTCTAAGCACGCCTTCTCCTGTTACACCATGCAACCCTCGTTCTGTCATCCACTAGCTCAAGCCCATAAATCTAGAATATAAATGTATAGAAACTAGCATGGCCACGAAATGGGGGATCAGTTTATATATTGATTATAATATAGATTTGATCCCCCACTTTATATCCACATTATAATTTCTTATAAACAGTTGGCATATATCTTTTTCTTCTATTTGCCTTGACCTTTCAGGACGGAGGCGATCATGTGTTTCCACGTCTCCCTATCCCTTGTGACTTTCAGCACGTTTTCTCCGCTAACACCACGCAACCCACGTTCTCTCATCCACCTGCTAAAGCCCTTCAAATATGTTATCCGCTGCTCTCCTCTGTCTCTTTTTCCCTCTATCTGGCCTGTTAGTATCAGGTTCCCCAAGCCCACTTTCCTCATTGCATCTCCCAGGAACTTTAGTTGTCCCTTCCTGATGCTCAGTATTAATTTCCTTTTTGTTTCCATCCTTTCCAAAACGTTATCATTGCTCACATGTTCGGTCCATGATATCAGCAGCATCCTTCTGTAGAACCACATTTCAGTTGCTTCAAGTTTTTCCTCATCTTTGATGATATTGCCCAGCATTCATTGGCATATTGAAGAACTGACATCACATAGCAATCCAGTACCCTCTTTTTTGTTTCTAGTGAAATTTTCCTGTTTCTTAATACTTTACTCAGCTTCTGGAATACGTCCTTCGCCATGCCAATTCGCTTTTGGATCACTGTGTCCCTCTTTCCGTCTTCTGTTAGAACACTTACCAGGTATTTACGTTTTTTACCTGCTTGATTTTAGTTTCCCCCACCTGTATTTGGCATTTTGGGCTGCCCTTTTTGCTGATGATCATGCATTCTAAAAAGCATCCATTTACAAATATGTTATCAGATATCGGCAGTACAACCAAAACCCATGCCCAGATGTGTTAACGAGGATACATTGTGCTACAGTCGTAAAAGAATTATATAATTGTCGTGGACCTGGTTAAAGAAAATACGAAATAAATAGGAATATACGAATATATATTAAATAGGGGAAAATACAATACTTGGAAGTTGGTTAGTAGGAACGATAATACGAGTTAGCGTGGAATACTCCGTTTCGACCCTTGTTTAGGTAGCAGTGTTCGTAGACCGACTCTCGGCTGATTTCGTGGCGCTCCCCTCTTGTGAGGGGATGTATAAGTAATGGTTGGAAGACTTCATTCCGTCTGTCGGTGATGCCGCCATGAAAATAAGTTATCTAATCTCCAACATGGTTGAAAATGCTTGACAATCTCTTCATGAATGAAGATGAAGGAGAGACTTACAACGACTGTGTTGTGGTTCTATGATGAGTTTGAGTTTGAGTTTTGTTTAACGGCATATCAACACCTCTGTGGGTTATTTTATGCCAAAAATGTGGGGTTTTAAAGGTATTGTTTTTAAGCTTCACTGATAGTGAGAAGATTGATTTTTTTGGGATCACACGTTTTATATTGCACTATATTGTGTCCCTTCTGCATCTATGATAGTTGTCGTTGACCCGGTTAAAGGTCCAGCAAGAATAACTCAAAAACAACCAAATATGAAAATACGAATATATATTAAATACGGAAAGAATACAATACTTGGAACTTGGTTAGTATGAACGATAATACGAGTTAATGTGGAAGACTATGATTCGACATTCGGCATTAGAACTGGGACTTGTAATGGTCGTTAAGGTAGCGTTGTTCGTAGACCGTCTCTCGGCTGAGTTCGTGCCTCTCTGAAGACGCTCGCTTCAGGCTACTCCCTTTCCCTTCTTGAGAGGGAAGGTATAAGTAATGGTTGGAAGACTTCATTCCGTCTGTCGGTGATGCCGTCATGACAATAGGGACAGTTTTATTTTATTCAGAATGGACGAAATTATAACTTGTATCACTGATTTGTATTCAACTGGAATCGCGTGGATATATGCAGTATGCAGAAAAATCCTCAGTATTTTTTTGGGATCACACGTTTCATATTGCACTATATTGTGTCCCTTCTGCATCTACGATAGTTGTCGTGGACCCGGTTAAAGGTCCAGCAAGAATAACGCAAAAACAACCAAATAGGAAATAACGAATATATATTAAATACGGAAAGAATGCAATACTTGGAATTTGGTCAGTAGAAACGATAATACGAATTAGTGTGGAAGACTATGATTCCACATTCGGCATTAGAACTGGGACTCGTAATGGTCGTTAAGGTAGCGTTGTTCGTAGACCGACTCTCGGCTGAGTTCGTGCCGCGCTGAGGACGCTCTCCTCAGGCAATTCCCTCCCACCTCTTGTGAGGGGAGGTATAAGTAATGGTTGGAAGAGTTCATTCAGTCTGTCGGTGATGCCGCCATGACAATAATAATAGATGTCATTCTAGAGTATCAAGAATGGTGCACTTTGTCAGGTCGAGATTTTGCCCTACCCAACAAATAAAATAAAGAGAATACTTGAAAAATATGATGTGTGTGTCATAGAAAAGCCAAGATTTGTGAGAAAAGAATGCAAATTAATCAAAGCCACATAAACCTTCGAAAACCTGAATACAGATTTCAAAGGAGTGCTTCATTCATATCGAGGAGGAAACAAATATTTATTGACTCTCATCGATGAATATATTTGTTTCGCTTTTCGCCTTTGCGTGTAGGGACATGCTCGCTATAACTGTATTGACTTGTTTAAGTGAATTATTTTGCATATTTGTTATGCCAAGTTATATACTCTCTAAGAGAGAACATAGTTTTATATTGGAGAACTTGTTTTTTGGAAGAACGGAATGGCTACTCGTAGATCTATTGTGTAAAACTCACGAGGAAATGGTACAGAGACTGCAAGGATCTCTGTCGAGGACGATCAACTTTTTTTTTTAATCATATCACCCTGAGCAATGCCGTAACGCCACTGATGCGCAGGGGTCTACGTAAGAGTGAAAAGAGTGGAAAAGAGAAAGCTGGAAACCACATCCTAAACAGGGAACAAGGGGTTCTACACCTGTTCAATAGATGTGGGTGGAGTGTGAACCGGGCGATAGTTTAGTCTATCTACTCCAATTGGAAAAAGAAAAGTGAAAAGATTGGAAAAGAGAAAGCTGGAAACCACATCCTAAACAGGGAATAAGGGATGAGCCTCTACACTTGTTCAATAGACGTGGGTGGAGTGTGAACCGGGCGATAGTTTAGTCTATCTACTCCAATTGGAAAAAGAAAAAAGAAAAGTGAAAAGATTGGAAAAGAGAAAGCTGGAAACCACATCCTAAACAGGGAACAAGTGATGAGCCTCTACACTTGTTCAATAGACGTGGGTGGAGTGTGAACCGGGCGATAATTTAGTCTATCTACTCCAATTGGAAAAAGAAAAAAGAAAATGAAAAGATTGGAAAAGAGACAGCTGGAAACCACATCCTAAACAGGGAACAAGTGATGAGCCTCTACAGCTGTTCAATAGACGTGGGTGGAGTGTGAACCGGGCGATAATTTAGTCTATCTACTCCAATTGGAAAAAGAAAAAAGAAAAGTGAAAAGATTGGAAAAGAGACAGCTGGAAACCACATCCTAAACAGGGAACAAGGGATGAGCCTCTACAGCTGTTCAATAGACGTGGGTGGAGTGTGAACCAGGCCATAGTTTAGTCTATCTACTCCAATTGGAAAAAGAAAAGTGAAAAGATTGGAAAAGAGAAAGCTGGAAACCACATCCTAAACAGGGAACAAGGGATGAGCCTCTACACCTGTTCAATAGACGTGGGTGGAGTGTGAACCGGGCGATAGTTTAGTCTATCTACTCCAATTGGAAAAAGAAAAGTGAAAAGATTGGAAAAGAGAAAGCTGGAAACCACATCATAAACAGGGAACAAGGGATGAGCCTCTACACCTGTTCAATAGATGTGGGTGGAGTGTGAACCGGGCGATAGTTTAGTCTATCTACTCCAATTGGAAAAAGAAAAAAGAAAAGTAAAAAGATTGGAAAAGAGAAAGCTGGAAACCACATCCTAAACAGGGAACTAGGGATGACTTAGCCTTGAAATCGAGAGCTTCACCTGTGTATCGTTGAGAAATTTCTCCACTCGATTTGTTCCTTGTCATGAGCGGATGTTCAAAGAAAATCTACTTCCGGAACATCTGTTCCTTCGATGCTGGCGATTCCTGGGAAAGTGATAATGAGAAACTTCAGAACAACAAGTCCACACACACTGTGCGAAAAGTTAAGCTGATTCAGGCGAATCGCAAATACGCCCTTTTCAGTTCGCCAAATGGAAAAGAAAGTACTGTTTCTCGACATGACCTCGCTCCTGCCGGGGAAGGAACGACAGTCTACGACCCTGAATTAGTTACAATCGTCTGAAATAGCCCCATACCTGATACGTATGAAAATAACATACCAAACTCAGAAGATACTCTACCACAAACCAGTGTCCAGTCATTCAACTGAATGGGCTGAACCAGGAACGTATAATTTCCCTAGGCCAAACACCTGAAAAAAGTATTCCCCCTAATCTTCTACCGCGCTCCGAGGGTATCACCAGTCAGTTAAGTTTCATACGTGGTACACACTTGTCTCGAAAGAGACATAACTGACTGGACAGAAGATATTCCCGCAGTAGGTTGCCATTATTTTCAGCGGTAGCCTGGTTTGTAAACATAGCTATATAACCCAATTTTTTCCTGTTATTTAACTTTTAACTGGATGGAAGAGATAGGATTAATACTTTTATTGCGTAAAAGTGAATGCTACTAATTAGCTGGAATTCGAACTCGGTTATTCGATTTCTCCATTCTGAACCGATTTTCACTGCACTGCGACGCAATAAACGACTAAATACCGTACAATAGAAAAACACAAATCATTTAATTTGGTTAAATTATTTTTGAAACGGCATTCACTTTTTTTTTTTTTTTTTTTTTTTACAGAAATAAAATATTTCAAATTTACAGTGTCAAAAAAAAAAAGAATTGTTGGAGAGTGTTGTATTCTTTTTTTTTTTATAAGCGTTTCACCCCGAGCAAGGCATGTCACTGCCACTACTGTGCAGGGGGCTACGTAGAGTGGAGAAAGGCTGATTAAATATAGGAAATAACAGAGGGTGGGTGATAGGCGGGTGAGGATACCGAGAATGAGGGTTGGGTAGATGAGAGTGTTGTGAGAATAGTTGGGAGTTAGTGTGATAGGAGGTGTCTATTGACCCTACATTTAAACACCTGGAGATTGTAACTGTCGGGAAAGCAGACTTGTGGAAGGGAGTTCCACAGGCGGGAAGCGCGAGAAAAGAAGCTATATGCAAATCCTCATTATACCAAAAGCAGTCGATACAGCTAGACAAGATATTTAAGACTAAACTACGAGAGAAATAGTAGTGAATACTTTTAGCAAATTATAGTTTACCACAGTCGCCAATAATAAATTCTGATAGGACTTCTAGTTCTCTCTGAATCGTCTCGCTGTATAGTTTGAATAAGTTCAGTGAGAAGACCCGTTCTTGTCTGACACCCACTTTTTATTTTTGTATATTTAATGAATTCATTTTCTATTCGTAAGTAAGAAGGTTGTTACCAAAATAATCCAAAGCATATTTTTTTAATCATTTCACCCCAAGCAACGTCTGACCGCCAGGGGGTTACAGTGAGAGAGAAAAAAGAAAAAGAAAAACGGTACAGGGTGTGTTGAAGAAAGAAAAAAGATAGATGAAATTCAAAGAAATACAAATTAACAATTGACATTGCAGCCTGTGAAGGTTGTAACTAAAGTAAACGGAAAGAAGTTCCACATCTGGGAAATGCGACAAAAGAAACTGTTAGAGTAGAAGTAGAGGTTGCACTTTAAACTTTCAATGGTAAAAGAGTGGGACCTACACTCCTATCTAGTATCACACAAATTTCTGTGGTCGGAGCACAAGGGAAAAAAGCTCATCAGAGCAGTTGCATGAAAATATATTTAGAAAAGGCAGAGGGAAGCCACGTCACGTCGGTGACAAAGTAGTTGATTTCGAGATGCCAAGTCAAACTATTCCGAGATAATTTTGTAATCGCAGCCGAGAATAATTCTAACAACTTCCCATACTTGGTTCAGTACACGATTTCTAATTGGTCGATTTATGACCAATCAGATCATTTATTGCAAAGGTGAGTAAATGTGAATTTTTTTCCTGGAGCCTCTTCAAAACGTATACAAACTGGAAAAATTCATTACTTCTTCAATCAGATTTAGTTACTCCTGGACTCCACATCTTACGCACACGGCAAAACGCACTTCTTCTTCTTCTTCTTCTACGTGCCTTGTCCCTTCAGGACGTAGGCGATCATGGTTTTCCACGTTTCCCTATCCCTGGTGGCTCTGAGCACGCCTTCTCCTGTTACACCATGCAATCCTCGTTCCATCATCCACTTAATTAGGTCCTTCAAATATGTTATCCGTTGCTTTCCCCTGTCTCTTTTTCCTTCTATCTGGCCTGTTAGTATCAGATTCTCCAAGCCCTCCTTCCTCATTGCGTGTCCCAGGAACTTCAGCTGTCTCTTCCTGATGCTCAATATTAATTTCCTGTTTGTTTCCAGCTTTTCCAAGACCTCATCATTGCTTACATGCTCGATCCATGATATTCGCAGCATCCTTCTGTAGAACCACATTTCAATTGTATCATCTGCGTACCTTGATACATACATACGCTATTTAAATTACCAGTGGACACTCATTCTAAACATTCTGTTAAGAATTGTTGCTCTATTCTAAACATAAGAACACTTGAACTTGCTATCACAAATTCATGAACATTGTGTAACATTTGAAACAGACTTGATTTCATTCAACTTGAATCTAAACTTTTATTCAACAAGTGACTTTCTTTCAACAAACATTTGATTTTCTCTGCAGTCTATGGGAGAAAACTCTTTCTTCTACTTAACTGCAATTGCATGCTTTTTTTCTTGCAATATTTTGTACATTCGTTAATACATGTTTACTGTGGTTACATCACCATTATCTTATTCCTTATTTATTGAGTCTGGAATTATTTTCTGTTATACGAATCGTATTAATATAAATATTGTTAGGGAGTCGGAGATAATCTTGAGGCCCGATTAGCGTAAGTTTTGCATTTGTTATCCTTGTGCCAAACACAATCGAAATTATTAACGAAGTCCCCTACAAACTAACATCGATGGCACATGTAATTCAAAGAGAAAATAATGACGTCATCAAAATGTTAAGATTTCACAACACTTCAAATAAAAGATTCGAAAAGAAACGCTCATCAATGCTGAAAAGAAAGAAGACGGCTATTATTTTCATTCCAATTACCGTTGTAACGAGGATGCATTTTTAAATATATAAAAAAAAATTAATAATGTCCACAAAAAAGTTGAAATTTATCATAAGGGATTCTATTGAGCCTTATTTGTTATTACAAAAGTAATTGCAAGTAGTTGCAAAAATAGGGAAATTAGAAATAGAACGATCGGAAGATCCTAGAATATTCGAGAAAAACCTAGAAGATTCGAGATGATTCGAGAAATATGCAAATTAGGTGTTAGCCCCTATAAAAATAAGTTCTGGGAAGAGAGTAGTTAGTTGGTAAAAGGATTTGCTGACATTATCAACTCCGGTTTTGATTCAAGGATTTATATCCAGCCGAAAAAATCTCTACGTAAAAATTTGCCGACCGAAAAAAAAAACAGAAAAACTTATAGAACAAATATGGTAAATAGAATTCTTGCTCCCTCAAAAAATTCTTTATATACACATTTGAGGATCTCCAAAAATAGTTCTTAGAATATTCGCTAGCCTAACGTGTTAAAAATACTTTACCCACTCCTTACCTCACCCTCATAACACTTTCCAGTAGTAAACTCTATGTTTCTGTTTTGAATGCAAAAACTGTATATTTTTTTTTACTCATATCACCCCGAGCAAGGCGGTAACGTCACTGATGTGCAGGGGGCTACGTAATAGTGTAAAGATTGGAAAAGAGAAAGCCGGAAACCATATCCTAAACAAGGAACAAGGGATTGTAAATATTTTATTTTGTGCTTTTTGTAAATTAAAGATTTATCTGTGATTTATCACTTTGTTTTGGCAAATCATTCTCTTTCTTTGGTTTCAATTTATAACACGTAACACCGTATTAAAGTATTCTCCTTGCAAATCCTCCGAGCATTTTACCTTGGTTCCCCGACCACATGTATTTACTCATGTTAGATTGGCGTCCCTTTTACCGTCAAAATCGTTTAATATAACCGTCTCTTCTACTCTAACAGATTCTTTTCTTCTATTTCCCGTTTGTGAAACTCACTACCGTTTGCTTGCTTCCCTGATAGCTACAATCTCCAAAAGTTTAAATGCAACATCAATTTACACGATTTAAATTATTCGGACTATTGTCCTCATTTTTTGTTGCCATTTGTACGACGTTTCGGCCGTTGAACGCTCCGGCCTCCTTCAGGTGCTAGGAATTTCCAACCGAACCCTTTGTTACGATCACTGGAGTATATCATTCTCATTCTTTGCGAGAAATCACTTTTGGTAGTCAAGAGTTATCTCCCTCTAACGAAACATCGTACAAATGGCAACCAAGATGAGAACAACAGTCCGAATAATGTAAATACTGTAAATACTACCTCATCTCAGAAATATAGACAAATAGAATGATCTATTATTAAATGTCGTACAAATGGCAACAAAGATGAAGACAATAGTCCGAATGATGTAAATACTATAAATACTACCTCATCTCAGAAATATAGACAAATAGAATGATCTATTATTAAACGTCGTAGAAATGTCAACAAATATGAGGACAATAGTCCGAATAATGTAAATACTGTAAATACTACCTCATCTCAGAAATATCGACAAATAGAATGATCTATTATTAAACGTCATAGAAATGGCAACAAAGATGAGGACAATAGTCCGAATAATGTAAATACTGTAAATACTACCTCATCTCAGAAATATAAACAAATAGAATGATCTATTATTAAACGTCGTAGAAATGTCAACAAATATGAAGACAATAGTCCGAATAATGTAAATAGTGTAAATACTACCTCATCTCAGAAATATAGACAAATTGAATGATCTATTATTAAACGTCGTACAAATGGCAACAAAGATGAGGACAATAGTCCGAATAATGTAAATACTGTAAATACTACCTCATCTCTGAAATATAGACAAATGGAAGTTTGTCAATAAGTGGCGTTTGAACACTTGACTTCGTTTGATGTGTCTGAAATTTACAACATGTATAAGTCAGTGAGTCACTTAAGTGCCATACGCTTGGGGCGATCATGTCTCGAAATAGACATGACTGACTGGGCAGAAGATTATCCAGCAGTAAGTTGCCAATTCTTTCTGCGCCAGACTAGTAGCCAACCAAAGCTACAGAACCCAATCTATCCTGTCATTTAACCCAAAACTGGAGGGAAGCGACGGATTAATACCTTTCCCAAGCGTATTTGCACGTAAGTGAATGCAAGGAATTCTACTGAAATTCGAACTGGGCTCTGCGATTCGCCGTTCCGAGATGATATCCACTGCACCACAACGCACATCCGTGTTTAAAAGTATGTATAAGTATATTTCTATAAATAATTTCATGATAATTGTTTTCAGGAACTTTCCACTTTAGTGCGCAGATTTGTAAATTTAAGCGCAGTACTAGAATGGCAGTAAGGTCCCACAATTTTACAGTTAAAATAGCTTGGTGTAATCTTAAGTTCTGTGCTCATAGTTTCTTATCTTTGCTTCTAATGCATGCAACTCTCTCTCTCTCTCTCTCTCTCTCTCTCTCTCTTTCTCACTCTCTCTACTTCTTGCTTTCTAGTCAAATTTGAGTTTTGAAACTTCAAATAAAATGTCAGTCGTTATCTTCTGTCTTTTTAATTCCTGTTATTTTATTGATTTATTTCTTTAACAGAGTTTGCGTCTTAGTAGCTATATTGCCATGCTTGGGGTGAAATATTAAAAAAAGATCGATGCATTCACTTAAAATCGGCGTGAATATTAAGTATCAGTTCAGTTAAGGGCCATGCGCGATACACGCTTGGGCGATTATGTCTCGAAAGAGACATGACTGACTGGGAAGAAGATTATCCCGCAGTAGGTTGCCATTGATTTCTGCGGTAGACTGGTTGCCGACTAAGGCTATAGAACCCAATATGTCCTGCTATTTAACCCATAACTGGAAGAAAGAGACGGATTAATACATTTCCCAAGGGTATTTGCGCGTAAGTGAATGCAAGGAATTCAACTGGAATTCGAACTCGGTTCCCCGATTTCTCGTTCCGAGCCGATATCCATTGCGCCACAATATTAAGTATAATAAAAATGTCGCTCGCTAATTTCGTTGGCTGGCCTTGCTAACAGTTTTGGGGATTAAATCAATAATGCACTGAGTTAAGTATTCTGGGATTTGTTTCAGAGTATTGATCGAATCAGAAAGTAGTTCAGTTCACTTGTTTGTGTATAGAGGGAAAATATTTGAACAAAAGTTAGTTACTGGATCTGTTTCAGGAAAGGCTAATTCTTATTTTATTTCTTTTAGAAATATTTATTGTAGAATCTTGTTTCTTAATCGTCTGTGTTCCATGGTTGATTATCCGTTTCACAATATTTCTGTTCCGACATCTTAACCCATTCCATTCTACTCATATAGTTGTTTTCATATCTTATTCCAGAACACATTCTTGTCTTTCTTCAACGGAGTCCTTTTTCTATAGGATTCGTTGATATTTCTATTTCACAAAAGAATTCTTCCTGTCTTTTTTTTTAATCATCTCACCCCAAGCAAGGCCTTCCACTGCCACTATTGCGCATGGGGCTACATAGGGGAAGGTAAAGAGAAGGAGTGGTTAGGCATAGGGAATGTCAGGAGGAAGGTGACAGATGAGTAAGGATAGCGAGGATGAGGGTTGGGCAGATGGGAAGAGTGCTTGATAGAATGGGAGCAGGTTAGTGTGTTAGGAGGTGTCTATTGACCTTACATTTAAACTCCTGGAGATTGTAGCCGTCGTGGAAGCAATCGTTTGGAAGAGAATTCCACAGTCGGGAAGTGCGAGGAAAGAAACTGTTGGAGTAGAAGTTACGGCTGCATTTTATCGGTTTCACTGTAAAAGGGTGGGATCTAGTTGCTAATCTAGTATCTCGTTCAAATTCGTATTTAGGGGCCACTAGTTATCTAAGTTCATCGGAGCAGAAGCCGTGGAAGTATTTATAGAAGAGACACAGGGAAGCCACGTCGCGCCGGTGGGAGAGAGACTGTCTATTTTAAAAGTGTGGTTTGATTTCAAAAACTTATTTATTTTCGTAAAGTTTTGGAATTTGCTTGAAGCAATGTGTGTATTAGGTATATGGTTAGGTTTTGAAGGCTGTCACAATAAAAATAAATAAAGGAAGGTAAAGAAGTTCTTGGGTATTACATATTTATTATACATTAATATTTCGAGATCAAAATCTCATCTTCAGAATGGCAGAGGTGCTTGTCTCTGTCCGAATGAGTCCGTGCCTTTCAAGGAATGGCCATTCCTGGCTGGTGCTGGTGCTGGTATCATTAATTTTACTGTGTGTTTATGTGTGTAAATGTGTTAGAGCATGTGTGTGCGTGTATGTGTATTTGTGTGTGTGTTTATGGTATATGTGTGATTTACAGTTGAGACCTTTTTCTGGTCTGATTTCTTTTTATATACCTTGGTAATTTTGAATAGTCTGTAACGTTTGAAAAGTTATTTAATTATAACATCATTTTTTTTCTCATTAAAAAAACGATATATTACATTTCATTATTGTAAGTACACAGGATTGGCTGAAAAGTTCCTAGGCTAACCAGAAAGATGTGTTGATAGACGTGTAAAATCAAGCAGCCATTAACTTCAAAATATTTTACTAATAACTGCATTGTTTCTTTCCAGATACGAAGAAGGGATGAAAAGTTAACAGGCAAAAGTATAAATTGATTGTGTTCGTGATGTGAAATCGTTCAGGCATAAATTTTAACTGTTTCTGTTAATAAGTACATTTTTCTCTTCACTTAAAAGAATGGGATGAAAGGTTCATTCTTCTTGTTCTACGTGCCTTGTTCTTAAAAGGTGTAGGCAATCATGGCTTTCCGCGTTTCCCTATCCCTGGTGGCTCGTTCTGTCTTCAACTTGCTCAGGCCCTTCAAATATATTATCCGCGGATTTCTCCTGTCTCTTTTTCCCTCTACCTGGCCTGTTAGTAACAGGTTCTCCAAGCCCTCTTTCCTCATTGCATGTCCCAGGAACTTTAGTTGTCTCTTCCTGATGCTCAGTATTAATTTCCTTTTTGTTTCCATCCTTTCCAAAACCATTGCTCACATGCTCGATCCATGATATCCACAGCATCCTTCTGTAGAACCACATTTCAGTTGCTTCAATTTTTTTTCTTCATCTTTGATGATATTGTCCAGTATTCACTGCCATATTGAAGAACTGATATCACATAGAAATCCAGTACTCTCTTCCTTGTTTCTAACGAAATTGTCCTGTTTTTTAATACTCTACTCAGCGTCTGGAATGCTTCCTTCGCCATGCATGGTCCTGGGTATGACGGTAAACTGCATCCAGCAGTAAGGCCTCTGATTGGGAGGTTGTGAGGAGCATGGAACCACCTCTTAATTGCTGTTGTTCCCAGGTCCACTCTGACCAGGAGTGGGAGCACCTGTTAGGGTCCCAGCTATGGGTAAATAGCTAACCCCAAACTAGGGTCAAAACACTATGAAAGTATAAAAATACTTGTATAGAAATATATATTAAATAAAAGTAGACTTTTATAGAAAAATATACACTTTTGGATGAAAAACATTACCAACAATTTTTAATAATTTTTTCTTAAAAAAAAAATATTACCAGAAATACATTTCTGAATACGAAACTAGAAGACATCTTCAATTTTCTAAAATAAAATAAAAAATAATTTTTTTCGTCAAAATCTGACTAAATCAAATTTCTTACTATAACCGAACATTAAAAAAAAATCTTTAAACTCTACCTTTTCGGCATTAAATAACCCACATAGGTGGATGTGCCGTTAAACAAAACTCAAAATCAAAATCCTTCGCCATGCCAATTCGCCTTCAGATCTCTGTTTTGCATTTTCAGTCTTCTGTTAGAACACTTCCCAAATACTTAAATTTTTGAACCCGCTTGATTCCCTTTTAGTAGCAATGTATGCAATGGAAACACCCCTTCTTAACTTCTCCAAAGTTGTTTCGTCTGCATGGAAAGTGACGGCAACAGTTTTTTTTTTTTTTTTGTTTTATAAATTATGTTTATTGTCTTCAAACGAGCCATAGCATCAGTAGAAAGTACTATGTCAATTTTTTAATGTAGTATTTACTGAAACTAACGCGTTTCAAAAATACTGTCAAACCTTTTTCTATTCTCTCTTGAATGCATATTATATACCCACATATATATTATTTTTACAACGTCACGTGATCTCAGCAGCACGATTTCTCTAACTGTTAAATATTCGTTGGTAAGATATTTTCGGGAAGCACGAATTTTTCGACGTGAAGTGTATTTGCACTGAGTAACGCAGATGTTTGAATTTGTTTTTTAAATGGATATTGTTGAAATGTCAAGCAGTTGTGTTTGGAGATTTTTGTTTGATCTAACCGGGGCCAGGAATGCTTAGTTCCAGTCCCATTTAGATTTCGCACTGAAGACAGCTGTCAACAGAAGTGACGTCAAACTGATAGAAAATTTTTAGTAGTAATTTTAATTTGATTTTAAAGAGTCTGTTTCCAGCTGTCACCGAGGACAATTGTTCTCTCTGTTGACCTTAGCCCGATTTGGGAATCTTTCTATATGCGGGAGGGTGCTGAAGAAGATTATGAAATGTGATACAGGAAATTGTTGCAGTGAATGTCGGGTTAAGTGGTCCCCGGCGAAAGTGATTTATGATTTGAGAAGTTTAATCTTCGCCCCAGGAGTTTCAATCACCGCCGAAAATGTTGGAAAAGTTTAATCGGCGCCCCAGAAGTTGTACCGTAGATATCAGTCCAACACGGTCTAACCACGTGGTTCCCTCATTCGATGTTTTAACATCATCGTTCATCCAGGCAACATAGGGTCCAAACAACTGTTTTCAAGAAGAAATATATACCCGACGAGACACTGTTATGTAACATAATTTCATCAAAATGACTTCGACCATGTTTGTTCTCTGGTGATCCGTGTTCAAAATATTTGAGCAGCGACACTTTATGGATATATGAAAATCAACTTGCTGAATTCATTTTATGACCGGCTATCAGGATCAAAAGCAAAAAAAAAAAAACTTACCAAATGAGTATTGGATCGTTAGGATATTCCTCCTGTACAAAGGTCCTCGATTTGCCTATTTACTGTAGTTTCTATTTAGTTCTTTGTTTAGCATGCGATTTCTTTCATACTACTAGCAGTATAGCCCGGCGTTGCTCGGGTGTAATGAAAACTAAAACGAATCCATGGTCCTGGAGCTCAGACTCAGTCTAAAGACTATTTGAAATAATAAAATAATTGCGACAATTTACCAATCGCACCTCCACACACACACACACACACACACACACACACACACACACACACACATATATATATATATATATATATATATATATATATATATAGCAGAATAGGCCGGCGTTGCTCGGGTGTAATGAAAGCTTTAAAATTAATCCATGGTCCTGAAGTTCAAACTCTTTGGACGTTGGCACGAAACACTAAAAAGCAATAGTTGTTTCCAGTTAAAGCGAAACCGTAGACTGAAAGAAAAATGAATGGATGTAAGTCAAATTTTGATTTCCTGGTATCGATATCAAATAAGTTTTTTTCATTATAAACTGAATTTTGAAGGCTAAATAAGTCCTCTGAGTAAATGGTATCATGGCTGAGACTAAGAACAACAATTATACCTTCTTAGAGCCAAACCCGAAGCAAAAACTAAAATAAAAGAGCTGAAAAAAATACAGACATACAGGCAGATAAACAGACACACACACAAACATCCAAACATCTTGCCTTTTATATACATACATACATATATATATATATATATATATATATATATATATATATACATACATATATACATTATCGATTTTCTGCAATATTTCAAGAAGTGCAACCTTGAAACTTTTGAATATCGTTTCTTATGTCTTTGTCTATGAGTGTATTTAAATTTGATTAAAATCGGATCACTCCTTCTGTAACCCGATTTTTGATTATAGATTTTCGATATTTATCGGGGTACCTCAACACAAAACCTAGCTAAGAACACTCGCAGACGCTTATAGTACAACTGTGTAAATTTTCAAAAAATTAGTTCAGCCGTTTCGGAGTCTATAGGTAACGGATACACACACACACACACACACACACACACACACACAGACATACACACACAGAGACAAAGTTCCATTCATAAATAAGTTTAGATTTAGCATGTTCAACCACAACATCAGCCAGGAACTACTCAAGATAAAAGGTTACTGGAATGTTTGGTTCAAATGCATACAAGGAAGGAGTAAGAGGTGCATATTTATGAGGATATGTAGACTATATAACGGTTGACCCTAGCTTTGAAGATATTAAGATTGAAGCTATCAGGCACTCATCCCCATTGGAGTTTATTCTACAAAATAACATTTCTGGGAATTTATTTGATCGTGATGAATCTCTCGAAAATTTGCCCAAGCCAGGGTTTCTTAAAAAGAATTATGGTGACTATTTGCTGGTTTGCGAGTTATTTCTCCCGCTTTTAGAAATCTCTTCCGGGTTCTTGCTTTCCCCTCAGATTTAATCTTTAAAACTATTTAATGGAATGTCAATCGTTATCTTCTGTCTTCTTAATTCCTGTTCTTTTATTGTTCTCTCTCCTTAATTATGTTTTCTTCTTCTCATATTATTATAAATCCTATGCTAACAGTTTCTTCTCTGGCTTGTGGAACTCTATTCTGGATTCTTGCTTTCCAGTCAAATTTAATCTCTAAAATATATATATAAAATATCAATCGTTATCTTCTGTCTTAATTCCTGTTCTTTTATTGTTCATTCTCCTTAATATTTTTTCATACGTTGTAATACTCAGATGTGCGTTGTGGTGCAGTGGATATCGTCTCGGAACGACAAATCGGGTTGCCGAGTTCGAATTCCAGTTGAATTCCTTGCATTCACTTACGCGCAAATACCACTGGGAAAGGTATTAATCCGTCTGTTCCCTCCAGTTATGGGTTAAATAACAGGACAGATTGGGTTCTGTAGCTTTGGCTGGCAACCAGTCTAGCATAGAAAGCAATGGCAACCTATTGCGCGATAATCTTCTGCCAGTCAGTTATGTCTCGAAAGAAACATGATCTTCTAAAGCGTGTATCTGAACACTTAGTAACACCTAGCGTCTTAGTGTCTTTATTGTCTTGTTTGGGATCAAACTATTTAAAAAAAAACACACTCTCTGATATGCACAGTATTTTTTTTCTGGAAAGTGTCTCTCACCATTAATTTGGATAGTGTTGTGGAACCCATACTCACCTCAACATGCACTCACCCACTGCTATATTAATAGGTGTGTGATAGAAGTAGTGGAAAAGCAAACAGTAGCACTGTGCGCATGTACTTCTATTGATACTGTCAGCTCTCTGCCTTCGGGTAGAAGGCGCTCTCTGCTTCCGAGCAGAGAGCACAAACCCAGTCGTGGTTCCGCTGAAGGGTAGAATCACGACTGGGGAAAAATAGACAGAGATTTTTTGGCCCGGCTATATGGCCGGGAATACCCACTATAAAATGACCATGTGTCACATCTGGCCTTGCGTGGGATGGCTAGTAAATACAAAAGCAGACAGTAGCACTGTGCGCATGTGCTTCTATTGATACTGTCAGCTCTCTGCCTTCGGGTAGGGGGGGTCTCTGCCGAAGGGAATACCCACTATAAAATGACCATGTGTCACATCTGGCCTTGCGTGGGAAGGCTAGTAAATACTGTAGCACTGTGCGTATGACCGCAGTCGACTACCAAGGACTATACTGGATTCGTAAGCTCTGCTTACTGTACCTTCTTTCCTGTAAATATATCTTTCTTTAACCTACATCTCGTGTTCTGTGTTATATTTCCGTGGACCCACTTTTGGTTCCACATCAGATAGATACACGGTGAGGGTAATCAAGTGAAATGGGATCTATGATCAAGCAGGCAAACATCTGGACAGAATTAAATTCACCACGCAGCTAATTGGTCTCTTATGTCAGGTCTGATTTATCGAAATTGACAGAAATCGGTTCGAAGCCTTTGCTTGATGCATTGTGTTCGCACTGCTAAGTAATTTTTCTCGATTTCACACTGTTCTCAAAATCATTATTTCTGTACATATGCGTCTTTATCAAAATGGGGCACATACATTTTTGACGTTCTTTTTATTCTTCGTAAAATTGAACAGTTTAATCATTTTTATTGACATCTACTTAACTTATTGATTTTTTAAATATGGATTAAGTAAAAATGCCGATTTCGAAATCAAACTCAGTTTTCTTTTCTTTTTTTTTATATGCTTGCGCTGTTAAATTCTCTCTTTTTTCTGTTATTTTCTATACTTTTCTTTATCTATTTTCTTTTTTCCTTCTATTTTTTTTTCTTGTATTTTATTGTTATTTTCTTTCTTTTTTCCTGCTTTTCTTACATTTCCGTTCCTTTCCTTTCTCCTAGTTTTCTTTCTTTCTTTCTTTCTTAACTATCTTTCTTTCTTTCTTTCTTTCTTAATTATCTTTTATCTTTCTTTCTAACTTTCTTAACTATGTTTCTTTCTTTCTCTCTTAACTATCTTTCTTTCTTTCTGAATTATCTTTCTTTCTTTCTTTCTTTCTTTCTTTCTTTCTTAACATTCTTTCTTTCTTTCTTAATTATCTTTCTTTCTTTCTTTCTTTCTTTCTTAACTATCTTTTTTCTTTCTCAACTATCTTTCTTTCTTTCTTTCTTTCTTTCTTAACTTTCTTTCTTTCTTTCTTTCTTAATTATCTTTCTTTCTTTCTTTCTTAATTATCTTTCTTTCTTTCTTTCTTAACTATCTTTCTTTCTTTTTCTTAACTTTCTTTCTTTCTTTCTTTCTTAACTATCTTTCTTTCTTTCTTTCTTAACTATCTTTCTTTTTTCTTTCTTTCTTTCTTTCTTTCTTAACAATCTTTCTTTTTTCTTATCTTTCTTTCTTAACTATCTTTCTTTCTTTCTTTCTTAACTTTCTTTCTTTCCTTCTTTCTTAACTTTCTTTCTTTCTTTCTTTCTTTCTTTTATCTATAATTCTTTTCCTCTCTCTTTTTTTACTATGTCTTGTCTTTTTATTCTTTGTGTTCACGTTGAAACACTGGCTTTACGAATGGTATTAATGCACTTTTTTTTTCCACTCAGCTGTGGATTAACACGATATGTATTAATAAACGTTTCTTCTTCTATGTGCCTTGTCCCTTCAGGACGTAGACGATCATGGCCTTCCACTTTTCCCTATCCCTGGTGGCTCTGAGCACGCCTCCTCCTGTTACACCATGCAATCCTCGTTCCGTCATCTATCTGATTAGGTCCTTCGAATATATTATCCGTTGCTTTCCCCTGTCTCTCTTTCCCTCTATCTATCTATTAGTATCAGATTCTCCAAGCCCTTCTTCCTCATTGTGTGTCCCAGGAACTTCAGCTGTCTCTTCCTGATGCTCAGTATTAATTTCGTTTTTGTTTCCAGCATTTCCAAGATTCTCATCATTGCTCGCATGCTCGATCCATTATATTCGCACTGTAGAACCACATTTCAGTTGATTCAAGTTTTTCCTTCATCTTTGATGATTTTGTCCAACATTCACTGCCATATTAAAGAACTGGCATCACATAGCAATCCAGTACTCTCTTTTTTGTTTCTAGTGAAAGTTTCCTGTGTCTTAATACCTTACTCAACTTCTGGAATGCTTCCTTCGCCATGTCAATTCGCCTTTGGATCTCTGTGTCACACTTTCCGTCTTTTGTTATAACGCTTCTCAGGTATTGAAATTTTTGTACCTGCTTGATTCTAGTCTACCCGACCTGTATTTGGACTTTTTGGCTGCCCTTTTTACTCATGACCATGTATTCGGGTTTCTTGCAGTTTATTTCTAGTCCTTTCTTGTTACTTTCTTCAGCTACCTTCTGTAGGAGGTTTTGTAGTTTCCTTTCTGTGCCTGCTCTCAGCACTGTATCATCTGCGTACCTTAGGCTGTTTAAATTGTGGCCTCCGATTACGAATCCAGGCATAACTTCTAGGGTCCTCACCTCCAAAAATTTCTTAAAATGTAAAAGATATTTCCTTGCTTTAAATAGGCAAAAGATTGATAGGCTGAAAAAAAAATGACTCAATCAATTTTTTTTTTCGTATTGTCAACCTTTTTGTTCTTTTTTATTTCTTTTTTCTGTTTTTGCTTATGTTTACTTTCTTTTATCATCCATACTTTTCTTTCTCTCTTTCTTTCTTTCTCTCTTTCTTTCGTTCTCTCTCTCTTTCTCTCTTTCTTTCTTTCTTTCTCTCTTTCTTTCGTTCTCTCTCTTTTTCTTTCTTTCTCCCTTTCTTTCTCTATCTCTTTCTTTCTCTCTTTCTTTCTTTCTTTCTTTCTCTCTCCCTTTCTTTCGTTCTCTCTCTTTTTCTTTCTCTCTCCCTCTCTCTTTCTTTCGTTCTCTCTTTCTTTCTTTCACTCTTTCTTTCTTTCTTTCTTGTTCGTTTTTTTTTTCTTTTCTGTTATTGTCCATCCTTTCTTTCTGTTATTATTCATACTTTTCTTTTTTCTATCATTTTTGTTATTGCTCATGCTTTACTTTCTTTCTTTTCTATTATTATACAATTTTTTCTCGCTTTCTTTCTTTCTTTCTTTCTTTTATCTATAATTCTTTTCTTCTCTCTTTTTTTTTACTATGTTTGTCTTTTTATTCTTTGTGTTCACGTTGAAACACTGGCTTTGAGAATGGTATGAATCCACTTCATCCCACTCAACTATGGATTAACACGACATGTATTAGTAAATCATTACCCCACCCCGCAAAAAAAAAGAATTCTTAAAATGTAAAAGATATTTCCTTGCTATAAATTACTGGCAAAAGATTGATAGGCTGTAAAATCAATCAATCAAACTTTTATCTTTTTACTTCTTTCCTTTTCTTTCTCCTACGTTTTTTCTTTTCATCACTTATTCTTTCTTTCATTCTCCTTTTTCTTTCTTAATTTTTTCTTTCTTAATTTTTTCTTTCTTTTATTCCTATCTTCATTCCATATTTTCCTCCGGGTAAATACCCGATTACAAAAAGGAGAAAGAAAAAAACAACAACAGATAAACGAGAGAAACAACACCGAAAAAAAAAAGTCCCGTGACACAAACCACCAAAAAGCAGACGACAGAGAAAGTTAAAAAAAAAAAAAAAAAAAGATTTGAAAATGAAAATACCAGAACATTTCTGAAATTAAAAGAACTGGGATGGAGGAGAAAAGACACCGTCAGCACTTGAACGATAAATGCTAATATCTCAAGCGGAAGCATTGATGAAGACAAAAAGAGGTTGATTATTTGTAATTAACACAATACAAGGAGCGAGTCATTATTTACTCTGTGCTCACAAGATATTCGAGAACTCGATTTGTGCAACGGCACTCAAAGTAAATGCGAAAAGACAGGTCGAATAGATATGTAAACATTTCTAATGTTTATTTAATTTCCGTTTGCTGATGAATTAGTCAGTTAAGTGCCATAAGTGATACACGCTTTGGGCGATCATGTCTCGAAAGAGACATGACTGACTAGGCAGATGATTATCCCACAGTAGGTTGCCATTGCTTTCTGCGGTTGACTGGTTGCCGACCAAGGCTATAGAACCCAATCTGTCCTGTTATTTAACTCATAGCTAGATGGAGAAGTGATGTTTTATATTATTAAGTAGTAATTAGTGGGGGATCAATTTATTACTTCATAACAATAGAAAACCGAACCCCCACTTTATACCCAGTAAAAGACTTAATCAGGTTCTCAACTATTATATTCAGTCAGTTAGTTAAGTGCCATACGTGATACACGCTTGGGCGATCATATCTCGAAAGAGACATGACTGACTAGGCAGATGATTATCTCACAGTAGGTTGCCATTGCTTTCTGCGGTTGACTGGTTGCCGACCAAGGCTATAGAACCCAATCTGTCCTGTTATTTAACCCATAGCTAGAGGGAGGTGAGATGTATTATATTAATAAATAGTATTTAGTGGAGGATCAGATTGTTGCTTCATAACAATACAAAACCGATCTCCAAACGAAGCATTATTATTCGTTTCTACTGAACCTAATTTCAGAAACTTTGACGTATCATTTAAAATAAAATACATCTTAGAGAGGCTTACGGCCATATCACGTTGAATACACCGATTCTCGCTCGATCACCGAAGTTAAGCAACGTTGAGTCTGATCAGCGCTTAGATGGGTGACCGATTGGTAATACCAGGTGCTGTAAGCGTTTAGGGACGGATGTGCGTTGTGGTGCAGTGGATATCGGCTCGGAAAGAGAAATCGGTGAGCCGAGTTCGAATTCCAGTTGAATACCCTGCATTCACTTAAGCACTGGGAAAGGTTTTAATCCGTCCATTCCCTCCAGTTATGGGTTAAATAACAATGGTAGGACTTGGGGATCCTGCCCTTAAAAACAAATCCCAATGAATCTTGATACTCAAAAAGAAAAAATTATTACTAGACACAAAACTTATATAAAAACAACAATAAATTGTTGAAAGAAAAAGGTATTACCAGCAATAAATAAATAAAAAAAATTTAGTTGGCAATAAATGACCCGCAATGGTTGATTTGCCATAAAAACAAAAAACCAACCGACCAACAATACCGTCTTATCCAGCTGCTTTGTTTTTTGTTTTTTTTTGTTTTTTTTTCAATTTGGTCAGTGCAACTTCCACTTCGGATCTAAATATTTTTGGTCTCTCAGTCTTTCTATGTATTGCCGGCTGTTCTCTCTTGACCTTGAAGAGATCTCCAGTATATTCATTATATCTCTGGAGTACTTTTTCTTTCTTTAATATCATCGTTCCGTTCTTGGCTTTTATGCATCCTGATGCTGGGGATAGGTAACGAATTCAGCAATAAATATTTGGCAATAAATAACCCGGCGAGGTTGATATGCCATAAAAACCAACCAACCAACATCTTAGAGACGTAATCTGAAAGATCCAGGAGCACTACACCAGTTCCCTTATCTGGTTTAGTAATGACCAGATTGTGATTACTTTTTAAGCTTCTAACCAATCAGTGATGCTGATGACCCCACTTAGATTTCAGCATACCAAACAGAATGTGCAACAATAGAATGCGCATAACAGTTTAATTTCGATTCAAGGTCACTGCCGAACAATGTTTAAGTCCTTTCAGTCAGTTAACTACCATACGTGATACACGTTTTGAGCGATCATGTCTCGAAAGAGACATGACTGACTGGGCAGAAGATTATCCCGCAGTAGGTTGCCATTGCTTTCTGGGGTAGACTGGTGAATTATATTATTATATTAATAAGTAGTAATTAGTGGGGGATCAGTTTATTACTTCATGACAATAGAAAACCGATCACCCACTTTATGCCCAGTAGAAGCCTTAATCATGTTTCTATTATATTCAGTCAGTCAGTTAAGTGCTATAAGTGATACACGCTTATGTCTCGAAAGAGACATGACTGACTGGGCAGAAGATTATCCCGCAGTAAGTTGCCATTGCTTTCTGGGGTAGACTGGTGAATTATATTATTATATTAATAAGTAGTAATTAGTGGGGGATCAGTTTATTACTTCATGACAATAGAAAACCGATCACCCACTTTATGCCCAGTATAAGCCTTAATCATGTTTCTATTATATTCAGTCAGTCAATTAAGTGCTATAAGTGATACACGCTTATGTCTCGAAAGAGACATGACTGACTGGGCAGAAGATTATCCCGCAGTAAGTTGCCATTGCTTTCTGCGGTAGACTGGTTGCCAGCTAAGGCTATAGAACCCAATCTGTTCTATTATTTTACTCATAGCTAGAGGGAGAAGAGGTGTATTATATTATTACGTAGAAATTAGTGGGAGATCATTTTATTACTTCATAACAACAGAAAACCGATCCCCCACTTTATGACAAGTAGAAGCCTTAATCATGAGTCTAACTATTACATTCAGTCAGTCTGTTAAGTGGCATACGTGATACACGTTTTGAGCGATCATGTCTCTTTCGAGACATGACTGACTGGGCAAAAGATTATCCCGCAGTAGGTTGCCATTGCTTTCTGCGGTAGACTGGTTGCCAGCCAAGGCTATAGAACCCAATCTGTCCTGTTATTTAACTCATAGCTATAGGAAGAAGATATGTATTATATTATTAAGTAGTAATTAGTGGGGGATCAGTTTATTACTTCATAACAATAGAAAACCGATCGCCCAGTAAAAGTCTAAATCATGTTTCTACCTATTATATTCAGTCAGTCAGTCAAGTGCCATACGTGATACACGCTTGGGCGATCATGTCTCGAAAGAGACATGACTGACTGGGCAGAACATTATCCCACAGTAGGTTGCCATTGCTTTCTGCGGTAGACTGGTTGCCGGCCAAGGCTATAGAACCCAATCTGTCCTGTTATTTAACCCATAACTGGAAGGAAGAGACGGATTAATACCTTTCCCAAGGGTATTTGTGCGTAAGTGAATGCAAAGCCAAATTTTTAAAATTTTCACTTACAACTCAATCTAAAAGTAAAATTGTCCAAAATCTAAAACTAGACATTGATTGCTAACCTGCCTTATTATTTGTGACGTAAATTTTTTAACTTCCGCCAGTGAATTCTTAATCTTCAAATTTTTTATTTTTTTATTTCTTTTTTATTTCATTTTGTGAATGTGGTAGTTGCCGATGAGATGTGAAATCTCTCTTAGGGATTTCATGTTGAAATGATCATTTAACGGCTTTGATCTTCGAAATTTATTTTATTTTATAATTGGCTCTGTAATTTTAATTATATTGAGTTCTCCACCTGTATCATTTTTTAATATTAAAATATTAATATTAATTAGGATCGGGTCTTTGGGATTTACCTTCCTGCTTGTCCTTTCGGATTAAAGTCATTTTTAATATATATATATATATATATATATATATATATATATATATATATATATATATATATTTAGGTACTGATCTGGCGACTCGTCTGCAGCCACTTTCCCATCGTCGAAATGTGGCCTCCCTCTGTCTCTTCTATAAATACTTTCATGGCTTCTGCTCGGATGAGCTTAAGTCACTGATGCCTCCTCAACAGGTGTTTACCCGTTCAACCAGACTGGCAACTGGGTCCCACCCATTCACAGTCAGGTTAGCCAAACGCAGACGACAATTCTACTCCTGCAGCTTCCTCTCTCGCACTTCCCGCCTGTGGAACTCACTCCCGTATTCTTGCTTTCCTGACGGCTACGACCTCCAGAAATTTAAAAGCAAAGTTAATACTCACCTACTAACCACTGGCCTCTAGCTCTCTCCCCTCCCCTGTATAACCTTCCCTTTCTCTCCGCCCATGTATCTGTCATTGCACCTGCTTTCTCAGCTTTCTATTGTTCCTTTCTAACTAGCTTGTACTCCTCACTCTTTTCTAATTAATCTTTTTACATTTATGTAACCCCCTGCACATCAGTGGCGTTTCTGCCTTGCTCGGGGTGAAATGATTAAAAAATATATATATATATATATATATATATATATATGTGTGTGTGTGTGTGTGTGTGTGTGTGTGATGGAAATTCTATAAACGGAGAGGATAATCCAAGAATATCTTTTTAATATAAAATATTAAAGAGATAAATCTGTATAGAGAGCTCAATGGATATTATCCAGAGAAATATGATATGGATAAAGAAAAACTCAACACATCGTCTAAAATGGTTATAAATTATAATTTATTTCGACGGGTAATTTTTTGTCACCCATCTCTTCAGACCGCAGGATAGATTTAATTTAATTTAATCTAGGTACTTCTATTCATTTTCGATGCCAAATTTTTAAATTGAATTTTTAAAAATAGAAAAGTTTTCTTGAAGTTTTAATTTTAGCTTAATTGAAAGCTAAATGATTAAATTTACTATTTCCAGTAAGCAAAATACTCTGGTGGATTTCAAACAGAAATGATATTGATTAAAATCTAAAATTTTGAGATTTAAAAAAAGTTTCGGACATGTTTTGACAGATCAACGTATTAGTAAACAAAAGTTAATTCTCTGTTTTAAAAAAAATCTTGTAAAAATACAATATAAATCTGTGATACGTTATTCTATGAAAATTATCAAATTTAAAGTTAAATTAATCTGATTTTAAACAAATATTACTTGCTTATTGCCCTAAATGTAGTATAAAAACGTTTATTTATCACGACCGCCCTGTTATTTGAGGCGTTGACAGAAAAGCTAAATATTGATGATCAGATTTTACCTAAGTCTATAAAATCTAAGTAAACGTTTTGTATTTGGTATTTAACTACGTAGTAAAATTAAGAACATAGCACAATATTTTCAGCAATTATGTTAAATTTTATTGAATTATAGTTAGTGTTACTTTATAAACTTAGGTTTGAAGATGCTCTATGAAAAAAATTTAAAATAATTAAAATATTAAAACTTTGTCTTAAATTTAATTAAAAATTTAATAACTGAGATAATGAAATTAAAAAAACATAATAAAGATAGCTGAATAATTTATGGAATGTTATAATATTAGTTAATTTACATTTCTAATATTCTATTTTTTATATTAATTCTTTATTAATAATAATTGTTTTCATGATGTTTATGATTTGGAAAAGTTACCTTATTTGGTAGGTTGTTTCATTTAACCAGCATATCAACCTTCATCAGGTCATTTAATGCTGAAAATCGTTTTGATTTGTTTTGATTTAGTTTATTTGTTTTTGTAAGATTCATTGAGATTTGTTTTTAAGGGCTGGGTCACCAAAACACCCAAGTCCTACTCTTGTTATTTAACCCATAACTTGAGGTAAGGAACAGATTAATACTTTTTCCCAAGGGTACCAGTGCTTAAGTGAATGCAGGGTATTCAACTGGAATTCGAACTCGGCTCACCGATTTCTCTTTCCGAGCCGATATCCACTGCACCACAACGCATAACGCGTCCATAAATGCTTACAGCACCTGGTATTCCCAAGCGGTCACCCATCTAAGTACTGACCAGGATCAACTTTGCTTAACTTCGGTGATCGAGCGAGAACCGCTGTATTCAACGTGATATGGCCGTAAGCATGCATATCCGTCACTATACGCTTACAGCACCTGGCATTACCAAGCAGTCACCCATCTAAGTACTGACCAGGCTCAACGTTGCTTAGCTTCGGTGATCGAGTGAGAACCGGTGTATTCAAGCCTTATCTTATTTATTGATTTTTTTAAAGTACATAATATTTTATTATTAAATGCATAATTGTTTACACTATTTTTATTAATTATAATCCAATACACACACACACACGTATATATATATAGAGAGAGAGAGAGAGAGAGAGAGAGAGAGAGAGAGAGAGAGAGAGAAAGAAAGAGAAAGAGAGAGAGAAAGAAAGAGAGAGAAAGAGAGAGAGAAAGAAAGAGAGAGAGAAAGAGAGAGAAAGAGAGAGAGAGAGAGAGAAAGAAAGAGAGAAAGAGAGATAAAGATAGAGAAAGAAAGAGAGAGAAACAGAGAGAGAGAAAGAGAGAGAGAGAGATCAAAGGTTTCGAGAAAATTAGAACTAGAAAAGCACTAATAAGAAGAAAGTTCTTCTCTTTCTTCCCCCCTCTTCTGTTCGCTAGGACAGGAGATCAAAATGATAAGAAAGCGAAAAGGACCGTCTTGGTAATAAATGGGTACATCACATCAAAGACAATAGAGCTAAATGATAAACAATAAGAATAAAATGAAAAAAAGAAAAAAGATAAAATTAGGTTAAAAGCAGGTTGACATCTTAAGGAGAAAAAAGAAGAAAGGAGAAACGAAAGAAAAGGGAAAATGGAGAAAAAAAGAAAAAGTTAGAATATATACTTTGGAGCTAAATTCTAAAACGAATCTTCGTCTGATTAGTTAAAAGGAACACACATGTAAATTTGATATCTTCCCACATACATAAATAGCAAACCGAAGGTTTTTGTATTTAAATCTAAATCATTTGAAGAATCTACATCAAACATTGTCTGGTAAAGAGAATATATCTCTAAATATAGAAATTTCCGTGTCGCAATGTACAATTAATTCATAACATATATATATATATATATATATATATATATATATATATATATATATGTGACACGATAACTAGACATATGTATTTTATTATAATAGATTAAAATAGAAAATAGATTAGAATAGAAAATAGTTTAAAAACATATTTAACAAAAGTGAAAAAGAAGAGGAAAAAATAAATAAATAAACGCTTTTTCTTTTATGAGGAAAATTGTCCTCCGGTAAATATTTGACTCAGAGATAAAGTTCAGCAGGTAGGTTTTCGATGACCCGGTCAAAGGCTGTCCTTTACTGTATCTTGACCACACATTAAGCCTTTTCCGGTGGAAGCCTTATTAAGATAAAAAAAAAGATAACTGAAATTTCAGACTTACAGTCGCCGGTGTTTGTCACCGGTGGTCTAAAGCATTTCCGGATTTCCGGTCAATTTTGAATAAATTCAGGTAATTTTTCCCAGTCAGTTGAGTCCTGCCGGGCGCGAGCCTGAAGTAAGAATCTCCGTTCGTCTTGTTTTGTTCAGTTTGGATTTGTTGATCTCCATTAATTAGAGTTAGAGCTGTGTGTCACATTCGCCTGCCCCAACCGAAAAGGCTAGCTCTAAACGAATAAAGCATCCTTTTCAACTCATCCAAGTTGTGGAAGTTCGTTCCTTATAGTCAATCTTGTACCCCCAGCTGCTCGGCCGACATTTTCAACAAACTGCTGGCAACATCACAGCGTGGAGAACGGCCTCCGGAGAAAATTGTTCGGACGATCAATTGGGGTGGTACATATATATATATATATATATATATATATATTTTAGAACATGTACATAATTATAATATATATACATGCGCTACGAAAGTACGTTCGTTTCGACATTGAAACATTTTGGACGTTGTAAGAATTCATCGTTCTGTATTCACTCGGATATATATATATATATATATATATACATATATATATATATATTTCTAAACATATAATGTAAAATATATGAGACAATGAATATGTATTATATTTAATTGTGAGCTGATCTAAGCATCGTACTTTGGCTTTAATTTCAGATAAATAAATATTTAGAACAGCTCATGATTAAACATAATAGACATTGTCTCTTATATTTAATAATATATGTTTAGAAAATTATCTGCTGCCTGGATACACTATATATATATATATATATATATATATATATATATTTTCTAGACATATTCTATTAAATATAAGAGACAATGAATGTCTATTATGTTTAATCATGAGCCGTTCTAAACGTCGTATTTTTGCTTTAATTTCAGTTGAAAATAAAGACAAAAATTCTCCAACATTTGGATAATTATTTATTGGTTTTCTTCTAAGCTTTCGGCTCACATGAGCCATCTTCAGAGAGGTAGTTTAAACTGAAATATTATAAAATCCACCATCACCGATGATTTTATTTTGTGTTGACATAAAACTCCGCTTGGCAACGGCAATATTTACCAAAAATAATAAACGCAGTTCTTAAGTTTGCGATGCGGTTTTATGACGTCACACCGCGGGATAGCGCTAAATGACAACAAAACCATCTAGTCAAATGCAATGTAATATGTTATTTCCTGTTTTAAAGTTGATTTTATTGAGTGTTGGTTGTTTTGATTTGATGTACATGGCCTCCAATATCTGCAGGTTCCTCTTACTGTGTGTATGAGTAAGGATCACCGTATTGTTGACCAAATTTGGTCAACAATACGGTGATCCTTACTCATACACACAGTAAGAGGAACCTGCAGATATTGGAGGCCATGTACATCAAATCAAAACAACCAACACTCAATAAAATCAACTTTAAAACAGGAAATAACATATTACATTGCATTTGACTAGATGGTTTTGTTGTCATTTAGCGCTATCCCGCGGTGTGACGTCATAAAACCGCATCGCAAACTTAAGAACTGCGTTTATTATTTTTGGTAACTATTGCCGTTGCCAAGCGGAGTTTTATGTCAACACAAAATAAAATCGTCGGTGATGGTGGATTTTATAATATTTCAGTTTAAACTACCTCTCTGAAGATGGCTCATGTGAGCCGAAAGCTTAGAAGAAAACCAATAAATAATTATCCAAATGTTGGAGAATTTTTGTCTTTATTTTCAACTGAAATTAAAGCAAAAATACGACGTTTAGAACGGCTCATGATTAAACATAATAGACATTCATTGTCTCTTATATTTAATAGAATATGTCTAGAAAATTACTTGCTGCCTCGATATACTAAATATATATATATATATATATATATATATATATATATATATATGCTGGTTTGTGCATCAGAGAAAAACTATTCTTGAATATTTTGTGGCACTGAAAAGGGCCGTTTGTATTTTTGTATTGGCTCTTAAACCGTCCTCATTGATGAGATAATTCTCCAGATACGTGCCCTGCATAACATAGTCAGTATAAACTTCATATTTGCTCAATTGATAGCTGTCAGCTATATTATCGAGATAGAAATTCCTGTAAAATGGATTTACAATGCTCATGATGTTGTCGACATAAACACGGTTTCTAAAAGTTATAAAAAGTTGTTTTTTTCCTGCAAAAGAAGCAACCATTGAAACACGTGATATTTTCACGAGATGGCTTTTACGAGAATTCATATTTAAAAAAAGGGAAGTTTACGTTAAAAAACAAAAACAATTCAATTATTTTTAAAATCTTACTGTTAAATGATAGTATTAAGCTTTTTAATTTTCGATTTGTAAATATAATCTTTATTTAATAAATGAATAACCAAAGACGCCAAATAACTGGAAGATGTTTGAAACTATATTGCATCATAATTAACCATGTGAAATGTGAAAACAGTTCTTATAAGAATCCATCATTCATTTTTTTACGTCAGAATATGATATCCTTAAAATATAATATTTATAAAATCAATTAAGAGTTTATCTGAAATGTTTTGCTTAAGTATTCATAGCAGAATTTTGGAAAAGTAACTATTTAAAAAATGATGGTTTATATTTCCCAAGGACTCCTGTATTTAACTAATATAAAAAGATTTTGAATCAGTATTGAATTTCTAGAAATTTCATGAAATTAATTGGAGCAGGGTATCAGATGTAAAAAACATCACCAAGTGTATCTAAAAATAAATACTTGCATAAATAACTTCATTTATTAGTGAATACGTCGTGAGCGTTTCATTAAAATCAGACAATTATTTGATTTTTGCAAGAATTCCCAAATTAATGTGTCTTTCTACACAAAAAAAGAACTTGCGTAATATTACGTTTGCCATCATACTAACTTCTAATAAACTTCGGGTTAATCGCTAAGGAAAAACACATTTTTAACCAAAATTTCGAACGTGTTAGTAAGATTTTTAAAAATCTAAAAACTAATGAAAACAAACTTTGATGTTTCCTCTTAATAAGAACAAAAATGTCTTTATGATAAAACTTTGATTTTCTTAACTTTGGCTTCTTTTAAATTCATGCTATGCTGTTTTTTTTCGGCAAATGAGTGGAGGTATATAATTTAATTATAACATAAAAAAGGGGAATGTAAGCGACAATTTGAATTTTAATTTAGTTCACATATTTGTTACCTGCATAAGTGTATAATTACGCGTGTAGATATGATTTTCATCGGTGTGTGCGTGGGGGTGCGAGTATGAGTGGGGACGTAAGCTATACGTATATATATATATATATATATATATAAAATCAAAATAATAACTAAATAGACTCTGTAAGTATTTAGGTTGTAAATTTATACTAAGATAAACCTTTAAAAAAACCATTAACAAACAGAACCTAATTCCGTTACAATCCGGTGCACTGAGGCGTCGGATAAATGGGGAGAAAAAAAGAAATCCGCGGAATAAGAACAAAACATTCAATACTCCGCAGTAAAGAAAAAAACCCCAAACGGAACCAACCACAAGAAAAAGTGCTCGATACAAAGTACAAAAGATATACAAAAGTAGAGCATATATATATATATATATATATATATATATATATATATATATATATATATATATACAAGGGTCATTCAATAAATAAGGAAGGTGACTACAGATAGAAACTTTTTTTTCAACGTAGTCTTCCAGCAGTGTCACCCACTTTTCCTATTTGTACACAAGCTTCCGTATTCCCTCAGCGCAAAAAATCTTTGGACTGATGTCTAAGCCAATCACTTTCAGCACTTTTGACTTTATCGTCACTTTCAAACTTTATGCCTCTCGTGAACGCTTTCAAGGGACCAAACAGGTGAAAGTCTGAATGGTCAAGGTCTGGGCCGTAAGCAGGTGAGACACTGCTGGGACAACTCGACCCTCTTCTGTTTGTGCTCTGCAGTAAGCATCTTTGGCACCCACCGGCAGCTGACCTTTGAGTAGGCAAGGTCATCATGTCACAATTTTGTGTGCTGTCCCAACAGATAGGCTCAAATTCCTTGGAATGTTACTGACTGTCACCCTTCTGTCAGACTGAATGAGGTCATTGACTGATTCAATCACCGCAGGAGACCTCACTTCTGTAGGCTTCCAAGGCCTGTCTTTATCCTCAACACTGCTCCGTCCTTCTTTAAACAATTTAATCCACTTGTAGACATTCCTTTAGCTGAAACATGTGGCACCATACACAGTTGACATTCTCCTATGAATTCCAACTGGTTTACACCCTTCAGCAACCAAAAACTTGATAACTGACCTCTGTTCAATCCTGGAGCATGCTTCTTAGTCGGCCATCTTTGTTAATCTCCAAAACTCTCAATGTGTTTTTTTTTTTCAATCTGCAAAAAAAATGAAATCCCTTTGAAAAAGAAGTAAAAGCAAAAATTTTTAAAAAAGTAAGCTTCTATCTGTATGAGAATTTTTTATACCGAAACATTCACTTTATTTATTGAATGACCCTCGTAGTTGTCCTTATACCGAAAAATTCACCTTATTTATTGAATGATCCTTGTAGAAGTCTTTATACCGAAAAATTCACCTTATTTATTGAATGACCCTCGTAGAAGTCCTTTTGCCGAAATATTCTCCTTATTTATTGAATGACCCTCGTAGAATTCCTCATACCGAAATATTCTCCTTATTTATTGAATGACCCTCGTAGACGTCCTTATACCGAAAAATTCACCTTATTTATTGAATGATTCTCGTAGAAGTCATTATACCGAAAAATTCACCTTATTTATTGAATGACCCTCGTATATTTGTGTATATATATGTATATGATTATTCGTATATATCTATGCATATATCTGTAAACGTGTATGTGTGCTTGTGGTTGGGTGTCTGTGTATGTGTCTTGACTTTGCAGTGACACGTCCTGTCCAATCGTCACACTTAACCGACAAATAGCTCACCTCTCACGCCTTTATATTTTATAGCCCTAACATGATAACACCAAAAACATTCATCTCTGCCTCATGCTGATTAGATTCCCATTTTTTAATGTTATGATTAAATTAAACCAAATGTATTCTGCGGATTAAAGAGATTAGTAACAAAAATATTTTCTTCTTCTTCTTTTTCTTCTCCTTCTTCATCATCATCATCATCATCATGTAACGTGTCCCTTCAGGACGTAGGCGATCATGGACTTCCACTTAGCTCTGTCTCTTGTCGCTCTCAATAAGTTTTCTCTTGGGATATCTACCAAGCACCTCTCCGTCAAACATTTGCTCAGACCTAACAAGTACGTCTCTCGATGCTTTTCCTGTCTCTTCTTCCATTTATCCAGCTGTGAGTATCAATTTCTCCAGGCCTTCCTTCCTCATTACATATCACAGGAATCTCATTTGTCTCTTCCTGATATTTATTATCAATTTTCTTCTCGTTTGCATCCTTTCCAACACCTCATCGTTGCATACGTGCTCTGTCCATGGTATCCTCAGCATCCTTCTGTAAAACCATATTTCTGCTGCCTCAAGCCTCTCCTTCCTCTTTGATGAGATCATCCAGCATTAACTTTCATACAGAAGGATAGATATCACATAGCAATCCAGCACTCTTTTATTTGTTTCTAATGAGATTTTCCTGTCGTTGAGTACTCTGGCTACCTTCTGAAATTCGTTTTTGGTCATGCCAATGCGTCTTTGGATCTCCGTGTCGAATTTTTCAACCTCTGTCAAAACACTTCCCAGGTACTTGAATTTGTTAATTTGGTTTATTTTAGATTCTCCAACTTGAAGTTGGCCTATTGGTCTCCTCTTTTTGCTGAGGACCATTCATTCAGTTTTTTTTCGGTTTATGCTCAATCCTTTCTTTTCACTTTCTTTTGCTAACTTCTGTAGAAGGTCCTGCATTGTACTCTCCGTGTCTGCTATCAGCACCGTGTCATCCGCGTATCGGATATTGTTGAAGTTGTGGCTGCCAATGACATATCCTTTGCTGTGCAGGATGAAAAGTTCCATTAAGAAAACACATCTCTGTCTTACGCCCGTTTCTATTTTTACATACCTGCTGAGTTCACCTCGTACCCGTACATAAACGGTTTGCTGCCAATATAAATCCTTGGTTATCCTAACGTCTTTTCCGAAAATGTCGAGGTTGTCGAGCAGCTTTATCAAGTCCTTGTGTCATACTTTGTCAAATGCTTTTGCGTAGTCTATGAAGCACAGATAAAAGTTCATCTGCATTTGTTTTGCTTGTTCAGATGAACATGACTACCCAATTAAATAAAGTCTAGTTTATAACCGCTTAAGATGGCGTGTTGAGTTTTTCTTTACATGCAATCAAATCACCCCCAGAGAATGACCAACGACCAACGACCAACACAAATCTATCTAATTTCATTTAACTACCAATTCTAACAAAAAGGAAAATGTTGACAATTCTAAAATTAAATAAGTTAATGCTTTAGAAAAAAAGTCAACTCAACACTAGTTTAGAATACTCCATTAAAAATAGTCAATTAATTGCCATACGTGATACACGCTTGGGCAATCATGTCTCGAGAGAGACATGACTGACTGGGCAGAACATTATCCCGCAGTAGGTTGCCATTGCTTTCTGCGGTAGACTGGTTGCCCACCAAGGCTATAGAACCCAATTTGTCCTGTTATTTAACCCATAACTGGAAGGAATAGACGGATTAATAACTTTCCCAAGGGTATTTGCGCGTAAGTGAATGCAATGAATTAAGCTGGAATTCGAACTCGACTCCCTGATTTCTCGTTCCGAGCCGATATCCAATGCACCACAACGAACATTTAAAATAAGTAGGCAAAAATATGCAGAAATCACGTAATGGTAATATTATTTGGTTTAACCCACCCTTCAGTCGTAACGTCTAAACTAACATTGCTAAACTATTGCTTAAATTAATTCGGAAACATTTCTACAATTCACCCATACTAAAATAAAATATTCAACAAAGACAGCGTTAAAGTCAATTATAGTCCCGTTAGAAACCTAGATAAATATATTTCACAACATAATACTATGTTATCAAATAAATATTTGGCCCACATAAATAACATAGGCCACCCACCTAATAACAAAAATTCTTCTTCTTCTATGTCACCTGTCAAACGAACTATAAGGCTATTCAATATCTTACAATACGAAAAGCATTTTTAAATTAAACATTAATATATTTATAAACTTAATATAAAAAAAAACAAACAGGAAAAAAATTCAAAATTAAATTATTCTGAAAAAAAAATCTAAAAACAAATATTGAAAACGAAGCATGAAAAACAGTGAAAGGAAGAATATTTTTTCTCTCGCTTACCTTCGATTCTAACAAAACGGAACCACAAATGTTAGTAAAACTTAGCATTTCATATCCAGTAAACAGAAGCTGTTTTCTTTGAAATTTCGCCCTTCTTCAAAGACAACTTCCGTTTTTATTTGGATATTTGCAGCAATGCATTTTTTTTCGATACCATGCGGCCTAACGAGGATGGGTGGGGGTGGAGAAACAGACGAACTTTTATGCTATTCACTATCTTAATTTACGAAAATCATTTTTAAATAAAACATTAATATATTTATAAACTTTTGTTTTCAATATTTGCATTTAGAATTTTTCTTTTTTTTTCAGAATAATTTAATTTTGATTTTTCTTTTCCTGTTTTTTTTTTTATTAATGTTTAATTTTTTAAAAACATGAATTTCGTATTTAACAAAAATTACCGTTCTAAAAATAATTGCAACTGCGGAAAAAATAAAACCTGCCAATTGAATGGCCAGTGTATGTCCAAAAGTATTGTATATAGAGCTCGAATTCATTTAGATGATAATAATGTTAAATTTTACTTTACAACCACTTCTAACAGGGGGAAGATAAGATTTAACAACCATGTGTTGTCTTTAAGTAACAGTACAGGTGTGTTCCCTGTTTAGGATGTGGTTTCCGGCTTTCTCCTTTCCAATCTTTTCACTCCTTTTTCTTTTTTTTCTTTTTTTTTTTAATTGGAGTAGATAGACTAAATTATCGCCCGGCTCACACTCTACCCACGTCTGTTGAAGAGGTGAAGAGGCTCATCCCTTGTTCCCTGTTTAGGATATGGTTGCCGGCTTTCTCCTTTCCAACCTTTTCACTCCTTTTTATTTTTTTTTAATTGGAGTAGATAGACTGAACTATCGCCCGGTTCACACTCCACCCACGTCTATTGAAGAGGTGAAGAGACTCATCCCTTGTTCCCTGTTTAGGATGTGGTTTCCGGCTTTCTCCTTTCCAATCTTTTCACTCCTTTTTCTTTTTTTCTTTTTTTTTTTTTAATTGGAGTAGATAGACTAAACTATCGCCCGGCTCACACTCTACCCACGTCTATTGAAGAGGTGAAGAGGCTCATCCCTTGTTCCCTGTTTAGGATATGGTTGCCGGCTTTCTCCTTTCCAATCTTTTCACTCCTTTTGCTTTTTTTTTTAATTGGAGTAGATAGACTGAACTATCGCCCGGTTCACACTCCACCCACGTCTATTGAAGAGGTGAAGAGACTCATCCCTTGTTCCCTGTTTAGGATGTGGTTTCCGGCTTTCTTTCTCTTTTCCAATCTTTTCACTCTTACGTAGCCCCCTGCACATCAGTGGCGTTACCGCCTTGCTCGGGGTGATATGATTAAAAAAAAATACAGAAAAATACTGTTTTATTTATACATTATCAGAAATTAAAAAACAACAGTAAGAACCCAATTATTACCTGGAATATCGTAGCTAAATTAAAAAATTACAATGAAAAAAAGAAATAAATGTAATGTATGCCTTATAGAAAACTTGTCATCTCAAACCATATCAAGAATCCAAATTTGCTTAATAAAAAAAGTGATTAAAGACCACATGCAGTCATAGAAAAAATACTAACTCAAATTCTTAGACCCAGATTGATATAGATTCCTCTATAAGTTTGCCCCTATCTTTCCATCTCTTTTTCATTCTAGCCTTACGGCCATATCACGTTGAATACACCGGTTCTCGCTCGATCACCGAAGTTAAGCAACGTTGATCCTGGTCAGTACTTAGATGGGTGACCGCTTGGGAATGCTAGGTGCTGTAAGCGTATAGTGACGGATGTGCGTTGTGGTGCAGTAGATATCGACTCGGAAAGAGAAATCGGTGAGCCGATTTCGATATTCCAGTTGAATACCCTGCATTCACTTAAGCGTTGGTACCCTTGGGAAAGGTATTAATCCGTCCATTCCCTCCAGTTATGGGTTAAATAACAAGGGTATAACTTGGGGACCCTGCTCTTAGAAACAAATCCCAATGAATCGTGAAAAGAAAAATGTTAAAAATAAAATAACCTTACCCAAAAATCATTGGTTATGACCTTGAAATGATCCCATAAGGATTGATAGGTCGTTAAGCCTCAAAAACAAACTTTTTTTCTTTATTTTGTTCTTTCTTTCTTTATTTATTTCGTTCTTTCTTTCTTTCCCCGCAATATTACTTTTAACAACCATGAATTTTTGCTCTCTTTTTAATTTTTAATTTTAATTTCACTTTATTTTTTATTATTAATTTTTATTTTTATTTTATTTCATTTTATTTTATTTTATTACACTTGAAAATTTAAAACATTTTAATTTTTTATCTTCTTGTAATATTTGAATATTTAAATATTTACGTCCCATGACTTATGTACATTTGATTTCTTTTCCCTGCATTTTATATTTATAATATTTTGTATTCACAAATTTCATTTTAAGATTTAAATTTAAAATTAAAATGATTATCTACATGTAACCTTAGAATATGTAAATTTTTAATATTGTTATTAAAAAAGCTGTAACTTAACTTTATAAGATTTAATTCCCTTGAACATCGAGTGAACTTAAATTCAAATCAAGTCCGTTTGAAATATGCACCTGATGATTGCATAACGCATAAAACTCCAAGTCGTGCCATAGACACAGGATAATATATATATATATATATATATATATATATATATATATATATATATATTGTTAAATATAACAGACAATGAATGTCTTTTATGTTTAATCATGAGCCGTTCTAAACATTGTATTTTAGTTTAATTGCAAGTGAAAATAGACGAAAATTATCCAACGTTTGAATATTTTTTATTATGTTGTTTCTAAGTTTTCTGCTCACTTGAGCCATCTTCAGAGTGGATACAGAGACGTTAACATGAAGACATTCCCCATCAAAGATGATATTATCTTGTGTTAATGATATATCCTGGAAAGGAATATCAGTGTAAAGATTAGTAGAAGAATGGTACTCGACAAAGGAATAAGATATAACGGATATATTGTACGAATTTACAATTAACAATAAGATATAGATAAACAATCAACGAGGAGCGGAATAAATTATCAAATAGAGAATGCTTTCGCCTAATACGTTTGATGCATTTAATAGCCTTCCCACGCAAGGCCGGATGTGACACATGGTCATTTTATAGTGGGTATTCCCAGCCATATAGCCGGGCCAAAAAACTGTCTGTCTATTTTTACCGAGTCGTGGTTCTACCCTTCGGCGGAACCACGACTGGATTTGTGCTCTCTGCTCGGAAGCAGAGAGCGCCCTCTACCTGAAGGCAGAGTGCTGACAATGTCATAGCGTCGTCAGGCGAGTGCCTAAGACGTTTGCTGTATTTACTAGCCTTCCCACGCAAGGCCAGATGTGACACATGGTCATTTTATAGTGGGTATTCCCGGCCATATAGCCGGGCCAAAAAATATCTGTCTATTTTTCCCCAGTCGTGATTCTACCCTTCGGCGGAACCACGACTGGGTTTGTGCTCTCTGCTCGGAAGCAGAGAGCGCCCTCTACCCGAAGGCAGAAAGCTGACAGTGTCATAGCATCGTCAGGCGAGTGCCTAAGACGTTTGATCTCCCTCGTAATGCTTGTCACCGTCCTATATAGTCTAGAGCATTCTATTCTCGGGGATGGCAGGATGTTCCACTATAACAGTTGACGTTGCTATGCGACGTTGTGTGACGTCATAGAACCGCATTACAAATTTACGAACTGCTTCTGCTATTTAGTGACTTTTATCGTCACAATGCAATGTCAACACAAGATGGTTGTGATGTGGATGTCTTGATATGAACTTCCCTGTCACCACCCTGAAGATGGCTTATGTGAGCCGAAATCTTAAAACCAGTATAATAAACAAATATTCAAATGTTGGACAATTTTGTCTTTAATTTCACCTGAAATTAAAGCCAAAATACGATGTTTAGAACGGCTCATAATTTAAAAATAATAGACATTCATTGTCTATTATATTTAACAATATCTGTTTAGAAAATTATCTGCTACCTCGATACACTATATATATATATATATATATATATATATATATATATATATATATATATATAAATTAAATAGGATTTATTCAAAGATGTTGTATGTACATTTAATTTACCTTCCTGCTTTTTCCGCTTGGATTAAAGTATTTGAATTAATATATATATATATATATATATATATATATATATATATATATTTTAGAACATGTACAGAATTTTTATTATATATCCACTACAAATAGTTCATTTGTTTCGACATTGAAACTACAATGTCTCATCAGGCGTTGTGGACAGAAATGAAAAGCCTCTTTTCTTATATTTGGTCAGTTGTGTGTGGGATGTTGGTGGGGGTTAGTGATAAGGGAACAAGTCTTGTGGATTGTCCGTTTGAATTTTGTAGAAATTGGTGTGGGTAGTGAATATGTTTGATTAATGAGTGTGAGTATTGTAGACAGATTTAACATTAGCAGTTAGAATGTAAGTTTGTATTATCTTGCGACTAGACTATATCCTTTGGATTTCTTAGAGGAGCAGGTAAAGGGTGGGATGCTTATTTTGTACAGTTTTTTTTTTTTGTATTTTAGCAGAGTTTTATAATTAATCTAATTTTGTATATTTAATCTTAATTTTGTATTTAGGACATTGATTTTTTTCTATTAAATTTATTCTATTAAATCTTAATTAGATCAAAGTTTGGAAACCAATTTTTTCTATTAAATTTTAAATTTTAATTTGATCACCGTTTGCGGTAAGATTTAATGTAAGGGGTAAAATTTAATGTTAAAAATTTAAGGTAATAGATAAGTAGGTAATAGGTGTGTAATAAGTCAAATTTTATGTAGGAGGAAAGATTAAATGTTTGTATTTAAGGTAATAGGTGAATAGGTAATAGGTGTGTTAGTATTTAAGGTAATAGTTGAAGTTTAATGTGTGAATTAAGGGCAGTTTTTATAATTAATCTAATTATGGATATTAAACCTGACTTTAGAATTTAGGAAATCGATTTTTGTATAGAATTTTTAATTTATTAATTTTTTTAAAAAATTAGATCACAGTTTGTAGTGTATGTAGGAGTGTTGTTGGTACCGTGAAGGTGTGTCATTTTTAGGGGTTCTAACTCTGGCTTTTGTAGTATTATTTAACATGATTGTAAGGTTAGTTCTTTAATGTGCTTGCAGTTTACTGTGGTTTCATGCCTCTGGTTTAAAAGCTTGTTGCTATTCATACATTTCATTATTTCAATTTTTTCTTGAATGCAAAAGAAACATGGTTCCTTTATAGATTTAGCTGTTCTTGCTTGTTTAACGATTTTTCATTTAACTTTAGGTGTTTTATTTTCGTCTTTTAACTTCCAAAAGTATTTGAAGAGAGACGTCATGTTTTGTTTTTCTTTGTTATTTAAGGATGTGAGGTGATTGTAAAATCCCTTTTTAAATACGTTCATGGTATTTTTTCATCTTTAGGATTCTCCACGGATATATATATATATATATATATATATATATATATATATATATACACTACAGGCCATAATTATTAAACCATACCAGTTTTTATTTTATTTTAAAGAAATGATGTATTTCATACTATTTTTAGTATTTATTGCCAAGTGGATAATTCTAAATGTAAATAGAATGGTTCTTTTGTTATTATTACTTTGCAAAATTTTACAAGGCAAATAGTGACAATTTACCCATCGCATCCTGTAGATTTTATATATATATATATATATATATATATATATATATATATATATATATATATACTACCGGCCATACTACTGGCTATAATTATTAGGCCACCCCAGTTTTAAAAACAAATGATATATTTCATACTATTTTTAGTATTTATTGCCAAGTGGATAATTCTAAATGAAAATAGAATGGTTCTTTTGTTATTATTACTTTGCAAAATTTTACAAGAGAAATAGTGACAATTTACCCATCGCATCCTATATATATATATATATATATATATATATATATATATATACTACCGGTCATACTACTGGCTATAATTATTAGGCCACACCAGTTTTAAAAACAAATGATGTATTTCATACTAGTTTTAGTATTTATTGCCAAGTGGATAATTCTAAATGAAAATAGAATGGTTCTTTTGATATTATTACTTTGCAAACTTTTACAAGGCTAGGAAGTAAAGATGAAATTTTCTTCAGTCTTTCATTGATAAAACTGCAATATACGTAATTATTAAATATTTATAAATTCATTTGAAGCACATGTTATTGTGTAGTATTAACAAAAGAACCATTCTATTTTGATTTACAATTATTCACTTGGGAATAAATACTAAAAAATAGTATGAAATACATAATTTTTTCAAATACTGGGGTGGCCTAATAATTATGGCCGGTTGTGTATATATATGTGGTAATATTCTTGTTATTGGAGTTTATAATAAAAACATTTTGTTTTCGCTACACAAAACCTGTCGTGTCTCAGTGCTATATTCAGGCGATATGCAGTTGTTAAAGTTAAGAAATGATATTTAAAGAAATGTTGAACCTATTGTTCTCTTATTCAAGTGGGTGTGGCTAGAATACCAATGGAAAGTTATATTAACAATGGATAACGGCATTGAGTTGGAGGCTAGATGGGAGAAATTTGTGAGGTCACTACGAAGTCATAAACTTCAAATTTATAAACTCCAATAATAAGTATATTACTACAAATATTGATCTGCTACGTATCGAACCCTGTTAAAAAATAACTATTACAACAAACTGTGAAATGCCATTCTGTTAGTTTTTACTACTATATATATATATATATATATATATATATATATATGTATATGTATGTATGTATGTATGTATGTTTAATTACTTAGTTTTTGGTCATAATAAAATTAGACCAGTGCATATTTGTATTAAAAAGTGTTCAATAAAATTATATTGTAGACCTTTTGAATACTTTCCATTTGTAAACGAGTTATTCTGCGACCCAGGTTTCTACCATCAGTGGCGTCGTCAGGTGATTTGCAAATCATGGTAGAAACTTAGGTCACGTAATAACTCGTTTACAAATGAAATATATATATATATATATATATATATATATATATATATATAGCCCGGCTTAGCTCGGGTGTAATGAAAGCTTTAAAACTATTCCATGGTCCTGGAGCTCATACTCTTTGGACGTTGGCACGAAAGACTAAAAAGTAACAGTTTTTTTAGTTAAAGCGAAACCGTAGACTGAAAGAAAAATGAATGGATGTAAGTCAAATTTTAAAGTTTGGTGAGAATCGGATCGAAATCGTGGATTTGTATAAAGGGCATACAGACAGATAAACAGACACACGCACAAACATCTTGCCTTTTATATATATATATATATATATATATATATATATTATCGATTTTCTGCACTATTGTAAGAAGTGCAATCTTGAAACTTCTGAATATCGTTTCTTATGTCTCAGACCACTCCTTCTATAACCCGATTTTTTCGATTATCGATTTTCGATATTTATTGGGGGTACCTCGATACAAAACCTAGCTAAGAACACTCGCAGACGCTTATAGTACAACTTTAAATTTTCAAGAAAATCGGTTCAGCCGTTTCGGAGTCAGTAGGTAACGGACACACAGACACACACACAGACAAAGTTCCATTTATAAAATAAATTTATCTATATATATATCATTTCACTCTCAACCAAGGCAGTTTTACTGCTACTGTGTGCATTGGAGGGAAGTGATGAGAAAGAGGAACAAGTCATAAGGGGGTGTCAGAAAATGGCTAAGAGAAGGATGAGGATACTAATGTGATGAGAGTAGAGAGTACAGAGAAAAGAACACTATGGAAAGGATGCGAGTCAGAGAGATAGGAGATGGCAATTAATATTACACTTAAATTCTTGGAGATTGTCGCTGTCGAGGAAGCAAGTATATGTAAGGAAATTCTACGGGAAGTGCGAGAAAAAAAACTACTAGAGTACAAGTTGCGGTTACATTTTATTGGTTTCACTGTAAAAGGGTGGGACCTAGTTGCTAGTAAATTCATGCAGAGGAGGAGCCAGCGAGCTAAGTTCGTCGGAGCAGTGACTGCAGCTTAGTTCCCAAGTCGGGATCGATCATATTGCAGATACTCTGCTGGATTTTGTCAAGGACACCTAGGTGGATAGTAGGGGACCAGATGTGACAGGAGCATTCAATAAAAGAGTGGATGTAGATTTATATATGAGCAAGATGGATTCAGACGGTAAAAAATTCCTGGTCCTACACAGTGAACCAAACTTCCTAGCAGTAGATTTAGCTATGGATTCGATGTAGTCATTCTACTTAATGTCTGCTGAGATAATTAGGCTTAGGAGGCGCAGTGTTTTACTTTCAGGGAGACTAGCCTGATCCATGCTAATGCCGGGGTGTGGGTAGGAGCGAATCTGTGTTCGTTAACAAATAGCAGCTTCGTTTTGGAAGCATTAAAATTTACCAGCCATTTCTTACCCCAGTCCACAACAGATTGGACGTCCTTTTCAAGCTCAGCAGTGAAATTCGCCTTTTTCAGACTCAGAGAGTAAACGGTAGTGTCGTCGGCGTAGATGCCTACTTGGGATTATTATTACATCGAGGAGTTCGTTGATGAAGATCAGAAAAAGCGTAGGACCTAAAATATAGCCTTGAGGGACACCGGCTTTTATATAATATCGGGAGGCATGTACATTCAGTGTTACCTTCATTAGAACTGACTGGATTAGATTAAAAAATCGCCCAGTTGTGCCATAGCCCCGTAGCTTGCGTAGAAGGCCAGCATGCCATAGTCTGTCAAACGCTTTAGATATATCTAGGGCAACAGTTCGAGCTTCGCCGTTCTTATCGAGAGCCTGGTGATGGTCGTTAGCATATCAGCAGTAGACCGGGTGAAGCGAAAACCATACTGTTTGTCAGAGAAGAGACTGTGGGCTGTGAGATGTTGAACTACATCGGCGTTGATAATGTCCTCGAACGCTTTGCCAAAAATCGGTAGGATGCTGATAGGGCGATAATTAGAGGGGTCCGAGGTCTCACCAGAATTCTTAAATATAGGAGCCACATGGAAGAACTTCCAGTTGGCACGAAAGCAAGAAACAGAGAGACAGTAGTTGTAGAGTTTGGAGAGGATATAGGAGTTCAGGGGCACATTTCTTCAGGACAATGATTGGGATTCCGTCACCTCCGCCTGCTTTATGGGGTCAAGCTTTGAAATTATGTTAGAGTCCAGCAAGGACGTCATTCAGTTGTGCCTCAGTTCTATGTGGGAAGTCGGGTGCAGAAAATCCAGCCGAATCTGCGTGCAAAGTACTTAATGTTATTTAGTACACTTTTACAGACCCGCCAAGAGTCTTTGGGGCCGAACTTAAAAGTTGCTATACGCTGCGTCATTTTTCCACTCATTACGAGCAGAGGCAAAGAGGCGCCTGTTATGGTCCGTCGCGTGGCTCCGATTAAGCTGGAAGTGATCCAGGGAAACGAATGGAGTTTAAGTCGCAACTTCCAGGCTGAGATAAAAGCATTGATGCCAGCCTTAACCCAAGGGGAGACCTCGGATGCATAGTCTTCAACAAGAAGAATAAAAGTTTGTTCCAAGGGACGTTACACATGAAATCGCGGAAACACTTCCAGTCTGCTGGTCTGAGGTTCCTGGGTGTAGTGAGAGTGGAAGATGTTAACGGAAACCACCGCATGGTCAGCGTTTCCGAGATGGCAAAACTGCTTGACATTGCAAGAGTCAGGTATAAAAGTGAAACGTAGATCTAGCAGTGAGTTAGATCCAATGGGGTTATTAGAGAAACGCGTGGGGAAATCCACTATATATATATATATATAGGGATGGACTTATATTTTCAATTCAATTCTCTTTATTGTTAATAACTTAAATTTTCTATGTTTACTGTGTATTAATATCTATTCTTTGATAATGGCTTATGTGAGCCGAAAGCTTAGACCCGATAAAAAAATCAACAATTATTGTGATTTTTTGTTGTCTTTCAACATCACCATCAAGTACATCAAACGGTATGAACGGATCCTACACAAAATTAATAGACAAAATTTTCCTATATTATTCAATGAAACCT
>JBBBDQ010001521.1:1157500-1285000 GCA_037127315.1 Ascarosepion bandense
GGAAAAAGTAGAAACCGATTACACCCTGTAACGCCAGTGGGTCTAAAAATGATCGTATGATAAAAGAAAAGAAACTAAAGCCGTTGTTTCAATTAATTTGTAGAGAGGTGTATATATAGATTGATATTACTGCAAGTCATTGCAAATGACTTAATCTGAGAAAAAAATAGAAACCGATTACACCCTATCACTTCAGTGGGTCTAAAACTGACCATATTTTAAAGGAATAGTATTTGGGAAAGACATCAGAGTAATCAAGAATATCTACTGGCAGCAAACTACCTGCATACGGACAGGTAACGCTTTCAGAAGATTTACAAAGATAGAAAGAGGAGTAAGTCATGGATGTGTCTTTTCACTGGATCTGTTCAACTTTTACAGCGAGAATATCTTAATGACCCTAGATGACACGCCAGGATTTGTTGTTGGAGGCCACAACTTGAACAACGTAAGTTATGCAGATGATACAGTGCTGATTGCAGACACGGAAAGGAAACTACAAGACATCCTACAGAAGGTATCGGTGGAGAGTGACAAAAAAGGACTACAAATAAACTTTAAGGAAACTGAATGCATGGTCATCAGCAAAAGGTGCAACCCAAAATGCCAAATACAGGTGGGGGATACCAGAATCAAGCAAGTACAAAAATTTAAATACCTAGGAAGTGTTCTAACAGGAGATGGAAAGTGCGACACAGAGATCCGAAGGCGAATTGGCATGGCGAAAGACGCATTCAAGAAGCTGAGTAAAGTAATAACACACAGGAAAATTTCATTAGAAACAAAGAAAAGAGTGCTGGATTGCTATGTGATGTCAGTTCTTCAATACGGCAGTGAATGCTGGACAATATCATCGAAAATGAGGACAAAACTTGAAGCAGCGAAAATGTGGATGAGGTGTTGGAAAGAATGGCAACAAAATGGAAATTAATACTGAGCATCAGGAAGAGATATCTGAAGTTTCTGGGACACGAAATGAGGAAGGAGAGCTTGGAGAACCTGATACTAACAGGCCGGATAGAGGGAAAAAGGTGTAACTCCCTATACAATTCCAGTAAATAGCTGTCAAATTCCCTTCATTTTAATATCACGTGACTTTACACTACACATGAAGAAATTCTAAAAACAAAAATATTCTGTTGATCTTTTGAAATGATTTGTGAGCGTCTTTGTGGTTACCAACACTGTTTGTTTATAGGTACGTAATTCAGAATCAAGCTCATTTCGTCTTTTTGCCTTGATAAAGTCCATCACAGGACGAAACACGTAGGCGATTTAAAATACAGTTTTCATCTTGTCTTTATTTTATTTAACCATTCTGTCCTTAATTTCAGATTATAATTGAGTTTATTTTTACACACACACACACACACACACACACACACACACACACACATATATATATATATATATATATATATATTGTGTGTGCATTTTGGCAGCATTTTTTCATTAATGCAGGTTTCATTGAATAATATAGACAAGTTTTGTCTATTAATTTTGTGTAGGATCCGTTCATACCGTTTGATATACTTGATGGTGATTGTTGATGTTGATTTTTTTATCGGGTCTCAATACGGCTGTGAATGCTGGACAATATCATCGAAAATGAGGACAAAACTGGAACCGGCCGAAATGTGGTTCTCCAGAAGGATGCTACAGATATCGTGGACTGAGCATACAAGCAACGACGAGGTGTTAGAAAGAATGGCAACAAAAAGGAAACTGATGCTGAGCAACAGGAAGAGACAACTGAAGTTCCTGGGACATGCAATGAGGAAGGAGAGCCTGGAGAACCTGATACTGACTGGACAGATAGAAGGAAAGAGAGACAGAGGAAGGCAGCGGATAACATATTTGCAGGGTCTGATCAGGTGGATGACGGAACGGGGGTTGCCAGGAGCAACAGGAGCAAACATACTAAGAGCCACAAGGGATAGGGAGACGTGGAGATCCATGATCGCCTACGTCCTGAAGGGACAGGGCACATAGAAGAAGAAGCTTTCGGCTCACATAAGCCATTATCAAAGAGTAAATATTAACACACAGTAAACATAGAACATTTAAGTTTATATATATATATATATATATATATATATATATATATGTGTGTGTGTGTGTGTGTGTATATATATATATATATATATATATATATATATGACGGCCATAATACCAACAATAAAAAGATATGTGGAAAAGAAACGTCAAGCACTCACTCCAGAAGGAAGCAATCCAAAGCGAGTAGAAAACAAGGAACATAAATTTGAAGACTGAATGTGTAGCAAAAAAAAAGACCCCAAAATGCCAACTACCGGTTGCAGAAACTACAATAAAACAAGTAAAAAATTTAAATTCCTGGGAAGCGTTCTGACAGAGGACAGAAAATGCACATTGACTCGGCCAAGGATGCATTTCAAAACCTAACCAGATTACTGAGAGACAAAGAAAATCTCATTGGAAACAAAGAAAAGACTGCGAGACTGCTCTGTGATATCTCTACTTCTGTATAAAGGGAATGTTGGACGATCTTTTTAAAAATGAAGGCGGAGCTAGAGGCAGCAAAAATGTGGTTCTACAGAAGGATGCTGAGGATACCATAGATCGAGGTATTGGAGAGAGTGAAAACGAGAATAAAACTCATACTTAACATAAGGAAGAGACAGCTGAGGTTCCTGGGACATGTAATGAGGAAGAAGCGTTTCGAGAAGCTAATACTCACAGGACGGATAGAGGGAAAGTGTGACAGGGGAAAGCAACGTGAGAGATATTTGATGGGTTTGAGCAAGTGGATGGTGAAGCAAGGTTTGGAAGTGATACCAAAGGGAAAAATATTAAGAGCGACAAGGGACAGGCGCAAGTGGAGTCGTTTACGTCCTGAAGGAACACGGCACATGAAGAATATATATATATATATATATATATATATATATATATATATATATATAAAATAAAATAAAGTAAAATAAATTTCGACACCTCTACTAACATACTTCAATGCCTATAATCGACGGGAGAGGTCATAGTTATTATACTTACCCCCTACACCCATAGTAGTAGCAGTTCCCAGACCAATCCCCTCATGCCACTATACACTCAATTGAACAAAAAACCCACTACCACCATTCCTTCTCGGCCTACAGCCATGTGTGACACAAAAAATAGACCTGTTTAATTTTCTCTGTATAACTCCACTCTGTTAATAATAATTTAAATGTTTTATGTTCACTGAACATTAAATGTTCATCCTTTGATAATGGCTTAGGTAAGCCGAAAGCTCAGACCTGATAAAAAAATCAACAATTATTGCGATTTCTTGTCATCTTTCCCTGACAACACTATCAAGCTAATCAGATCATACGAACAAAATAAATAGACAGAACTTGTATTAATATATATATATATGTATATATATAGTGATCCAGACAGACCTACCTAAGTTTCACCTCGTCAGTGAAAGCTTTCCCTGACGATCCGTTTAGGTGAAACCTAGGTAGGTCTGTCTGGATCACTAGGTATTCTTTACTTATTCCGCTCTACCTAAGTACTGAGAGCTTTTTGTTAGTTGATTACTCGTATCGAAGGTTTTTTCTTTGGGCTGACTCAGTCCAAACCCTTTTGACTGATGTTCATGAACTTAGCTCTTTCTATTTTAAAACCATTTTTTCCCTTCATCGTAGATTCGTGGAAGGTTTTTCGACGAGTATAGTTATAATCATATATATATATATATATATATGTCTGTGCTTCTGAGATTAGGTTATATTTACATTATTTAGATTGTTCGGATTGTTGTCGCCATCTTTATTTCAGCGTTTTATTCTATTGTTGTTGCTTCCCAAATTGTTTGTATTTATATAAATTTTGGTGTAATTTGATACCTTTGTAAGTGAGTGATTGATTATGCTTGACTAAATTTGTCGTATTTGAAGATGCTTAATAGCTTATTATTGTGTTGAGCTCTTTTCAGAGAGCTTAATTGGTGTAAGGTTTGTTTCTTAAATGGTGTAGGATCTGTAGTTCATTAATTGCTTTTTATTGCTTTTTTAAGCTGACATCTTTTAGCGTGCTTCAGGGTATGACTGTTTAATTGCTTTATATTGAATTAATCCCTAAAAATCATTACAACTTAACACAATACAGACGTAATAGACTTTAAAAACAGTAGCTACTCACCGCTATTTACGTATCGTTCATTCAGTAATGAATTTGAGCACACTCGGCTACTGGCGTGTGTTTACATTGTATATATAACACGCTAAAATCTATCTTTCTCTACCAAGAGCCCATAGCTTAGAGGTAGAATCGCTGGCTGATGTCAATTCGGTTGGGTTTTTAACCCTGGCTAGAAGCAATCGGGTGTCTAACCGTACTGATGAGCCGTGATACAGCGAAACAGACGCATGGACGCTTCTTGCAAAGGAAGTAAGGCAGAAGAGACAGTAGGTAATAAAAACAATTTTTGTTTATATAGACACTAGAAGAAACGATCAGAATGTAACACTATATATATATTAGTCATTCAAATTCAAGCCTGTTTCGCAATATCACAGTTCATCAGTGTGGCTAGAAACATCCACATGCTTCTGGCCGGGATCGAAACAAACGATTTGGTGTCAGTCGGAGTTGCTACTTCATTTGGCAATAAATACTAAAAATATTATGAAATACATAATTTCTTTAAAAAAACTGGGGCCGTTTAATAATTATGACCTTCAGTATATATATATATATATATATATATATATATATATATATATATATAGAGTATATCGAGGCAGCAAGTAATTATCCAAATGTTGGAGAATTTTTGTCTTTATTTTCAACTGAAATTAAAGCAAAAATACGACGTTTAGAACGGCTCATGATTAAACATAATAGACATTCATTGTCTCTTATATTTAACAGCATATATATATATATATACTTTCTCTACGGACGTGCCGCATATTGATTGGTTTACCGAAAATGAACAAACGGACGTGCCGCATGTTGATTGGTTTATCGACACCACGTGATGTAAACAAAAAAATATTCGGACGCTATCGTGAAATACGTTTCTAATTCAAATTTAAAAATCACTTGTTTCTGATGAAGGACCGAGGACGGTCTGAAATATAAAATATAATAAAAATAAACAAATACTGTTTAAAAAAGTACATTTTTAAATTCTAAACTTTTTATTAATATTCTTTCCTCTATATATATATATATATATATATATATATATATATAAGAAAGTAGTTAACCTAGAGAGCCAACGAACCTACCGAGGTTTCACCAGATTGGATCTTCAGCCAACTTACCCTGAAGATGCAATTTGGTGAAACCTTGGTAGGTTCGTTGGCTCTCTAGGTTAACTACTTTCTTATTTAGTTACTCTACCAATGTATTGAGCGCTTTACATGTTAGGTTCCTCATCTCGGGGTTTTTTTCTTTCGACTAGTACTTTGACTAATGTTCAAAGGCTTAGTTCGTTTCTTTTGTTTCCATTTTTTCCCCTCCGCGTTTATACTCGTGGGTTTTTCGAGACGTGTTCAAAGACAAATTTACAGTTATATATATATATATATATATATATATATATATATATATTGAAAGTATTTGAGCATAGAATTTTAACTTAGGTATGCTTCATTGCAGATTAACTGAAATTACGTATTCTTCTTTAAAATGGGAAATTTTATTCCGGTTACCTGTGAGAATTTAAACTAAAAAAATAAAAATAAAACTTAAATAAAGGAAGTAAAGAAATGTAAATACCTGGGAGTGGTCTAACAGAGAATGGAAATTGCGATACTGAGATCGAATGACACTTAGGTATGGCCAAGGACGCATTTCAAAAGCTAACCAGAGGGACAGAGATAGAAACATCTCATGGGGAAACAAAGAAAAATGTGCTGAATTGCTCTGTAATATCTGTCCTTCTGTTTGGAAAATGAATGCTGGACGATATCATCAAAGATGAAGGAGATGGTTGAGGTAGCAGAAATTTGGTTTTACCGATAGATAGATAGATAGATAGATAGATAGATAGATAAATAGATAGATAGATAGATAGGTAAACAGACTGAGATAGATAGATAGATAGATAGATAGATAGATAGATAGATAGATAGATAGATAGATAGATAGGTAAACAGACTGAGATAGATAGATAGATAGATAGATAGATAGATAGGTAAACAGACTGAGATAGATAGATAGATAGATAGATAGATAGGTAAACAGACTGAGATAGATAGATAGATAGATAGATAGATAGATAGGTAAACAGACTGAGATAGATAGATAGATAGATAGATAGATAGATAGATAGATAGATAGATAGATAGATAGATAGATAAACAGACTGAGATAGATAGATAGATAGATAGATAGATAGATAGATAGATAGATAGATAGATAGAAAAACACGGAAATAGATAGATAGATAGATAGATAGATAGATAGATAGATAGATAGATAATAAACAGACTGAGATAGATAGATAGATAGATAGATAGATAGATAGATAGATAGATTGATAGATAGATAGATAGATAGATAGATAGATAGATAGATAGAAAAACATGGAAATAGATAGATAGATAGATAGATAGATAGATAGATAATAAACAGACTGAGATAGATAGATAGATAGATAGATAGATAGATAGATAGATAGAAAAACATGGAAATAGATAGATAGATAGATAGATAGATAGATAGAAAAACACGGAAATAGATAGATAGATAGATAGATAGATAGATAGATAGATAGATAATAAACAGACTGAGATAGATAGATAGATAGATAGATAGATAGATAGATAGATAGATAGATAATAAACAGACTGAGATAGATAGATAGATAGATAGATAGATAGATAGATAGATAGAAAAACACAGAAATAGATAGATAGATAGATAGATAGATAGATAATAAACAGACTGAGATAGATAGATAGATAGATAGATAGATAGATAGATAGATAGATAGAAAAACATGGAAATAGATAGATAGATAGATAGATAGATAGATAGATAATAAACAGACTGAGATAGATAGATAGATAGATAGATAGATAGATAGATAAACATGGAAATAGATAGATAGATAGATAGATAGATAGAAAAACACGGAAATAGATAGATAGATAGATAGATAGATAGATAGATAGATAGATAATAAACAGACTGAGATAGATAGATAGATAGATAGATAGATAGATAGATAGATAATAAACAGACTGAGATAGATAGATAGATAGATAGATAGATAGATAGATAGATAGATAGATAGATAGATAATAAACAGACTGAGATAGATAGATAGATAGATAGATAGATAGATAGATAGATAGATAGATGTATGTAAACAGACAGAGATAGATAGATAGATAGATAGATAGATAGATAGATAGATAGATAGATAGAAAAACACAGAAATAGATAGATAGATAGATAGATAGATAGATAATAAACAGACTGAGATAGATAGATAGATAGATAGATAGATAGATAGATAGATAGATAGATAGATAGATAATAAACAGACAGAGATAGATAGATAGATAGATAGATAGATAGATAGATAGATAGATAGATAGATAGATAGACACAGAAATAGATAGATAGATAGATAGATAGATAATAAACAGACTGAGATAGATAGATAGATAGATAGATAGATAGATAGATAGATAGATAGATAGATAGATAGATAATAAACAGACTGAGATAGATAGATAGATAGATAGATAGATAGATAGATAGATAGATAGATAGATAGATAGAAAAACACGGAAATAGATAGATAGATAGATAGATAGATAGATAATAAACGAATGAGATAGATAGATAGATAGATAGATAGATAGATAGATAGATAGATAGATAGATAGATAATAAACAGACTGAGATAGATAGATAGATAGATAGATAGATAGATAGATAGATAGATAGATAGATAGAAAAACACAGATAGATAGATAGATAGATAGATAGATAGATAGATAGATAGATAGAAAAACACAGAAATAGATAGATAGATAGATAGATAGATAGATAGATAATGAAGAGTGCTGGATTGCTCTGTGTTATCTGTTCTTCTGTATGGAAGTGAATGTTGGGCAGTAAGGCTTGAGGCAGCAGAAATGTGGTTATGCAGGAGGATGCTGAGGATACCATGTGTCCGTGAGCAACGATAAGGTGTCGGAGAGGATGCAGACGAGAAGAAAACTCATACTTAACACCAGGAAGAGACAAATGAAATTCCTGGAACACGTAATGAGGAAAGAGGGTCTAGAGAATTTAATACTCACACGTCGGATAAAGGAAAAGAGAGATAGGGAAAGCAGCGCGAGACGTACTTGTTAAGTTTGAGCAAATCGATGGTGGGCCGGGCTTTGGGAGAGATACCAAAAGAAAAAATATTGAGATCGACAAGAGACAGGGCCAAGTTAAAGTCCATGACCGTCTACGTCCTGAAGGGACACGGCACATCAAAGAATGTATGAAACCGATCAGTCTCTGAATTTGATAAGATTTATTCTTCAGCACTTTTTCGTCTGCATTTTCTTTTTCCTTTAGCTTTTTAAGGACACATTTTTTTTTATAATCGTGTCGCCCAAAGCAAGGCATTATACTGCCACTGAGAAATTGCCGGGGGGGTGTCAGGAAGAGAGTAGGAGAGGGAAGAGATTACTGATGAGTGTTTACTGCCACTGTTGTGAAGAGGGTTACATAGGAAGAATGTCATGAGGAGTGAGAGGTTGCAGGAGGGTCAAGAAGAGAGTAGGAGAGGGAAGAGAGTACTGATGAGAGTGGGGTGGACGGAATAAAAAAGCATGAGAGAGAGGATGTAAGTTAGTAAGACAGGAGATGACTATTGACTTTACATTTAAATTCTTGGAGATTGTAACTGTCAGGAAAGCAAGTATGCGGAAGAGAATTCCACAGGTAGGAAGTGCGAGAAAAGAAGCTACAGGAGTAGAATTTCCGTTTACAATTTATTGGTTTCACAGTAAAAGGGCGGGACCTAGTTGCTAATCTTGTGGCTCGAGGAAATTCGTATATAGGGGGTACCAATGAACTAAGTTCAATCGGAGCAGAAGCCGTGAAAGTATTTGTAGAAGAGACACAGGAAAGCCACACTGCGTCGTGGAGAAAGCGACTGTATCCGAGCTGCACATTACAGATTCTCCGTTGGAATAGGTCGAGGACACCTAATTGGATAGCAGGGGAACCGGAGAGACCAGATTGAAAGAAAATCAAACAAAATGAAAAGGAAAACAGACAGATAGAAACATGCATGTTGTTTAAGAGGGAAACAGACTCAATTTTTTCGAAGTAGCTTTTGGATCGTATGGTCGGACTTTGCCGAAAACGTGAATTAATTTTTTAGATGATTTTTTATACGGCTGCGGGGTCCACAGTAATTTGATTAATTTCGTTGCGTTATTTTCTTTTTCGTATTTTCTTTTTCAGCAATTATTTTTTGAGCTTCAAAAAGTTTTGTAGGGTAAAAAGCAGAGCAAACAGATCATACTTTTCTGTTAGTATTGAGGTTAGTATTAACCCTTTGGTTTTGTTGTAAAATTAACCTCTCTTCCGTTCCAAATGCATGAGAGTGGGAAAAAACCCGGCAAGATTACATTATAACTCAACTACTATGAATGAGTTATAATCTAATCTTGCCGTCTCTCTCTCTCTCTCTCTCTCTCTCTCTCTCTCTCTCTCCCCACTCAACAACTATGAATGAAGGATGTGTGTTGTGTTGTATTGGATACCGACTCGGAACGACAAATCGGGGTGCCGAGTTCGAATTCCAGTTGAATTCATTGTAATCGCTAACGCGCAAATACCCTTGGGAAAGGTATTAATCCGTCTACTCCTTTCAGTTATGGGTTAAATAGCAGGACAGATTGGGTTCTATAGCCTTGGCTGGCAACCAGTCTACCGCAGAAAGCAATGGCAACCTACTGCGGGATAATCTTCTGCCCAGTCAGTTATGTCTCTTTTGAGACATGATTGCCCAAACGTGTATCACGTATAGCACTTAACTGACTGACTATGAATGAAATGTTATTCCGTTTAATTTGGTGTTACAGCAAAACAGGCTTGTATGTGAATGACTAATATATATATATATATATATAAAAGTCACTCAAATTTCGCTGCATCAGAGTTCATCAGTGAGGCTAGACACATCCACTTGCTTCTGGCAGGGGATAGAAACTCGACGAATTTGGTGTCAGTCGAAGTCGTTAATCCCCTATGCCATAGGTGCATGGAATCAGAGACGGGAAATGTTGTATATAAGCCATGTATACACACGCCAAGCACCAAAAGAATTCAATTCATTTCTAAAGAGTAACGCATATATCGCAGAAGTGGAAACTGTTTTTAAAATTTTCTTCTCTAGAGAGCTCAGTCGTAATGATAGGTTAATAATATATTAGTCATCTACATATATACATATATATATATATATATATATATATATATATATATATATATGAATAGAATAAGAAAAGAACAGTTAGGAAAAAAAGTCTTTATTTAAAATGTTTAATAAGCTTTTTCAGATGTTTTTAAAGACGAATCTTTAAAAAAATCTAAAGAAGCTTGTTAAAGAGAAACATGTAGATTAAAAACATTTTTCCTACTTATTATATTCATATATATATATATATATATATATAATCAATTTTCTGCACTATTGTAAGAACTGCATCCTTGAAACTTCTGAATATCGTTTCTTATGTTTTTGTCTATAAGTGTATCAGATTTGATTAAAATCGGACCATTTCTTCTATAACTCGATTTTCGATATTTATCGCGGGTTCCTCGACACAAAATCTAGCTAAGAATGCTCGCAGATGCTTATTGTACAACTGTGTAAATTTTTAAGAAAATCGGTTCAGCCGTTTCGGAGTCTATAGGTACTGGACACACACACACACACAGACACACACACACATACACACACAGAGACAAAGTTCCATTTATAAATGAGTTTAGATAAGTCTTATGCTAAGAGTTTCTTCTTTCGCTTGTAGTAACAAGGAAAAAACAGCACTTGAACTTCCCCACGAGCAAATGGATGGCGAAACAAATTTAGAATACACTAGAAAAAGACATAAATGATATAAAATATTGTCCAAATGTCTTGTTTTCTCGATGAGAAAGTTTTAGATGTCATAATTCTACCCATCAATACCTGTAAAAATAAGTTATTTTTACCTGTTTTAACGCTAAAACTGTTTGACCTAGATGACAATTTTCTAGCACGTTTAACTTCACGTCCACGGGTTAGCAGGGAAAACATCTCGCCAGAGCATTTGCCATTAAAATAATTGTAGAAACGACAGAGGGAAGCCACGTAACATTGGTGAGAAAATGCCAAGTCAGGATTTATTACAGTGCAGATGTTTCTTTGAATACAGAGTTACCCTTCTCTGAATATGGTTTCAAAGCAAGCTATTGAGAATCCATTTGACACGCTGCTGTCTCACATATCTCCGACGGGAAGAAATTCAATTATAACATTCGCTAGGGTAACTATGCAACAGTGAACGCATTGACACCGGCGGTAATTTAACTTGGCACGCCGAACGCACTTTCAACAGCAGTAGCGGTTATGAGACAAAAAAATTCATATTTTATGGTGAAAAGGACGAGAAATTTTACTTATCGTATCTTATAATGCTTACTGCACTTGATGGCTCTTGTTTGTCATTTTTAAATTTTTTCGACGATGCTGAGTGACGTAATTTAATATAACATTTTAGTTAACATTGGGGAATATATATGAGCGTCTTATAATTAGTTACTAAGAACAGTTTGCTTTTGTTTATATTAAAGTTCTGCAAAATAAAACCATTTAATTGAATTGAAAATCTGTCAGATGACGAAACTCGCTGGCTCAGACAAAGTAGTAGCCTCTCCTCACTTTTTTTTATTCATTATTGATTATAAGATTTATATGCACACATACATACATACTGACTATATCTAAAATTATATAATAAATGGAACTTTGTATTACCTATAGATATAATCGATAATATATATATATAAAAGGCAATATGTTAGTGTGTGTGTGTCTGTTTATCTGCCTGTATGTCTGTATTTTTTTCAGCCCTTTTATTTTAGTTTTTGCTTAGGTTTGGCTCTAAGTAGGTATAATTGTAGTTCTTAGTCTCAGCCATGATACCATTTACTCAGGGGACTTATTTAGCCTTCGAAATTCAGTTTACGACGAAAAAAATTTATTTGATATCGATACCAGGAAATCAAAATTTGACTTACATCTATTCATTTTTCTTTCAGTCTACGAAACGCTTTAACTGGAAACAACTATTGCTTTTTAGTCTTTCGTGCAAACGTCAAAAGAGTCTGAGCTTCAGGACCATGGATTAGTTTTAAAGCTTTCATTACACCCGAGCAACGTCGGGCTCTTCTAATATTTATATGAGAAGATGAAGCCATAATTAAGGAGAGAGAACAATAAAAGAACAAAAATTAAGAAGACAGAAGATAACGACTGATATTGAATTTAAATTTTTGAAGATCAAAGGTGAATGGGAAGCAAGAAGCCGGAAGAGGGTTCTACAAGCGAGAGAAGAAACTGTTAGCATTGGACTTATAATAATATGAGAAGAAAACATAATTAAAAAGAGAGAACAATAAAAGAACAGGAATTAAGAAAGCAGAAGATAATAATTGACATTGGATTTAAATTTTTGAAGATAAAAATTGTTGAGAAGCAAGAGCCTGGAAAAGAATTTCAAGATAGAAGGAACTGTTAGCATTGGACTTATGGTTATATGTAATATTTAACACCAATCTAGTCAGTCAGTTAAGTGCCATACGTGATACACGCATGGGCGATCATGTCTCGAAAGAGACATGACTGACTGGGCAGAAGATTATCTCGCAGTAGGTTGCCATTGCTTTCTGCGGTAGACTGGTTGCCGACCAAGGCTATAGAACCCAATCTGTCCTGTTATTTGACTAATAGCTAGAGGGGGAAGAGATGCATTATATGATTATGTAGTAATTAGTGGGGGATCAGTTTATTACTTCATAACAATAGAAAGCCGATCCCCCACTTTATGACCAGTAGAAGCCTTAATCTTGATCTCAACTATTATATTCAGTCAGTCAGTCAAGTGCCATACGTGATATACGCTTAGGGCGATCATGTCTCGAAAGAGACATGACTGACTGGGCAGAAGATTATCCCGCAGTAGGTTGCCATTGCTTTCTGCGGTAGACTGGTTGCCGACCAAGGCTATAGAACCCAATCTGTCCTGCTATTTAACCCATAACTGGAAGGAGTAGACGGATTAATACCTTTCCTAAGGGTATTTGCGCGTTAGCGATTACAATGAATTCAACTGGAATTCGAACTCGGCTCCCCGGTTTCTCGCTCCGAGCCGATATCCACTGTACCCCAACGCACATCCACCAATCTAGTACTGCTCTTAAATTACTGTAGTCTAGGTACGATTAAATTAAATTTTGGGGATCATTCCGTATAAACTTCGCATACAGTTGGTGAGTGTATATGTGCGTTGTAGTGCAGTGAATATCGAATCGGAAAAAGAAATCGGAGAATCCAGTTGAATTAGTTGCATTTGCTCACTCACAAATACCCTTGGGTAAGGTTTAATCCGTCTCCTCTCTCTTTAACTATGGATTAAATTGAAGGACAAATTTGGTTCTATAGCCTTGGTTAACAAAAGCAATGGCTAACTACTGCGAAAAAATCAACTTCCCGGTCTCTTTCGAGATATTATCGCCCAAGGGTGTATCATGTATGGTACTTAACTGATTGACTAACTTATGAGTGTTGAAATCGCATCCCTACGCTTATTTGACGTCGTCATTTTTTTTGTTTTTTTTCTTTTTGGTATCGCCCCATGTACTCAGAAGAACTGAAATTAAGGCTTGAACTCGTATTGCTCTGGTAGATTCACTTCAAACTTCGCTTAAAAACAATTTATTTTATAGGCACAGTAAAATAGGTAATTTAATTACTTTTCTCAATTGAAAAGCACATCAAGGTAACAGCTTTCTTGCCAAATTGCTTCTTTGAATGATGGAAAGAAAAGTGATACACGAGAAATAAGGGTACTTGTGAAAATTGTGATGTAAATGAGGCGGACATTGAATGAATAGGACGAAGGTCAATGCAGCCTGTCTTTCCCCATGAATAAAAGCAATTTGAACAAATTTGGGCAATTTAAAAGAAAAAATGGAGAAGAATAGAGCGGGATTTCGGAGGTAAATGATTGAATTTTATTAAGACAGGAAGTTCAGATGAACAATTTAAGAAATAATGGAAGCTGGACAGATAATTAAGAGAGAGAGGGATAGGTAGAAAGAGAGAGGGAGTGATAGAAGGAGAGAGAAAGTGATAGACGAGTAAGGGAAGGGAGGAAGAGGTGGAAAGTGAGAGAGAAGGGTAAAGAGAGAACGAGAGAGAGAGAGAGAGAGAGGGCTGTGAGCGGTAGAAAGAGAGGAGTGTGAGGTATAACGTGACAAAGTGAGAGTGAGAAGGGTGAGCTAGAAAGAGAGAGAGAGAAGGTAGAGGAAATAAAGGTATAAAGAGATGGGGAGGATGAGAGAGAGAGAGGCAGAAAGAGAGCGAGGAGAGGGAGAGGTAGAAAAGGGGAAAGGAGATATAAAGGGAAGATGAAGCGAGAAAGAGCTAGAAAGTGAGGGAGGGAGAGGGGGTAAAAAAGAAAGGGAGAGGAGGGAAAGGGATAAAGAAAAAGAGAGAGGTAGAGAGGGGTTGTAAAACGAGAGCGAGGGAAGTGAAAGGTAAAAGGAGTGGCAGAGAGAGGAGAAAAAGAGAAGGGTGTGAGAGTTAGAAAGATAGGTAGAGATAGATAGAAAGGGAGAGATAGAACGAGAGGGAAAGTTAAAAAGAGGGGAAGGAGAGATAGAAAGGGAGAAGTAAAATGAAGGAGGAGAGAGTTGAGGTAAGGGTAGAAACAGAGAGAAGGGGAGGATAAGAGGGATGTGGGTGTGAAGAGAGTGAGGGAGACAGTGGTAGAAATAGAGGAAGGGAGCGATAGAGTAAGAGTTATAACGAGAGAGAGGGGGAGGGAAAGGTAGAAACAGAAGGAGAGAGAGGAGAGGGAGCGGAGAAAGGGAGAGATAGAAAGATGGTTAGAGAGAGGTATATAGGGAGAGGTAAAGAGAGGAAGAAGGGGAGGGAGATGTAAGGGAGTGGGAAGATTGAGGGAGTGGTAAATAGAGAAGAAGTAGAAAGAGCGAGGTGCAATGAGAGATAGGGAGAGGGGTTAGGGAGAAATAGAAAGAAAGATAGTGGGAGATTGCGAGTAGAGCAGAGAGGCAGAAATAGAGGGAGGGAGAGATAAGTATTGAGACAAAGAGAGAATATACGAGCAACCCATTTGATTTTTTCAACTTGCTTTCACGAAAATTCTTCTTCTATTTCCATTATAATTTATCACATAACTAGAAGTATAGCCCGGCGTTGCTCGGGTGTAATGAAAGCTTTAAAACTAATCCATGGTCCTGGAGCTCAGACTCTTTGGATGTTGGCACGAAAGACTAAAAAGCAATAGTTGTTTCCAGTTAAAGCGAAAACCGTAGACCGAAAGAAAAATGAATGGATGTAAGTCAAATTTTGATTTCCTGGTATCGATATCAAATAAGTTTTTTTCGTCGTAAACTGAATTTTGAAGGCTAAATAAGTCCCCTGAGTAAATGGTATCATGACTGAGACTAAAAACTACAATTATACCTACTTAAAGCCAAACCCGAAGTAAAACTAAAACAAAAGAGCTGAAAAAATACAGACATACAGGCAGATAAACAGACACACACACAAACATCTTGCCTTTTATATATATATATATATATATATATATATATTATCGATTTTCTGCACCATTGTAAGAACTGCAACCGTGAAACTTCTGAATATTGTTTCTTTTGCCTTTGTCTATGAGTGTATCAAATTTGATTAAAATCGGATTACTCTTTCTATGACCCGATTTTTTCGATTATCGATTTTCGATATTTATCGGGGGTACCTCGACACAAAACCTAGCTAAGAACACTCGCAGACGCTTAGAGTATAACTGTGTAAATTTTTAAGAAAATCGGTTCAGCCGTTTTGGAGTCTATAGGTAACGGACACACACACACAGACAAAGTTCCATTTAAGATTAGATCATGCTGTTAAACCACAGATATGAAAAACGACACTCGTCGCTGACGACAAGTCGTTTTGCTTCAACACATAGGCCTCATCACACGACCAGTGACATATCACATACCGTACCAATGTCGACTTCAACCATGAAGAAAGGCGTCAACGTCACTTCATTCAGCTTCACTAATCCGCTCTAGCCCTCTCACCTGACATCAACCCTGACTTCGGCCAACCAACCCAACAAACTATTCAACTCCAACGGTTAAAGGTTTTGAATTTAGGGTTTCTTTTTTCATAGACCGGTTGCCATCTAGAGTTATAGGACTCAGTTTATCCGGCTATTTGCCCATAGCTAGAGAAGAAGATGAATTTATCCCTTACCTAAAGGTATTTGCCCGTAAATGAATAAAATGAATAACAGGAACTCGGCTGGAACTTCTGTTCCTCAATCATTTACTCCACCTTGTCACGTATAGAGAGTATATAAGAAGAAAATTAAGAACTAACCGATGTAGAAATCAAATAACTTACCTTTCAACATGGCTGTCTCATTTTATCTCCCTGTTGGAAGGTGAACATTCAAGATCGTGAGACTCACCTTCCTGATGTTTCCAACTAGCGTCCAGTTGGCAGACAAAAATAAACAGGGTTGTAACTGAATACAGGTCCCTATGTGGCCCAGAGGAAAATGGTGGATATTGTGCTGAATATTTATGGAGCTCAATGTACACACTGAAATTATGAGCCAATCACTGCTTACGGAATAGACTTGCCTGTAACAGAATGGAATCTCCCAGGTTATTATTTAAACCACCTACCAATTTGCCCTGGTGGATTTTTGGTCAGTCAGATACAACTTCTATTCTAGTTGATTAGTAGCTGGTTGTTCCACAAAATTTTTACAACCGATATATCTATATTGTAAATAGAATGCGAACCTCAACGGCATTAATGTTATGACAATGCCTCACACTAATGATCTCAGGTAAAATGGTTGGAATAAGCTATGAATCGAAAAAAAAAAGAAAACTAATGCTCACCATATTTCTTCTATATGACGTGTACTGATCATGGCTCTGCACACTATCCTGTGTAGATTTCAGCAATGTTTGCTTATTGCTACTAGAAACCACATAGCTAACATTACTACCCGGGTTTGGGTGCTTGTTTAATAAAACCAGAGTGCAAGACGAAATTAGTTTGTTCGGCTCTCGTGATTAGAATGAAAAGGTAGAAAGAGATAAATTAGAGGAAATGATTTGAATGGCGGTTTGAATAATACGGTCGGACCGAAACGAACGTGCTGCTAAAAGACAATTGAGTGAACCCCAACTCAGAAAACACTGTTACTGATTTAATTTTAAAATACCAACCAACTGTTGAGTGTCACCAGCTTTGACGTGCTCGTAAATCTTGTATATTTTCGATATATATATATAGCGAAACAGATCTGTCTGCGGATGACTATTTACGCTCTCACACCCTGATTGAGCACTCTGGAAGAATGGTAGACTTTGAAAAACAGTAGCTACTCTAGCATCTACACATCGTTCATTCAGCAATGAATTAGAACACTCTCAGCTTTTGGGTGTGTATAATGATAATATACACGCTAAAAAGTCTGCCCCCTTCTACCGAGCGCCCATAGCTTAGATCTAGAATCGCCGACTGACGCCAATTCGGTCGGGTTTCAATCCTGGGTTAAAAAGCAATCGGAGTCTAACCGCACTGATGAGCGGTGATACAGCGAAACAGATCTGTCTGCAGATGACTATATATATATATATATATATATATATATATATATATATATACCGTGTCGTTGCGGTCTTAAATCTGGTTTTCATTATATACCAAACCCTAGCGTGTCTGAGTCAACCTAGTCAAGTGACAACAAGTAATCCTGCTTTGGCTATACCGAAATCAACAACACAACGTGGGCGGAATCAACCGAAGGTTAGGAAGGTTGGCTGGACTCAGCCAGGTGTCGTGTTATATGGCACTTAGCTGAATTACTAAATATAACAGTTGAAAGCATACGTAAAGCTTCTACTGAACATAAAGTCAGGGATCAAATTTCTATTGTTATAAAGTAATAAATTGATCCTCTACTAATATAATAATATAATATAATCCATTGCTTCTCCATCCAGCTAAGGGTTGAATAGATGAACAGATTGGATTCTATAATTTTGGTTGGCAACCAGTCTACTGCAGAAAGTAACGGCAACCTACAGCGGATAAATCTTCTGCCCAGTCAGTCATGTCTCTTTAGAGACATGATCACCCTAGCATGTATCACGTATGGCACTTAACTGATTGGCTCAAAAGTATAGGCAAATGCTAAAAGATCATTAGCTTGTTTAGTTTTGTCGGTTTTACGCATACCAACCTCAATGGGTTGTTTACTCCCGAGAAGATTTTCACAATAAATTCGTATGATAGAATGTGAACTTTTTATAAGAAATCACATTGTACATCAGGTTTTATTGACGTCTTTTTATAAACTGGGTTTTGTCAAGAGTCATATATATATATATATATATATATATATATATATATATATATATATAAGAGGAACCTGCAGATATTGGAGGCCATGTACATCAAATCAAAACAACCAACACTCAATAAAATCAACTTTAAAACAGGAAATAACATATTACATTGCATTTGACTACATGGTTCTGTTGTCATTTCGCGCTATCCCGCGGTGTGACGTCATAAAACCGCATCACAAACTTAAGAACTGCGTTTATTATTTTTGGTAACTATTGCCGTTGCCAAGCGGAGTTTTATGTCAACACAAAATAAAATCGTCGGTGATGGTGGATTTTATAATATTTCAGTTTAAACAACCTCTCTGAATGTGAGCCGAAAGCTTAGAAGAAAACCAATAAATAATTATCCAAATGTTGGAGAATTTTTGTCTTTATTTTCAACTGAAATTAAAGTAAAAATACGACGTTTAGAACGGCTCATGCTTAAACATAATAGACATTCATTTCTAAACATAATAGCATATGTTTAGAAAATTACTTGCTGCTTCGATATACTATATATATATATATATATATATCCAATACTGTGCAAAAGTATTAGGGCAAGAACTATTTTATCTTTTATGAGGCATCAAAATGAAGATTAAAATCACCCCTGTCCTAACACTTTTGCACACTACCGGTAGTGTGCAAAAGTATTAGGATAGGTGAGATTTTCCCAAATAAGTAACTGAAATTCAAATACGGGTGAAAAGTCAAACCTTTGTAAGAATTATTTAACTGAAGAGGAAGAGGAAGGAAGGCTTCGGAATTTTGAATTTGCCCCCACAAGGCCCTGATCTCAATCTTATTGAACATCTATGGGATAATTTTGATAAAAAAAATTGATAAATCTAATGTTACTTCGCAAAACACACTTTGGGAACAAATACAATCTGCTTGGCAGGAATTCTGCTTGGCAGGAAATACCATTAGATACATTGAAGAAGCTTGTGATGTCAATGCCTGACAGAATGAAGGCTGTGATCAAAGCAAAAGGCTATTATACTAAATATTAAATTTATTTTGTAACAAGTATTTTTCTTGTTGAGTAAATCAAATGAAATTACTTTAATTAAGCTGTTTATTTTCTGTCAATATGCCTCATAAAAGATAAAATAGTTCTTGTCCTAATACTTTTGCACAGTACTGTATATATTTAAAAAATATATTACTGGTATCATCTTTCCTTCAAAAATGTATTGCTAATATCATTTTTTTAAATGTGTTATTGGTAATATTTTTTCTCAAAAATGTATTTGTGGTAATATTTTTTCTCCCAAAAAATCCTACTGGAATTACCCCTCTAAAGTTTATTTTTATACTTTCATTGTGTTTTGAGCGCAGTTTAGTAGCCTATTACCTGTGACACCAACAAGTGCTACCAATTAAGACGTGATTCCACACTCCTCATAACCTCTCAATAAAAGGTCTTGCTTCTGGATGCAGTTTATCGTCATACTCAGGACCCAGATGTGGTTTCTTGCCAAACCCAGGTTGCCTCATTGTGGGTTTACCTTCTCTGCAAAGGGCAGCTAGCTTGTTTAAATAGATGGATGAACAAGGACTCAAGGTAATTTGGACATAATTTAGAAGAGTGTTTTGGATCATTCATTTTGTTTAAAGTAGTATAGCATGTCTTTGCAAAATCTAACGATGTGGTTCTTTTTTTATTATGATTCCCTTGATACGAATCAAAATTCCAGCCCTTTTAGTAAACTCAGCAATAAAATCTTTCTTGTACAAAATATTCTTAATTTTACAAAATGTATTGTGGACTCACGGATACAAATTTGGACAATTTTGCGAGTAAGTGGTGCCTTCTTTTTTTTTAATCATACCACCCCGAGCAAGACGCTAACGCCACTGATGTGCAGGGGGCTACATAAGAGTAAAAGCACTAGATAGAAGAGAGTGAAGAGAAGGACGAACCATTTAGAAAGGAGAAAGAGAAGGGTGGAAATACAGGTGTAATGACAGTTGCAAAGGTGGAGTGAAAGGAAAGGATATACAGGGTGGTGAAGAAAGAACTAGGGTCAGGGTGGTGAAAAAAGAACTAGGGTCAGGGTGGTGAAGAAAGAACTAGGGTCAGGGTGGTGAAGAAAGAACTAGGGTCAGGGTGGTGAAAAAAGAATTAGGGTCAGGGTGGTGAAGAAAGAACTAGGGTCAGGGTGGTGAAGAAAGAACTAGGGTAAGGGTGGTGAAGAAAGAACTAGAGTCAAGTGGTTAAGATATGAGTATTGACTTTGTATTTAAATTCCTGGAGGTTGTAGCCGTCAGGAAAGCAAGAATATGGAAGCGTGTTCCACAGGCGGGAAGTGCGAGAAGAGAAGCTGCAGAAGTAGAACTGTCGTCTGCATTTGGTTGATCTAACTGTGAATGGGTGAGACCCAGCTGCCAATCTGGTTGCACGAGTAAACACCCGTCGGTGGGAAAGTGACTGGAGTCGAACCACCAAGTCGGTACCTATCACATTACTAATTCTCCTTTGGAGCCTGTCAAGAACACCGGGAGAAAAAATAGAAAAATGTCAGGAAATACGCTGTAGTTACCGAAACTTTATCTTTAACTTTAAAAATATATAAAGATATCTCGTTTTGTTCCTCAAATTGTTTGCCTGTAGTATATTGATTTAATTTATATTTGATTTAATTTATTTTTTTTTCTGTATGCTGGTATTTAGCTTCTGGTGAAAGGGACTGACTTAATTTTAAGCGTCTGGCGAACGGTTCTATCGGATTAGATGGATTATATTATGTTATCTATCACAGTGAATGTTTAAATTAAGCACATCCTCGTCGCTTTTTATCGAGATCTAAAAACCTAACATAACATGTGTGTGTGTATTCAAATTAAATTGGACTGAAATGTTGATAGTTTGCTGACTAGAGAAAGAAAACGAAAAAAAAAATTCTTGTGCTAATATGCATTACGAAATAACTGTCATTTATCATAGCTAATTGTCTTGAGTGGCAGTTTCTGTCGTACTGGCAACATGAGAAACCAGACAATATCACTCACGGCCGAGGTTCTGAAGAAGCAGCTGGGGCTCTAAGGAGACAGACTGATCAAGAATAGTTTTAATTAATCAATGTTCGATTCTAGCACTTCCAAAAAATGGTAAGATCTGGAAAGACCATTCAGCAGTCGGTCTAAATCGAAAATGGTAATTTATCGTTTCAGAAGAAAAATCCTCAAAGAATGCGAAAGAAGACGGTTAACAAAATTAAGAACAACCAAGATTATTTGCCGTTGAGTAAAGTGTAATCGGTTCATTTGAATGTTACTACTGAAAAATTATACTCGATCATCAATGGAGTACCCCACTGAGCCTTACGTTTTCTATTCGAACAATTGCCGTCATACCCAGGACCACATCAAGATGTGACATAAATTGGAGATTTTAAAGTCAAGCAAGTGTCAAAAATATAAATATTTTTGAGTGTTTTAACAGAGGATGGTAAATATGACATCGAAATTTGGAGGTGCATAGGAATAGCAAAGGATGTCTTCCAAATTTATTGGAGTAGATAGACTAAACTATCGCCCGGTTCACACTCCACCCACATCTATTGAACAGGTGAAGAGCCTCATCCCTTGTTTCCTGTTTAGGATGCAGTTTCCGGTTTTCTCTTTTCCAATCTTTTCACTCTCTTCTTTTATTTTTATTTTTCAATTGGAGTAGATAGACTAAGCTATCGCCCGGTTCACACTCCATCCACGTCTATTGAACAAATGAAGAGGCTCATCCCTTGTTCCCTGTTTAGGATGTGGTTTCCGGCTTTCTCTTTTCCATTCTTTTTACCCTTACGTAGCCCCCTGCGCATCAGTGGCGTTATCGCCTTGCTTGGGGTGATATGATTAAAAAAAAAATGCACTGCCGTAGAATGTAGAATCAAAAAGCTATGCCAAATAAGAAAAAACAAAACAAATATTAGCAACAAAAGTGAGTAGCATATTTAAAATGTTTACATTGTTCGGAGTGTTGTCATATTCCTGACATTTTGGCCTTGTAGGCTCCGACCTTCTTAAGGATCTGTCTATACTTCTGAGAGTAGTTATTTTAATTATTTACACCATTGACATTGCTCAGACTGATGTCCTCATCTTTATTGTCATATTCTCGACGTTTCGGCCGTTGTACTCTCCGACCTTCTTAAGGATCTGTCTATACTTTTGAGAGGAGTTATTTTAATTCTTTACACTATTTACATTGTTTGGACTGCTGCCTTCATCCTTATTGTCATATTCAGAACGTTTCGGTCGTTGTAGGCTTCGACCTTCTTCAGGATCTGTCTATACTTCTGAGAGGTATTATTTTAACTATTTACACTATTTACATTATTTGAACTTTTGTCTTCATCGTTATTGTCATATTCACGACGTTTCGGCCGTTGTACGCTTCGACCTTCTTAAGGATTTGTCTATACTTCTGAGAGGAGTTATTTTAATTATTTACACTATTTATATTGTAAGGACTGTTGACTTCATCTTTATTGCCATATTCACGACGTTTCGGCCGTTGTACGTTCAAGTATTATTCAGACATTAGTTTGAACCCGAACATTTTAGTTAGTGTACCAACTGATATCAGATTAATAAGGCCGGATCATAAACGTCGTGAATAGAGCAATAAGCATGAGGTCAACAATCCGAACGAAGTAAATTGTGTAAATAATTATAATACCTCGACTCGGAAATATAGATGATGAGTAGTAACGGAAAAGAGAATCTACAATCAAGTCTTTATCCTTTTACTTAAAAAAAAAGGAATCTTCATTACATATTATTCTCAGTATCCTTCTGTAGAACCACATTCAACTGTCACAACTACCTTCTTCATTTGTAAGAAGAGTGTCCAACATTCACTTCCATATAGCAAGACGAACATTATATAAAAGCTCACATTTATTTACCAGTTTATTATGATTTTATTTGTTTCTTAAAAATTTTCCTGCGTCCTAAGACTTTTCCGGTTTCTTGAGTCTTTACTGTTTTTTTAAGTCTTATTCTTGTTTCTTAATAGTTTCTTACGTCTGTTTCCGGTTTTTTTTTTAACTTTTCTTAATACTTTTCTTTTGCTTCTTAAGACTTTTCCGGTTTGTTAAGACTTTTCCTTCTTCTTAAGACTTTTCTTGTTTCTTAAAACGTTTCTAGTTTTTAAGACTTATCCTGTTTCTTAAGACATTTCAGGTTTCTTAAGACTTAACTTAAGACTTTTCCAGTTTGTTAAGACTTTTCCTTTTTCTTAAGACTTTTCTTGTTTCTTAAAACGTTTCTAGTTTTTAAAACTTATCCTGTTTCTTAAGACATTTCAGGTTTTTTAAAGACATTTCAGGTTTCTTAAGACTTAACTTAAGACTTTTCCAGTTTGTTAGACTTTTCCTTTTTCTTAAGACTTTTCTTGTTTCTTAAAACGTTTCTAGTTTTTAAAACTTATCCTGTTTCTTAAGACAATTCAGGTTTTTTAAAGACATTTCAGGTTTCTTAAGACTTAACTTAAGACTTTTCCAGTTTGTTAAGACTTTTCCTTTTTCTTAAGACTTTTCTTGTTTCTTAAAACGTTTCTAGTTTTTAAAACTTATCCTGTTTCTTAAGACATTTCAGGTTTTTTAAAGACATTTCAGGTTTCTTAAGACTTAACTTAAGACTTTTCCAGTTTGTTAGACTTTTCCTTTTTCTTAAGACTTTTCTTGTTTCTTAAAACGTTTCTAGTTTTTAAAACTTATCCTGTTTCTTAAGACAATTCAGGTTTTTTAAAGACATTTCAGGTTTCTTAAGACTTAACTTAAGACTTTTCCAGTTTGTTAAGACTTTTCCTTTTTCTTAAGACTTTTCTTGTTTCTTAAAACGTTTCTAGTTTTTAAAACTTATCCTGTTTCTTAAGACAATTCAGGTTTTTTAAAGACATTTCAGGTTTCTTAAGACTTAACTTAAGACTTTTCCAGTTTGTTAGACTTTTCCTTTTTCTTAAGACTTTTCTTGTTTCTTAAAACGTTTCTGTTTTTGAATACTTATCCTGTTTCTTAAGACATTTCAGGTTTCTTAAGACTTACCCGGTTTCTTAAGCCTGTTCTTGTTTCTTAAAACGTTTCTGTTTTTTTTAAAGACTTTTCCGGTTTCTTAAATCTTTTCTGTTAACTTAAGTTTTATTCGGTATCTTAATACGTTTTTGTTTTCTTAAGAATTTTGCTATTAAAACTTTTTCTGTTTCTTAAAACTTTTCCTATTTTTTAAAACCTTTCTAGTTCCTTAACACTTATCCGGTATATTAAGACTTTTTTCTTTTTTAGACTCTGGTTAGCTTTTGGTAGCCAACTATCACTATTTCAATGGGTATTAGGATTTCAGTGTCACATTATCTATAATTAAAAACTTACAGTCCTAATATTAACTGCTATTGCTACATCGTTAAACCTGGCAAAAATAAAAATTTAAATTTGAAATCGTTTTTAGTGAATAATCAACCATGGCAACAATGATTTAAGCAAGTAATAACATCTAGAAAAGAAGTTCTTAGTACAATAAAAAAAGAAAACGACTTGCCTTTTTCTTTCGAATGGTCCAAATTTATTTCTGGAAAAAGATGTCTTTTCATAAAATCCGTATCACTGAAAATGCAAAAAATAAAATAATAGATCAGTGAATTAATTTCTCACAGAACAGATTGATTGGTTTTCTTTGGAAAAATAGAAAATTATTATATTAGGTTGTCCCAAAAGTTCGTAAACACTTGCAAAAAATTGAATTTTTATGCAATTTTGCGTTTATATTGTTATAGTGATCTTCATCTTGGTATTCCAGATGGCAATTGATAAAATTGAGCTGCGAGATTTGATTCGTTGCTGCTGGAAGCGAGGTCTTTTAACCAGAAAAGCTGCAGAAGACATTTATGCTGCCGAAGGTGAAGGAACAATTGCATATACGGCGATCTCAAAGTGGTACAAGCGTTTCGATTCTGGCGACATGAGTCTTGAAGATAAGCTTCGTTCGTGACGGCCGTTAAAGTTGGATGATGGAGACTTGCAAACCGGGTTGGACATTGCGCCTTCATCGACCACTCGAGAATTGGCTGATGAATTTGTAGTTAACAAATCGACAATTCACCGACATTTGAAGCAACTTGATTTTGTTCACAAAAAGCCGCGCCAAGATCCGCAAGAACTCCCCGAAGCACAAGCCAACAGAGGAGTTAAAATTTGCCGTCAATTGCTCAGCAATCCATTGGGCGAGCGTTTTTGGAAGCACATTGTGACATCCGACGAGAAATGGGTCTATGTGGTCTAGCACAATCGAGACAAGCGATGAGTTCAGAAAGGGCAAGAGACACCGTCGGTTCCAAAACAAGATCGATTCTGCAAGAAAGTCATGTTGTGCGTTTGGTGGAACTTTGAAGGAATCGTGCATTTTGAGTTGATTCCGAATGGTCGTGCCATCAGTGCCGATCTTTACTGTTAGCAACTTGAGCGGGTCTACGAAAAGTTGAAGCAAAAGTACTCGGCTCTGATCAACTGAAAGCGCGCTTTGATGCAGCAGGACAATGCCAAGCCACACACCGCCAGGAAGACCAAAGACAAGTTTGAAGAGCTGGCCAGCGTTGAGGTTCTGCCACATCCATCCTACAGTCCTGACCGTGCTCCATCAGATTACGGCCTTTTCCACTCAATGCAACACTTTCTGAAGGGCTTCCGATTCGACTCATTTGATGAAATCGAATCGTGTCAAGAATTCTTTGATTCGAAGCCGGTTGAATGGTACTTTGACCAGATCCGAAAGCTTGCAGATCGATGGCAGAAAGTCTTGGAAAATGATGGTTTTTATTTGGAGCAATAATTTTTGTTGTTTTTACGAGTAAAATTTCAATTTTTTGCAAGTGTTTTCTGGTAACCTTAGATTACTTGACGAGTAAATTTTAATTTTTAGCAAGTGTTTACGAGCTTTTGGGACAACCTAATAATTAGTATGATGTAAGATCGGGAGGTGTAAGTAATTGAAATAAAGAAGGAATCTAATCTTAATGGATCCTTTCAAAAACAAATCGCGTAAGAACATTTTTAATGTAAGGAGTTACCCAAACCCTAATCCATCACCCTAATGGCTGAACTCAGCTTGCAGATGGTTTGCAGTAAATACTGTTACACACTCAATTTAGTAACGGCTTTTGATATTTATTTACAAATATAGCTTCAGAAAGTGTGGTCGTCTGAATAAAAATGAATAAAAAGAAAGGAAAGACCGACATAGCATAAAGTGTGAGATACGTCTTTGGGGACTTTCAAATTAAACGGGTGTATGGATGAGATTTGGATTGGAGACTGTGGTGGGTAGGTAATTAAAAATTAAAGTAACTCTCTTTTTTTCTTCACTTTTACAAAAATTCACAATGACGTGTGAAATCCTGATTTTGCCGAATAGGAAAAGCATTGACTCTCGTACTGAAAGAAAAACTCAAACCCGGATTTCGCGATCAGACGTTAAATTAATTTTCTGACTAATCAAAAGAAGCGATCTGCAAAACTGAGAAAAGTTAGCAAACAAGTGTGAAAAAAATAATGGCTATAAAAAACAAGAAATGGAGTCGAAGCAGTCAGTCAGATAAGAAGAAAAATTAGAGATAAGACCGCAAGATATGAATAAGAAAAAATAATTTACCGAACAGACATAATGATCTCGACACACATTCGTTCACCTTCTTCAATCGTGCTATTTTCCTTTACCTCTTCCTCTCTGTCATCAATATTTTCGCACTCAACAAAGGAGACGACAACAACAAGATACTTCAACTTACTCCTAAAAACTAAAGTCCGATGAATCAAATTTCTTTAATTGCCTCATATTCCTTTTTAACTTTCTCGTCGACCATAAATAAAGAAAGGAACACAGACTTTATTAAACATTCTAAAATTCTGGACACTTAACTCCTTACTATTTTTCTTGGAACATTTAACTACGTACATTTTCTCATTGAACAATATATATTTTCAGCAAAACTAATTGTAATTTGACTCTAAAACCATGGTTCCCAACCCCAGGGTAAATTACCCCAGCGGGGTAATGTGCCCATATGTTTGAGATAATGGAGCCGAGTTCGAATTCCAGTTGAATTCATTGCATTCATTTACGCGCAAATACCTTTGGGAAAGGTATTAATCTGTCTCTTCCCTCCTGTTATGGGTTAAATAACAGGATAGATTGGGTTCTATAGCCTTGGTCGGCAACTAGTCTACTGCAGAAAGCAATGGCAACCTACTGCGGGATAATATTCTGCCCAGTCAGTCATGTCTGTTTCGAGATATGATCGCCCAAGCGTGTATCACGTATGGCACTTAACTGACTGACTGAATATAATAGTTGGAGACATGATTAAGGCTTCTACTGGAACAAAGTGAGGGATTGGTTTTCTATTGTTATGAAGTAATAAACTGATCCCCCACTAATTAATAAATAATAATATAATACATTTCTTCCCTTTCAAGCCATGAGTCAAATAATAGGACAGATTGCGTTCTATAGCCTTGGTCGGCAACCAGTCTACCGCAGAAAGCAATAGCAACTTACTGCGGGATAATCTTCTGCCCAGTCAGTCATATCTCTTTCGAGACATGATCGCCCAAGCATGTATCACGTGTGGCACTTAACGAACTGAATGAAGAAAATCGTTGGAAACATGAGTAAAGCTTCTACTAGGCAAAAAGAGGGGGATCAGTTTTCATTAGTTAATAAGTAATAATTTGATCCCCCACTTATTACTACTTATTAATATAATCCGTCTCTTCTCCCTTCAGCTATAGTTTAAAGAGCGGGATAGAAAATCTTCTGCCCAGTCAGTCATGTCTGTTTCGAGACATGATCGCCCAAGCGTGTATCACGTATGGCACTTAACTGACTGATCTTAATATAATAGTTGGAGACATGATTATGGCTTCTACTGGGCACAAAGTGGGGGATCGGTTTTCTATTGTTATGAAGTAATAAACTGATCCCCCAATAATTACTACTTAATAATATAATACATTTCTTCCCTTTCAAGCTATGAGTCAAATAACAGGACAGATTGGGTTCTATAGCCTTGGTCGGCAACTAGTCTACCGCAGAAAGCAATGGCAACCTACTGCGGGATAATATTCTGCCCAGTCAGTCATGTCTGTTTCGAGACATGATCGCCCAAGCGTGTTTCATGTATGGCACTTAACTGACTGAATGGATGTTTGGTTTGGGAATTTCAGGACAATATTGCTTTATTTTGTGGGAAATTGAAGCTATGGACCAGACGTATTGGAAATGGAATTTTTGCACAATTTTCTGCATTAGATGCAGTTGTAATTGTTACGTCGGGTAACAGAATTATGTGAAATAATACAAAACAACGTCATAGTGTAAAAGTAGGTGTATTGACAGGAAAAGAGAAGTATTTACAAGAGGTGAGGATTACTAGAATACAGAACAAGGTAATTAGTATACAGTATCGTCGTAGAGACGTGAGAGATTGACTAGTAGAACACTTCCGGTGCAATACCGGAAATACTCAACTGACTCGCTCACTCGACTTCCTTCCTTGAGGTATAATCACTACTATTTTATATAGTGATTCGAATAGTCCATTTCCGTGAAAAGGTGGAGAGCGCCCTAACAGTTATCTTGCTCTATTTTCATTCTGTTCTGATTCTTGTACAGATAAAAATATAATAGAGATTTATAAGATAAAGATAACATGTGTGAGTAAAACGATATATTTTACTTTATACTCCGCATAACAAATCAAAGTAAATGACAAGCAAAGGTCTAAACCTAACAACCTAAACACTCCTGATATTCATCGATCATCTAGAGTTCGACGTAAGCCTCACTACTTAACTGAGAACGGGTCCTGGGCATGACGGTAAACTGCATTCGGCAGCAAGGCCTCTGATTGGAAGGTTCTGAAGAGAATGGCACCACCTCTTAATTGCTGTTGTTTCCAGGTTCTCACTAACCCGGAGTGGTAGCACCTGTTAGGGTCCCAGCTATGGGCAAATAGTTAACCCCGAAATTTAGAAGTATAATACACTTTCATAGAAATATATACATAAAAATAAACTTTTATAGGAAAATATACATTTCTGAAGGAAAAATATTACCAACAATACATTTTTGAAGAAAAAGTTATTACCATAACATATTTTTAAAGGAAAAAATATTCTCAGCAAAATATTTTTGAATACAAACTAGAAGACATTTTTTGTTTTCAAAAATAAAAGAATAAATATTTTTTTCATTAAAATCTGATTAAATCAACCTTCTCACTATAACCGAACATTAAAAAAAACAACTTAAAACCCCACATTTTTGGCATTAAATAACCCACAGTGGTGTTGATATGCCGTTAAACAAAACTCAAACTCAAACTTAACTGAAAATGATCATATTTGAGTTTTCACCAGAAGTTTTCATAGAGTCCAAAAGCGATAAAATAATTTCCACCCTACAAACGGTTTCCTCGCAGTCGAAATGACGCAAGACTTTCGTGCTTCATCTCTACTTCCATGAAAATTGCTCTGACGAACTGCTTTCCTTAGCTTCGCTAGTTCTAACCTTCAAGTCCATGCAACGGACATTGTACAGAACCACACTCGTTCGCTTAACATTCGATTTGTGAGACGTAAGATCTACTAGGGTAGCATTTTCCCAAGAACCGCTGCTTTGTGAAGGCCTCACCAATCGCTACAATCTTAAACTTTTCAAGTCTATAGTCAACCGTTATCTTTTCTACATGTAATGTGATCGATACCGACTTGGCAGACCGCCTGCAGTCTCTCTCTCTCTCTCACCGGCGCGACGTGGCTTCCCTGTGTCTCTTCTATAAATACTTTCACGGCTTCTGCTCCAATGAACTTAGATCACTGGTGCCCCTAGATACGAATTTGCATGAGAAACTAGATTAGCAACTAGATCCCACCCTTTTACAGTGAAACCGATAAAATGCAACCGTAACTTCTACTCCAACAGTTTCTTTTCTCGCACTTCCCGACTGTGGAATTCCCTTCCACATGATTGCTTCCCCGACGGCTACAATCTCCAGGAGTTTAAATGTAAGGTCAAGAGACACCTCCTAACACACTAACTCGCTCCCATTCTTTCAAACACTCTTCCCATCTGCCCAACCCTCATCCTCGGTATCCTTACCCATCTGTCACCTTCCTCCTGACATTCCCTATGTCTAACCATTCCTTCTCTTTACCTTCCCCTATGTAGCCCCATGCGCAATAGTGGCAATGGAATGCCTTGCTTGGGGTGAAATGATTAAAAAATATCCCCAGAAACTGTGCCGTTTGTAACCATTGACCGCGAGGTAGAACAGGCTTCCGAGAGGGTGCTTCCCCGATCACTACATTTTAACCGCTTCAAATCTTGGATCAACCGTCATCGTTTCCACCCATCCTCATAAACTATGCTCCTTACTCTGTAACACTTTACCTCGAGGTAGAACAGACTCCCTAGAGAATACTCCCTAGAAAATACTTCACAGAACAGACTCCCTAGAAAATACTTCCCTGATCACTACAATCTTAACCTTATCAAGTCTAGGGTAAACTGTTATCTACTCCACATATCCTCAGAAACCGAGCCTCTTACTCTGTACATCTCTAAATCGAGGTAGAACAAACAGACTCCCGAGAGGATACTTCCTTGGTCAGTAAAATCTTAACCTCTTCAAGCCCGAGAGGATATTCCCTCATCACTACAATCTTAACCTTTTCAAATTTAGGGCCAAAGGATAACTTACCCAACATATCCTCATCAAACGTGCCCCTTGTTCTATAACCCTCTAGCTCGAAGTAGGACAGACTCCCTAGTGGATACTTTCCTGATCTTAACCTTTTCAAGTCTTGGGCCAAACTTTGTCTTCTCCACATGTCCTTATAAACCACACCTCTTACTCTGTAACCCTCTACTCGAGGTAGAACAAACAGACTCCCGAGAGGGTTGTTTTCCGATCAGTTCAGTCGTGGTCTTTTAAAGTCTAGTGTCAACAATTATCTTCCCAACCTACCTTATAAACTGCGCCTCTTACTCTATAACCTCTAACTAGAGGTAGAACAAAGAGACTCCCGAGTGAGTGTTTCAACGATAACTACAATCTTAATCTTTTCAAGTCTAGGGTTAACCTTTGTCTTTTTCATTTACCCGCATAAAATTGGCCGCTTACTTTGTAACTCTTTACCTCGAGTTAGAAGAGACCCTCGAATGGGTAATACCCGGTTTACTACAATTTTAACCTTTTCAAGTCTTGGGTCAACCGTTATCTTCCACACATATCATCATAAACTGTGCCACTTATTCTGTAACGCATGATCTAGAAAAAACAGACTCCCGAGAGGATGCTTCCCTGTTCACAACAATTTAACCTTTTGCAGTTTTGGGTCAACCATTATCTTCCACACATATCATCATAAACTGTGCCACTTATTCTGTAACCCATGATCTAGAAAAAACAGACTCCCGAGAGGATGCTTCCCTGTTCACAACAATTTAACCTTTTGCAGTTTTGGGTCAACCATTATCTTCCACACATATCATCATAAACTGTGCCACTTATTCTGTAACCCATGATCTAGAAAAAACAGACTCCCGAGAGGATGCTTCCCTGTTCACAACAATTTAACCTTTTGCAGTTTTGGGTCAACCATTATCTTCCACACATATCATCATAAACTGTGCCACTTATTCTGTAACGCATGATCTAGAAAAAACAGACTCCCGAGAGGATGCTTCCCTGTTCACAACAATTTAACCTTTTGCAGTTTTGGGTCAACCATTATCTTCCACACATATCATCATAAACTGTGCCACTTATTCTGTAACGCATGATCTAGAAAAAACAGACTCCCGAGAGGATGCTTCCCTGTTCACAACAATTTAACCTTTTGCAGTTTTGGGTCAACCATTATCTTCCACACATATCATCATAAACTGTGCCACTTATTCTGTAACCCTTGATCTAGAAAAAACAGACTCCCGAGAGATCTGGTGTGAGCAACAAAGCTAACCTTGCAGCCGAGCTTGGAAAGGACCTCCATTCCGTAGTAGACTGGGGTAAGAAATGCCTCGTAAATTTTAATGCTTCTAAAACGAAGCTACTATCAATTAATCATCATAGACAATCGCACCTACCTCATATTAGCATGGACCAGGCTTGCCTCCCAGAGAGTAAAACACTACGCCTCATTGGTCTCACACTTTCAGCGGACCTCAAGTGGAATGACTATATCGAATCCATTGCTAAATCCGCTGCTATGAAAGTCGGTTCTCGGAATCTATCCTGCACATTTATAAATCTAGCATCCGCCCGTGCATTGAATACTGTTGCCATATCTGGTCGGGTGCCCCTGCTATTCTCCTTGGGCTTCTCGACAAGGTACAGCGGAGGGTCTGTAATGTGATCGATACCGACTTAGCAGGCCGCCTGCAGTCTCACTCTCACTGGCATGACGTGGCTTCCCTGTGTCTCTTCTATAAATACTTTCACGGCTTCTGCTCCGATGATCACTGGTGCCCACTAGGTACGAATTTGCACGGGATACTAGATTAGCAACTAGATCCCACCCTTTTACAGTGAAACCGATAAAATGCAACCCCTAACTTCTACTCCAACAGTTTCTTTTCTCGCACATTCCGACCGTGGAATTCCCTTCCACATGACTGCTTCCCTGACGGCTACAATCTCCAGGAGTTTAAATGTAAGGTCAATAGACACCTCCTAACACAATAACTCGTTTCCATTCTTTCAAACACTCTTCCCACCCACCCAACTATCTATCACCCCCTTCTGACATTTCATATATGTAACCACTCTTTCTATTTACCTTCCCCTATGTAGCCCCAATCGCAATAGTGGCAGTGGAATGCCTTACTTGGGGTGAAATGATTTAAAAACATTATAATACTTTCACGGCTTCTGCTCCGATGAGCTTAGTTCACTGGTGCAATGTGGCTCACTTGCGCAGTGTTGCTTCCGTGTCTCTTCTACAAATACTTTCATGTCTTCTGCTCCGATGAACTTAGCTCACTGTTGCCCCCTTATATATGAATTTACTAGAGCCACATGATTAGCAACTAGGTCCTTCCTTTTAATGTGAAACCAATAAAATATAAGCGCAAATTCTACTCCAAAAGCTTATTTTCTCGCAGATCCCACCTGTGGAATTCCTTTCCGTTTACTTGCTTTCCCGACAGCTACAATCTCCAACAATTTAGATGTAAAGTCGATAGTCATGTCCTATTTCACTAACCTGCATCCTCTCTCTCATGCTCTTTTCTCCGTCTACTCCACTCTCATCAGTATTCTCATCCTTCTCTTGCCCACTTCTTGACACCCCCTATAACCCGTCACTCTTTCTCAGAACATTCCTCCTATGTAACTCCCTGCGCAACAGTGGCAGTAAAATGCCTTGCTTGGGACGATCTCTCTCATGCTCCTTTCTCCGTCCACTCCACTCTCATCAGTATTCTCATCCTTCTCTTACCCACTTCTTGAGACCCCCTATAACCTGTCACTCTTTCTCAGAACATTCCTCCTATGTAACTCCCTGCGCAACAGTGGCAGTAAAATGCCTTGCTTGGGACGATCTCTCTCATGCTCCTTTCTCCGTCCACTCCACTCTCATCAGTATTCTCATCCTTCTCTTACCCACTTCTTGACACCCCCTATAACCCGTCACTCTTTCTCAGAACATTCCTCCTATGTAACACCCTGCAAAACAGTGGCAGTAAAATGCCTTGCTTGGGACGATCTCTCTCATGCTCCTTTCTCCGTCCACTCCACTCTCATCAGTATTCTCATCCTTCTCTTACCCACTTCTTGACACCCCCTATAACCCGTCACTCTTTCTCAGAACATTCCTCCTATGTAACACCCTGCAAAACAGTGGCAGTAAAATGCCTTGCTTGGGACGATCTCTCTCATGCTCCTTTCTCCGTCCACTCCACTCTCATCAGTATTCTCATCCTTTTCTTACCCACTTCTTGACACCCCCTATAACCCGTCACTCTTTCTCAGAACATTCCTCCTATGTAACACCCTGCAAAACAGTGGCAGTAAAATGCCTTGCTTGGGACGATCTCTCTCATGCTCCTTTCTCCGTCCATTCCACTCTCATCAGTATTCTCATCCTTCTCTTACCCACTTCTTGACACCCCCTATAACCCGTCACTCTTTCTCAGAACATTCCTCCTATGTAACTCCCTGCACAACAGTGGCAGTAAAATGCCTTGCTTGGGACGATCTCTCTCATGCTCCTTTCTCCGTCCACTCCACTCTCATCAGTATTCTCATCCTTCTCTTACCCACTTCTTGACACCCCCTATAACCCGTCACTCTTTCTCAGAACATTCCTCCTATGTAACTCCCTGCACAACAGTGGCAGTAAAATGCCTTGCTTGGGACGATCTCTCTCATGCTCCTTTCTCCGTCCACTCCACTCTCATCAGTATTCTCATCCTTTTCTTACCCACTTCTTGACACCCCCTATAACCCGTCACTCTTTCTCAGAACATTCCTCCTATGTAACACCCTGCAAAACAGTGGCAGTAAAATGCCTTGCTTGGGACGATCTCTCTCATGCTCCTTTCTCCGTCCATTCCACTCTCATCAGTATTCTCATCCTTCTCTTACCCACTTCTTGACACCCCCTATAACCCGTCACTCTTTCTCAGAACATTCCTCCTATGTAACTCCCTGCACAACAGTGGCAGTAAAATGCCTTGCTTGGGACGATCTCTCTCATGCTCCTTTCTCCGTCCACTCCACTCTCATCAGTATTCTCATCCTTCTCTTACCCACTTCTTGACACCCCCTATAACCCGTCACTCTTTCTCAGAACATTCCTCCTATGTAACTCCCTGCACAACAGTGGCAGTAAAATGCCTTGCTTGGGACGATCTCTCTCATGCTCCTTTCTCCGTCCACTCCACTCTCATCAGTATTCTCATCCTTCTCTTACCCACTTCTTGATACCCCCTATAACCTGTCACTCTTTCTTACAACTTGGGCGATATGATTTGAAAAAAAGCTTCGAATTAGAGATAACCATTATTTACATTTTTCAGACTTCTATCCTCAACTCTATTGCCATGTTTACGACGTTTCTGTGGTTGTACACCCCTGCCTTCTTCAGGTGCTAGGAATTTCGAACTGAACCCTTTATTTCGATCACTGGGTTATATCATTCTCTTTCCATGTGTGATGTTACTTCCAGTAGCCATGTAGTTATCTCCCTTTAACTTCACTCTTTAGATTTATAAGACCCAAATCACATACATCAGATATAGCTATCCTCAGGGACACGTGGTCCAGTACATATAGTCGTTGAATAGTTCAAGTGAACTGACCCAAAGTCAGTCAGTCAAATGCCATATGTGATACACGCTTGGGCGATCATATCTCGAAAGAGACATGACTGACTGGGCAGAAGATTATCCCGCAGTAGGTTGCCATTGCTTTCTGCGGTAGACTGGTTGCCGACCAAGGCTATAGAACCCAATCTGTCCTGCTATTTAACCCATAACTGGAAGGAAGAGACGGATTAATACTTTTCCCAAGGGTATTTGCGCGTAAGTGAATACAATGGATTCAACTGGAATTCTAACTCGGCTCCCCAGCCCGAGCCGATATCCACTGTACCACAACGCATATTAGCAATTAGTTACACCAAAAATGTTTCTCTCTCTCTCTCTCACTCTCTCTTACAAGCATATTCACTACATGTGTAATTATATTCAACTACTAATTATTACGAATATCATATTTCCTTTTTTCAGGAACTCTTCCAGAATGAACATTGATACATTTTCTTCAACATCCAAGAGAGAACTTTCTCCACTAAATCTTGCATTCACAAATTAATCAATCCTGTGACTTTGTTTAATACATTGTTGTTATTCTTGTTACATTGCGTTCTGAGTTATTTTTATTATAAATGGATTGGACAACCAGTCGACTTTATAATGGTGACTCAACTTTCAAATTACTACCACGTTGTCCAGTTCACAACAATTAGTGGAGTGCTTTAACGAGTACTCTTCAGTACTAGACTATTTGCGTGCAATATCAGATCGTCTTAAAAATGAAGAAGAGACTCGAAGTAACAGAAATGTAATTTTCAAGGACGATGACGATACAATAGACCGACTAAGTGAGCAACGACGAGGTTTTGGAGAATCAGTCAGTGAAGTGCCATACGTGATACACGATTTCGGAGATCATGTCTCGAAAGAGACATAACTGACTGGGTAGAAGATTATCCTGCAGTAGGTTGTCAACAAAGGCTATAGAACCCAATCTGTCCTGTTATTTAACCCATAACTGGAGGGAAGAGACGGATTAATATTTTCCCAATGTTATTTGTGCGTAAGTGAATGCAAGGAATTCAACTGGAACTTGAACTCAGCTCCCCGATTTCTCGTTCCGAGCTGATAACCACTGCACCACAACGCACATACTATCAGCCAGTTAAGTGACCTACTTGAAACACGGTTGGACGATGATGTCTCAATAGAGACATGACTGACTGGGTAGAAGATTATACCGCAGTAGTTTGCCATTGCTTTCTGCGGTAGACTGGTTGCCAGCCAAGGCTATAGAACTAAATCTGTCCTGTTATTTAACCCATACCTTTCCCAAGGGTATTTGCGCGTGAGTGAATGCAAGGAATTTAAATGGAATTCGAACGCAGATCTACGATTTACTGTTGTTGTTTTTTTGTTGTTTTTTTTTTGTTATATAAGTTTTGTGCCTAGTAATATTTTTTCTTTTTGAGTATCAAGATTCATTGGGATTTTAGTTTTTAAGGACAGGGTCACCAATCCTGCCCTGTTATTTAACCCATAACTGAAGGGAAGGGACGGATTACTACCTTTCCCAAGGGTACCAGTGCTTAAGTGAATGCAAGGTATTCAACTGGAATTCGAACTCGGCTTACAGATTTCTCTTTCCGAGCCGATATCCACTGCACCACAACGCACCTGGTGTTCCCAAGCGGTCACCCATCTTAGTACTGACCAAGCTCAACGTTGCTTAACTTCGGTGATCGAGCGAGAACCGGTGTATTCAACGTGATATGGTTGTAACCCATTTTGGAGAGTATGCGAATGAAAAGGAAACTTATACTTAACATCTTGAAAAGACAACTGAAGTTTCAGTGACATGTAATGAGGAAGGAAGGCTTGGAGAATCTGATACTCACGTGACGGATAGAGAAAAAGATAGACAGGAAAAGCAACTCGAGACATACTTGATGTGCTTGAACAAGTGGATACCGAAGCATGGTTTGGGAGAGTACCAAGAGGAAACGTGTTAAGAGCGACATGTAATATGGGTAAGTGGAGATCCATGATCGCCTACGTCCTTAAAAGACACGGAACATAAAGAATTGTATAATTTAAGGTTATAAGAATGTTTTCTTTATAAAATGTTTTATTAACGATATTTGTATTGCCTCTTTTAATTCTTATATTTTATAGCAATGAAGACTTACATTTCAAAAAATTATCATTTAGTATAATTGTCCGTTGGGTGAATTTTCATTCAAACAATTTACAATTCGAATAAATGTTTTCAAAAAATTATTTACGAACAATGTTCATATAATCATTCAAGTAAGTACAAAAATTTAAATATATTTGAATAATTCATGACATACACCACCGGCCATAATTATTAGGCAATTCCAGTGTTTTAAAAAAAATTATGCATTTCATACTATTTTTTCCGTATTTATTGCCAAGTGAATAATTGTAAATGAAAATAGAATGGTTCTTTTGTTAATATTGCACAATAGCATGTTCATCAAATGAATTTATGAATATCTAATAATTACCTATATTGCAGTTTCATAAATGAAAGAATGAAGAAAATTTAGGGTGATTTGGATTTATTGGTGATTTTACAAGGCAAGGAAGCAAAGATTAACTAATCTTTGCTTCCTTGCCTTGTAAAATTTTGCAAAGTAATAATAACAAAAGAACCATTCTATTTTCATTTACAATTGTCCACTTGGCAATAAATACTAAAAATAGTATGAAATACATCATTTCTTTTTAAAAATTGGGGTAGCCTAATAATTAAGTCCGGTAGGATATATATATATATATATATATATATATATATATATATATATATAAATCTACAGGGTGAGATGGGTAAATTGTCGCTATTTGATTTGTAAAATTTTACAAAATAATAATAACAAAAGAACCATTCTATTTTCATTTAGAATTATCCACTTGACAATAAATACTAAAAATAGTATAAAATATATCATTTCTTTTTAAAAATTGGGGTAGCCTAATAAATAAGTCCGGTAAGATATATATACATATATATATATATAGAGAGAGAGAGAGAGAGAGAGCAAATCTGAGAGAGAGAGAGAGAGCAAATCTACAGGGTGCGATTGGTAAATTGTCGCTATTTGATTTGTAAAATTTTACAAAATAATAATAACAAAAGAACCATTCTATTTTCATTTGGAATTATCCACTTGACAATAAATACTAAAAATAATATGAAATACAACATTTTTAAAAACTGGGGTGGCCTAATAATTATAGCCGGTACTGAGAAAAAACCTCCTGCATCCGAATTGAAAATGCATTGGATAAGATTAGATAGGTTAGCCTATCGCCCAGTTCATACTCCTCTCCGGTTGTTAAAAAGAAGCAGAAGTAGTCTATTGTTTCCTGTTCAGGATTGGGTTTCCCGGTCCTTTTAAAGTCTTTTCATTATCAGTATTTACATTATTCGGACTATTGTTGCCAGGAATTTCGAAGTGAATCCTTTATTACAATCACTGGGGTATATAAACTCCATTCTTTGCGTAGTAGTGCCTCTTCTGGTAATCATGAGTTATCTCCCTCTAACCGTGTAAGTTACTTTTTCATCACTGTATTGAACTCACAACTCTCTGGGTCAAGTCACCGGAACTAACCAAGGTCAATATCCACTGGGCTATGTGTCCTTAAGAAGAGGCACTACTAAGCAAGGAATGGAGTTCATATACCCCAGTGATTGTAATAAAGGATTCACTTCGAAATTCCTAGCACCTGAAGAAGGCTGGAGCGCACAACGACCGAAACGTCGGAAAAATGGCAACAAAAGTTAGGACAATAGTCCGAATAATGTAAATACTGTAAATACTAACTCATCTCAGAAATATAGACAAATAGAATGATTTATTATTAAACGTCGTACAAATGGCAACAAAGATGAGGACAATAGTCCGAATAATATAAATACTGTAAATACTACCTCATCTCAGAAATATAGACAAATAGAATGATTTGTTATTAAACGTCGTACAAATGGCAAAAAAAATGAGGACAATAGTCCATATAATGTTAATACTGTAAATACTACCTCATCTGAGAAATATAGACAAATAGAATGATTTGTTATTAAACGTCGTACAAATGGCAACAAAGATGAGGACAATAGTCCAAATAATGTAAATACAGTAAAAACTACCTCATCTCCGAAATATAGACAAATTGAATGATCTATTATTAAACGTCGTACAAATGGCAACAAAGATGAGGACAATAGTCCAAATAATGTAAATACAGTAAAAACTACCTCATCTCCGAAATATAGACAAATTGAATGATCTATTATTAAACGTCGTACAAATGACAACAAAGATGAGGACAATGGTCCGAATAATGTAAATACTACCTCATCTCAGAAATATAGACAAATATAATGATCTATTATTAAACGTCGTACAAATGGCATCAAAGATGAGGACAATAGTTAGAATAATGCAAATACTGTAAATACCCCCTCATCTCCTTCATTATCCTAATTGCCGTTGAATCCAAGTGGCGTTACAGTCTTACTTGGAATTGAATTGATTAAAAAAATCAGTCTTGATATGAAAACACAGAATGAAAATTCCAAGAATTCCGAGACAAAGAAAAAATAATGGAAGCACTAAGAAAGGCGTCACCATCAGTTTAAATAAGATAGCATATTATTCTTTGGATTTTATCAGGAATCTCTTGTTACAGAGCTGAAGCACCAGACAAGATATGACAGCAATATTCAAGGCATAGATGAATAGTCGATTTTATTTTTATTTTCTGATTAGAATTTTATCTGTATTTGCAACCACGATCTTGAAAGTTATATCTCTCTATATGATTTAAAATTAGTTGAATTTTATAAATTCTTTGTATAAAATTTCTTTTTCAGAAAAAATATGTTTCAAGTACAGTAGTTGTTATCGCTTTTTCCAGTACTGATTCCACATCGCTTCCTAACCTTTTCAGCAAAATAGGCTTCTTAAAAGCAAGAGCTGTCATCACACATTCAAGTACTGATGAAGGCTTTTCCCTTCTTTATTGTTATTTTCTGATTAAAATTCTATCTGTTTTAGAAACGACTATTTCGTAAGTTATATCTCACCATTTGATTCAAATGAAATTTATAAATTATTTCTATTTAAACAATTTTTCAGAAGAAGACTTCTCAAGTTCAGTATTTGACAACGATTTTTCCAGTATTGATGGAGCATTGCTTCTTAACTTTTTCAGGAAAATAGGTTTCTCATGTCTAGTAGTTGCCATCACTCTTTTCAGTATTGATGGAGGTTTTCTTTCGAACCTTTTCAGGAAAACAGATTTCTCGATTCCAGGAGTTTTTGTCGCTCTTTCCAGTATTGATGAACATTTTCTTCATAATATTTTCTGGAAAATAGATTTCTCAAAAGCAGAAAATGTCATCAATATTTCCAGTATTGATAAAGGTTTTCTGCCTACATTAAAAAAATAGATTTCTCAAGTCTAGGAACTGTCATCTATTTTTTCAGTATTGATGGAGTTTAGCTTCCTAAACTCTTCAGAAAATAATTTTCTCATGTCTAATAGCTGTCATTGTTCTTTCGAGTTCTGATGTAGTTTTGTTTCCTGATATTTTCAGGTAAATGGATTTCTCAATCGCTATTTCATCGTAAATACTGTAAATACTACCTCATCTCAGAAATATAGACAAATAGAATGATTTGTTATTAAACGTCGTACAAATGGCAACAAAGATGAGGACAATAGTCCGAATAATGTAAATACTGTGAATACTACCTCATCTCCGAAATATAGACAAATTGAATGATCTATTATTAAACGTCGTACAAATGGCATCAAAGATGAGGACAATAGTTAGAATAATGTAAATACTGTAAATACTACCTCATTGCTTCTTAGCATTTTACGAAAAACAGATTTCACCTACCCAGTAGTTGTCATCGCTCTTTACAGAATTGATAGATTTTCCTCTTAATATTTTCTGGAAAACAGATTTCTCAAGTCTAGTAACTGTCATCACTCTTTCCAGTATTGATAGAGGATTTTTTCTAACATTTTCAAGAAAAAAAGTTTCTCATGTCTAGAAGTTGTTATCGCTCCTTTTAGTATTGATGCAGCTTTGTTTTCAAACGTGTTCCGAGATTAGATTTGTCATGTCTACTCCTTATTATCGGACATTCCAAAATTGTTAGTTTTGTTTTCTCACAATTTTAGGTGTTAGGATCACTCTTTCCAGTACTAATGCATATTTATTTCTTAAGATTTTCAGAAAAATAGATTTCTCAAAACCAGGAGTTGCCATCGCTATTTCTAGTATGGATGGAGGTTTGATTCCTAAACTTTTCAGAAAATAGCTCTTTCAAAAACAGTTATCATCGTTCCTTCTATTAGTGATGGAATTTTGCTTCTTTACTATTTCAGGAAAATAGATTTCTAATTGATCTTTGCAATATTGGTGGAGATTTGCTTCCTAAACCTTTCAGGAGAATAGATTTTTTTATGTTTAGTAGTTGATATCACTAATTCAAGTAGAGCTGGATTTTTCCTTCCTAACCATTTCAGGGGAGTAGATATCTCATGCCTATTAGTTGCGATCGCTTTTTTTTAGTATTGATGGAGTTTTGCTTCCTAACCTCTAAAAAAAGATTTCTCATGTCTAGTTGTTGTCACCGATTTTTCCAGGGTTAATAGATTTTTCTTCCGAATCTTTTCAGGAAAATACATTTCACATGTCTAGTAATTGAGATCGCTAATTCCAGTAGTGCTGGAATTTATATTTTAAACTTTAAGGAGAATAAATTTCTCATGTCATTACTTATCATTGCTTTTTCGTATTGATGCCTCTTGCTTCCTAACCTTTTCAGGAAAAATATTTCCTATTTCTAGTTGTCATTGCCTTTTCTAGGATTAACAGAGTTTTCTTCCAAATCTTTTTAGGAAAATACATTTCTCATGTCTAGTAGTTGAGATCATTAATTCCAGTAGTGCTGGGATTTATTTTCTAACCTTTAAGGAGAATAAATAAATTTCACATCTCATTAGTTATCATCACTTTTTTCGTATCGATTCCGTTTGGCTTCCAAACCACTTCAGGAAAAAAGATTTCTCATGTCTAGTTGTTGTCACCATTTTTTCTAGAAGTAAATGGAAACTACAAGACTCCTACAGAAGGTAGCAGAAGAAAGTAACAAGAAATAACTAGAAATAAACTGCAAGAAACCCGAATACATGGTCATCAGTAAAAAGGGCAGCCCAAAATGCCAAATACAGGTCGGGGATACCAGAAACAAGCAGGTACAAAAATTTAAATACCTGGGAAGCATTATAACAGAAGACAGAAAGTGCGACACAGAGATCCGAAGGCGAATTGGCATGGCGAAGGACGAATTCCAGAAGTTGAATAAGGTATTAAGAAACAGGACAATTTTGCTAGAAACTAGGAAGAGAGTACTGGATTGCTACGTACTGTCCGTCCTTCAATATGGCAGTGAATGTTGGACAATATCATCAAAGATGAAGGAAAAACTTGAAGCAACTGAAATGTGGTTCTACAGAAGGATGCTGCGAATATCGTGGATCGAGCATGTGAGCAATGATGAGGTCTTGGAAATGATGGAAACAAAAAGGAAATTAAGACTGAGCATCAGGAAGAGACAGCTGGAGTTCCTGGGACACGCAATGAGGACGGATGGCTTGGAGAATCTGATACTAACAGGCTAGATAGAGGGAAAAAGAGACAGTGGAAAGCAACGGATAACATATTTGAAGGACCTAATCAGGTGGATGATGGAACGAGGGTTGCATGGTGTAACAGGAGAAGGCAGGCTCAGAGCCACCAAGGATAGGGAAACGTGGAAGGCCATGATCGCCTACGTCTTTAAGGGACAGGGCATATAGAAGAAGAAGAATAGAGTTTTGCTTCTTAATCCTATGAGGGAAAATAGATTTCTCATGTCATCTTTCTTTCCAGCATTGATGGAGTATGGGTTTCTAACAATTTCATGAAAACATATTTATCATGTTAGGTAGCTGTCATCTTTCTTTCTAGAATTTGCTTCCTGACGTTATGTTTGGTCTTGTATTGAATGTCAACACATTTAGTTTCTCTTTGAGAACACGTGGTATATTTAATTTAGCTGTTGTTGCTGTTAAAGGTTAAATGATGTGCGTTGTGGTGCAGTGGATATCGGCTTGGAACGAGAATTCAGAGAGCCGAGTTCAAATTCCAGTTGAATTCCTTGCATTCATTTTCGCACAAATACCCTTGGGAAAGATATTAATCCATGATAAGGCTATTTAATTACATAAGAATATGCGTTGTGGTGCACTGGATATCGACTCGGAACGAGAAACTGGGGATTCGGGCTCGAATTCCAGTTGAATTTCTTGCATTCACTTACGCACAAATACCCTTGGGAAATGTATTAATCGGTCTCTTCCCTTCGGTTGTGGGTTAAATAACAGGACAGATTGGGTTCTATAGCCTTGGTTGGCAATCAGTCTACCGCAGAAAGCAATGGCAACTTACTGCGGGATAATCTTCTGCCAAGTCAGTCATGTCTCTTTCGAGACATGATCGCCCAAAGCGTGTATCACGTATGGCACTTAACTGACTGCTGTTAAAATCCTTTAATGATGTAGCATCTGTTATCTGTCAGATCTTTCTTCTTTTCTTTTTTTTTTTTTCTTTCTTTCTTAGACAGTAGACAGGTTCGAGAAAGGTAAGGGTTTCGTCAAATCGTCCAGGTTTTATCTTGGAAAGAGTTTATGTGAAGCTAACAGCTTAGAGGCTTTCAGCCGTTATCGCAATGAAGCAGCGTAGCACTGCCGCTCGTTCAAGCGGTTCCTCTCGTACTGGGCGAGATAGCCGTGGTCACGGCCGACGTAACACACGTGTCGATCGGTAGGATAAAACTAACATGTTTCACGACGGTCTAAACCCAACTCACGTTTCCTGTCAGTGGGTGAACAATCCAACGCTTTCTTAACACATTTGTCGCCATGCATGGCATCTATATAAAATTATCGCCCTGATAAGGCAATTTAATTACATAAGAATATGCGTTGTGGTGCAGTGGATATCGGCTCGGAACGAGAAACTGGGGATTCGAGCTCGAATTCCAGTTGAATTTCTTGCATTCACTTACGCACAAATACCCTTGGGAAATGTATTAATCGGTCTCTTCCCTTCAGTTGTGGGTTAAATAACAGGACAGATTGGATTCTATAGCCTTGGCTGGCAACCAGTCTACCGTAGAAAGCAAAGGCAACTTACTGCGGGATAATCTTCTGCCCAGTCAGTCATGTCTCTTTCGAGACATGATCGCCCAAAGCGTGTATCACTTATGGCACTTAACTAATTGACTGAATGTAATATTTGAAAACACGATTAAATCTTCTTCTGGGCATGAAGTGGAGGGTCGGTTTTCTATTGTTATGAAATAATAAACTGATCCCCCACTAATTACTACCTAATAATGTAATACATATCTTCTTCCTCTAGCTATGAGTCAAATAACAGGATAAGCGTGTATCACGTATGGCACTTAACTTACTGAATAGGACAGATTGGGTTCTATAGCCTTGGTCGGCAACCATTCTACCGCAGAAAGCAATGGCAACCTACTGCTGGATAATCTTCTGCCAAGTCAGTCATGTCTCGAAAGGGACATGATCGCCCAAGCGTGTCACGTATCAAAGTGGGGGATCGGTTTTCTATTGTTCTGAAGTAATAAACTGATCCCCCACTAATTCATGTTTAATTTGTTTTAAATTATCGAGAGATTTAACGTCATTTCTTAATTCCCCGGCGGATTAATCTGGATTAATCTGGATTAATGAAGTAGATTAATCCAGAAAATCTCATGAGTATTCATGCTATTTTTTGTCCATACCGAAGATATTTATGTCGAGGCCCTAAGGACGTTTCCACGGTCATTCACATAATGTTTCCGACCCCTGTGATTGATCTGGGAGTCGTGAGCAACGATAGAGACCTACTGCTTCTTCATTTCTTTCCCCAGGGTTTTGAAGGTCAATGCTGTTGACAATAACGAGATGGAGTGTCTTGTGAGGCTTTGGATAGAGGGCTTGAACAAAAGACAACGCGACCCCTACCAACGAGAATCCATGCCGTCAGATAAGGTTACGATGACCTAGGAACGGGTGAGTTACAGTTCTGTCCCCACAAACATTCCTCTTCCGAGCTCTTCAGAATCCGTTAAAGTACTGCGTATCTAAACTTATTTATAAATGGAACTTTGTCTGTGTGTGTGTCTGTGTGTGTGAGTGTGTCCGTTACCTATAGACTCCGATTTTTTAATGGTGAACTTTATAATGTTGTAGTGGGGTTTATAATATTTTTAGGGGGATTTATAATGTCATAGGGGGATTTAGTGACTTACCTCTCGACTATACCATACTAGCAGTATAGCCCGGCGTTGCTCGGGTCTAATGAAAGCTTTAAAACTATTCCATGTTCCTGAAGCTCAGACTCTTTGGACGTTGGCATGAAAGACTAAAAAACAATAGTTGTTTCCAGTTAAAACGAAACCGTAGACTGAAAGAAAAATGAATGGATGTAAGTCAAATTTTGATTTCCTGGTATCCATATAAAATTTTCTATTGTAAGAACTGCAACCTTGAAACGTCTGAATATCGTTTCTTATGTCTTTGTCTATGAGTATATCAAATTTGATTAAAATCGGACCACTCCTTCTACAACTCGATTTTTTCGATTATCGATTTTCGATATTTATCGGGGGTACCTCAAAACAAAACCTAGCTAAGAACACTCGCAGACACTTATAGCACAACTGTGTAAATTTTCAAGAAGATCTGTTCCGCCGTTTCGGAGTCTATAGATAACGGATACACACACACACAGAGTTCCATTTATAAATAAGTTTAGATTATACACGTTACCGTCAAAAATACTCCACGCACGTACATTTAGAAAAAATAATTTATTGCTTTAATACACGTCACATATGTGACCCATGAGAATTAACTTTAAATGACAACATACCAGTATACTGTATCTCTTTTTTATTTTTTTTAGTTTTCTCTCGGTCCCTGAAGAAGCATTAATAAATGTGAAACGTGTTAATGTAACATACGTTTAGTATTTTGTTATTTTACTGTATTATGTTATCTTCTCGAATCCAGATCCATATATTCAATATATATATATATATATATATATGTCAGATTAAATAAATTGCAAACATTGTGTCTGCTTATTTTTAATACAATCCGTTCATACTCACGGGTGATCTTTCGCGTATTACAATTGAGAACTGTAAGACATAAGCAGTAACTTTTACAAATGATTTTATTATTAGTTTCTCGATGGTTCTAAGTACTTTTAATCTTCTTCTAAGATCATCTTCAGGAGTGTGACTTGTGGTAACAAAAAAAATGTAACCGCAAAACTATGTTGCTAAGAATTACTGTAAATTCTTTCACATAACTAAACTGAGCAGTCCCATTTATGATTTCTCAAAACTAAAATCATAGTGGATACTCGTGTTTAAAAAAAGAAGCTCCTTTTATTAATAATACTGCGCGTTTACAATCTGTATCCTTTTAATAAATTTTCTCATTGCCCTTTCTTAACATTTTTTATTTATAATGAATTCAGCGTATAAGCCATCAGTTTTCGTCATGGCTTACGTCTCTCTTTTCTACAAATGTTTCCACGGCTTCTGTTTTGACCAGCTTCTTTCCCTGGTATCTCGACCACATGTTTTTGCACGTGGTACTATATTGGAATTTAGGTCCCACACTTTAAAAGCCGAAATAAATAATTGTAACTCGTACTTGGTGGAACTCACTTCTATTTTCTTGCTTCCCTGAAAAGCTATAATCTCCAAAAATGTAAGTGCAACGTCAATTGCCATCTTCTATCACCTTGAATTCTATCATTCTCCGATATTCCCTGTAACTTCTTTGTTTCGTTTTTTCTCTCTTTGTCTTTTATCTCAGTGTTTATTACTATAAACACTGCGCTTCCTCGGGTTAACTCTCACAACAGACCTCAAATTGAATGACTATACAGAATCCATGGATAAATCCACTGCTAAGGAGGTCGGTTATCAGTGCAGGGCCAGGAGGTTATTCCCGCCTGAAAAAATCCTGCATATATACAAATCCACCATCCACCCATGCATTGAATACTGTTGCCATATCTGGTCGGGTGCTCCTGCTATTCATCTAGGGGTCCTTGACAAAATATGCGAATATTATGGATCGAGCATGTGAGCAATGACGAGGTCTTGGAAATGATGGAAACAAAAAGGAATTAATACTGAGCATCAGGAAGAGACAGCTGAAGTTCCTGGGACACGCAATGAGGAAGGAGGGCTTGGAGAATCTGATACTAACAGGGAAAAGAGGGAAAAAGAGACAGGGGAAAGCAACGGATAACATATTTGATGGACCTAATCAGGTGGATGACGGAACGAGGATTACATGGTGTAACAGGAGAAGGCGTGCTCAGAGCCACCAGGGATAGGGAAAAATGGAAGGCCATGATCGCCTACGTCCTGAAGGGTCAAGGCACATAGAAGAAGAAGAATTACTATATTCTTAATACTTGATTTCATGCAAAAATATCACTACGGTAAAATCGTTCAATGGTTCATGCATAAATTTACAAATAATTCTTAATAATGTTTTAAATTTTAAAATCGTATTTATTTTTAGCCTATGAATCTTTGAAATTATTTCTGAATCTTTTATTTTTTTAAATCATTTCTCCAAGCCTGCTATCCTCATCCGCCACACCTATGAGGCGCTTCGCACTATTTGGCAACCACTGCTCTAATAGATCGTTAGATTCAGCGATGCCTTTAGTAGATTCGGAAAATGGAAGGCGGTTTTTAATGGATGAAAAGAGCAAGTCTCTACTGATACGGTCATATGCTGCTGTGAGCCCAACAAAGCATGTATGCAGTTCCTCTTTTAAATCGATGCATTCAACGGATTCGTAGCTTAGAAGGCGGTTTCTAATGGGTAAGAAGATCAAGTCTCTTTTGATGTGGTCATAAGCTACTGTGAGATCGACAAAGCGGGTATACAGTTTTTCCATTAAATCGATTCATTCAGTGAATTCGGAGCTTGAAATGCGGTTTCTAACGGATGAGAAGAGAAAGTCTCTATTAATGCGGTCGTATGATTCTGTGAGGCAGCATATACTGCATAGCAGGTAAACAATTTCCTGATAGGTAAGTACGCAATTTCCTGGAGTTGTTTTATGTCATGTCTGCAATCATTTAATCTCTTGCCAAAACGAAAACCAAACTTTCATAAAACGACGATAGCAGCATGTGAATTTATAATTACAACCTGAATTTCCTGGCCCACATACCGAGGAAAAAAGACGTAGGGAATTTAACACTCTCAAGAGAAGCAGATAGGAAACAAAAAAGAATGTAATTAACGATTTCCATGCTTGTGCAAATAGATAGCAAAACAGATAAATGGATAACAAAATAAAGAGAGGGTAATCGATTCACCCCAAGCAAGGTAATAATGTTACTAAGACGCACAGAAATTGAAATTGAAAGTGGAGTAGAAGACTAAGAATGGGAAAAATTGAAGAAAGGAAGAAGAAAGGAATAATACCAAAGAACACAAATGATGGCAATAGATGTTACATTTAAATTTATCAATATTTCTTTTCTTTTTTTTTTAATCAGGGAAGCAGGTAAATTGTAGAAAGTTCCACAGGTAGAAAATGCTAGAAAAAATTGTTAGAGCAAAATTAGCGGTTGCATCTAGTTAGCACAACAGTAAAACGGTGGGACTTAATTGCCAATCTAGTATTCCCTTAAATCCATGTACTCAGAACACCCGTGAGAGTTATCATGAAAATATTTGTGGAAAAAAAACAGAGGGAAGTCACGTCCCGTCGGTGAGAAAATGATTTAGAATTTTTCTGAGAAGATTCTAAGTATCGTCATTACAATCATGTTCGTCAAAAATAATTGCTGAAGAACTTTAAAAATTGGGGATAGAATCTCCGAGACCTTATGGAAATGCGCAATAGGGCCTTGGTGACATTTATGGGAAACTTTTATCGTTTAAAATATTGATGACTATTTTTGCAAGTCCAATTGGATGAAGACTGACTTGGCGAGATGAATTACGACGTAAAATTGCGTAACTGACATTCTCTTAAAAGAATGGATACCCAGTGGGCAATAAATGTAATAAAACGTCCCTTGGGTGGAATTGTGACATCCAAATTGTACAGGCTACGGCCATATCACGTTGAATACACCGGTTCTAGCTCGATTACCGAAGTTAAGCAACGTTGAGCCTGGTCAATACTTAGATGGGTGACCGCTTGGGAATACCAGGTGCTGTAAGCGTTTAGTGACATACGTGCGTGCTTACGGCCATATCACGTTGAATACACCGGTTCTCGCTCGATCACCGAAGTTAAGCAACGTTGAGCCAGGTCAGTACTTAGATGGGTGACCGCTTGGGAATACCAGGTGCTGTAAGTGAGGGATGTCGCATTGTGGAGCAGTAGATATAGGCTCGGAAAGAGAAATCGGTGAGCCGAGTTCGAATTCCACTTGAATACCCTGCATTTACTGAAGCACTGGTACCCTTGGGAAAGGTATTAATAGGTCACTTCCCTCCAGTTATGGGTTTAAATAACAAGGGTAGGACTTGGGGACCCTGCCCTTAAAAATGAATCTTGATACTCGAAAAAGAAAAAAGTATTACTAGACACAAAACTTGCATAAAAACAACAATAAATTGCTGAAAAAAATAAAGGTATTACCAGCAATAAATAAATAAAATTCAGTTGGCAATAAATGATCCGTCGAGGTTGATATGCCACAAAACAACCAACCAAATTGTACAAAACGTTCCGTGCTCTAATGCCATTTTACGAAACTTTGAATTTGATCGATAAGATGAGTCCATTGAGAATTCACCAGAGAGTTTATAGAATATTCTCGCTATAATTATCAAGTGAGCACGTTTTTAAAAAACATTCTGCAGGCCTTGAAATACGTTACATTTTTGTCATTTTATATTTTTTAGAGTTAGCTTTGATTTTTTAAATTACTATTAATATTAAGATCAGTCAGTTAAGTGCCATACATGATACACGCTTGGGCGATCATGTCCCTTTCGAGACATGACTGACTTGGCAGAAGATTATCCCGCAGTAGGTTGCCATTGCTTTCTGCGGTAGACTGGTTGCCGACCAAGGCTATAGAACCCAATCTGTCCTGTTATTTGACTCATGGCTTGAAAGGGAAGAAATTGTATTATATTATTAAGTAGTAATTATTGGGGGATCAGTTTATTACTTCATAACAATAGAAATCCGATCCCCCTCTTTGGGCCCAGTAGAAGCCATAATCATGTCTCCAACTATTATATTAAGATCAGTCAGTTAAGTGCCATACGTGATACACGATTGGGCGATCATGTCTCGAAATAGACATGACTGGGCAGAAGATTATCCCGCAGTAGGTTGCCATTGCTTTCTCCGGTAGACTAGTCGCCAACCAAGGCTATAGAACCCAATCTGAATAAGTTATAAACATAAAAGAGTATGCGTTTATTTAATTGATTAAGATTGAGGCGAACCCTCTTATAAATCAATTTGTCTAAAATTCATTCGTCAGGGTAGTTGCGAGTTTACAAGTCAGGCTTTAGAAGTGATCAAAAGTGTAGTTACTTCAGAAAACTGTGACGTCAACTGCTGCGTTTGGCGGCCCTTAAAAAGGATGGAAATTTTTCACTAGCTAATGACTGCTAGGGATGTGCATTGTGGCGCAGTGGATATCGGCTCGGAACGAGAATTCGGAGAGCCGAGTTCGAATTCCAGTTGAATTACTTGCATTCATTTACGCGCAAATACTCTTGGGAAAGGTATTAATCCGTCTATTCCTTCCAATTATGGGTTAAATAACAGGACAGATTGGGTTCTATAGCTTTGGCTGGCAACCAGTCTACCGCAGAAAGAAATGGCAACCTACTGCGGGATAATCTTCTGCCCAGTCAGTCATGTCTGTTTCGAGATATGATCGCCCAAGCGTGTATCACGTATGGCACTTAACTAACTGACTGAATATAATAGTTGGGAACCTGATTAAGTCTTTTACTGAGCATAAAGTGGGGGTTCTGTTTTCTATTGTTATGAAGTAATAAACTGATCCCCCACTAATTACTGCTTAATAATATAAAACATCACTTCTCCATCTAGCCATGATTTAAATAATAGGACAGTTTGGGTTCTATAGCCTTGGTCGGCAACCAGTCTACCGCAGAAAGCAATGGCAACCTACTGTGGGATAATCTTCTGCCCAGTCAGTCATGTCTCTTTCGAGACATGATCGCCCAAGCGTGTATCACGCATGGCACTTAACTAACTGAATGACCGCTAAGTTCTTTCACGTCAAGCTTGGGCTAGTGTCTAGCTGTCTCCTCTACTGTCGTCTGTCTGTTTATATACAAATTTGAAAGGCTCTAGACCACGGGGTTCGAATCTTGGCTAACATCGAAGGTCTCCTTTTTCTGATTGATCAAAATTCTTTTATTTATTTTTTGGCGTTACTTTTCCTTTTTTTTCTTTTTTTTTTCTTTTTTTTTTTCTTTTTTTTTTTTTTTGGCGGAATTGTTATATAAAACTCCTGCTGCAGGGAAAACAACAATTGTAGTGATAGACAACGACAAACAAGTACACTCATATATAAAAATATAAACTTTTATTTTTATTCTTCATCTGTGATGTTTGTGTGGAAGTGGGGTGGCCGAAGAGAGCGCACATACGAAGATGCCGACGGGGAGTCGTTAGCTAGTCTTTGATTCTTCAGCCAGCAAGGACATCTCTTCTTTCTGTATTCTGTTCTTCAGAAAATCCCAAACTTATATAATCCAAAACTCTCACGCATCCCTGTCCCTTTGGGCTGTCGCTCAATTGACGCTATTGCGTTTCAAGCCTTTGTGTTTAATGCCTTTGAATTCAATCATATCTTGGTTGGATATTGACTGTTTTCTGCCTTTCATGTCGATTATATCTTTGTCGGCCATTGCCCGTGTTTTCTGTTTTTGGTGTCGATCATATCTTTGTCAGCTATTGTTTGTGTTTTCTGTCTTCGTTGTCGGCTTTTACTTTTCAAGCCTTTGTTGGTACACTCAGTCAGTAAGTTAAGTGCCATACGTGATACACGCTTGGGCGATCATGTCTCGAAAGAGACATGACTGACTGGGCAGAAGATTATCCCGCAGTAGGTTGCCATTGCTTTCTGCGGTAGATTGGTTGCCGACCAAGGCTATAGAACTTAATCTGTCCTGTTATTTAACACATAACTGGAGGGAAGAGACAGATTAATACCTTTCCCAAGGTTAATTGCACGTAAGTGAATGCAATGAATTCAACTGGAATTCGAACTCTGCTCCCCGGCTTCTCGTTCCGAGCCTATATCCACTTGGTACACTACGTCGTTAAAATTCACCAGTGGAATTTATTTTTGTCAATCAAATTTTACCGTTCAAGGTAATATATTACAGAAGTTAAGCGTGGAGGCTTTCTTGTTTTTGGCAACGTTTAGTCCCAGTAAATAAACCCTGGAGTAACTTCCGTTTCGTAGCTGACTTTTTTCTTCTTCCTGCTTTTATATGAGAGTAGACTTTTCATTATCTGAGAGAGAAATATAGAGTGAAAGAGGTTGTGAGAAAGAGAGAGAAAGACATATGGGTGCTTAATGAAAGGAAATGCTTTCTATTTGTTTATCTTTTTCAATATTGTGTCTTCATATTTTATTTTTATATTCGGGCACCCCAGAAAGCTTATTTGCCGGAAGTAATGAGGACTTACCAGGGTGAGGTAACCGTGTCTGTAGTATGGGGGGTTCTAAGGCGCAATTACCCCATTTACCTTCGCATTTATAGCCACCTTTCAAAAGTGTCAGGAAGAAGGAAAGGTGGAGGTTACATGATAAAAGACCTTCCCTTCGTTAGTAGTATTGTTTTTTATATGGTGATCTATTTTGCTATCTGACCTAAGCGGAGAGGGTCGCAAAGGAAGAATATTTTCTTTTGCAACCCGGCTCACTGTGATAGGTCGAATTAATTTTCGAGAATTTTGCAAGAGCAAATTATTTGGTGTAACTCTCCTTTTGGTTTTTGTACACTATTGTCGACCTCCTTCCGGGAAAGGATGGTGTTGTAAGATCTGTTTTTGTCAAGCAGGGTGATGGACATGTAAAAGTCCACTTCTTGAGACACTTATACCCCAGGGATCTTTCCCCTAGTTCTAATGAACCGGGCGAAATTGCGACTAACTGTAATGCTTCCTATCCCGCAGTATCCCCTGGTAGCAGTAACAATAACAGTGAACTAAGTCGTGCTGGCTCACCTGCCTATAAAGGCGAGACCATTTGGCTGTGCCCTGCTTGTGATGTGCGTCAAGGAGAGCAGGATATGATTGGATGGGACTCATGTAATTAGGCCGGTTCAGCCATGTAGTCAATTCCCAACGTACACTCATTCTGGAGTGTGAAGACCTATGACACGGGTCAGTGAAATTTCAATTTGTTGTTTTTTGTAAATCGCTCACATTTCATTGGTTTACAAACGTTTCACACTTGCTCGTGAAATTTTCTTTGATATTTTTTTAGCACGGAGACAATCTTTTTATTCTATTGGTCAAAAATAAATTTTTACACAGGCTTGCGAATTGAAACTAAATGTAATGCTTCCTGTCCCGCAGTAGCCTCTGGTGGCAGCAACAATAACAGTAAACTAAGTCGTGCTGGCTCACCTGCCAATGAAGACGAGACCATTTTGCTGTGCCCTGCTTGTGATGCGCCTCAAGGAGAGCAGGATATGATTATCTGTAACTCATGTTAGTTAGCCGGTTCAGCCATGTAGATAGTTTCCATGTGACTCATGTGAGTGGTATCGTCTCGAATGTCTCGAACCTCCGCCAGTGAAATTGAAATGGTATTGCCCGGACTACGCTTAACTGAAAAGACGAAGAGGTCGTTCTAGTCTACTTCCTGTTTAACAAAAACGTCGGTCCTGGGTATGACCGAAAACTGCATCCGATAGCGGGGGCTAGGCTAAGGGACAGAACGAGGGTACCCTGAATTGCCGTTACCTCCAGATGGCTCATGACTGAAGCCTGGCATCTGTTAGACTCCCATCTGGGTTCCGATTCTTCCTAATTATTTCCTTTTACTTTTTTATTTGTTGTTGCCAGTATGTCGGAAGTAATAAGGACTTACCAGGGTGAGGCAACCATGTCTGTAGTATAGGGCTTCTAAGGTGCGATTGACCCATTTATCTCCGCAATTATAGCCACCTTTCAGGAGTGGCAGGATGAGGGGAATGTGGAGGTTACATGATAAAAGACCTTCCCTTCGTTAGTAGTAAAGCCTTTTTTTTTTATAGTGACCTATTTTGTTACCTGACCTAAGCGGAGAGGGTCGCAAAGAAATGATATTTTCTTTTGCAACCCAGCTTACTCTGATAGGTCGAATTAATTTTTTTTTTAATCATTTCACCCCGAGCAAGGCGGAAACGCCACTGAAATGCAGGGGGCTACATAAATGTAAAAAGATTAATTAGAAAAGAGTGAGGAGTACAAACTAGTTAGAAAGGAACAATAGAAAGCTGAGAAAGCAGGTGCGATGACAGATACATAGGTGGAGAGAAAGGGAAGGTTATACGAGGGTGGGGAGAGAGCTAGAGTCCAGTGGTTAGTAGATGAGTATTGACTTTGCATTTAAATTTCTGGAGGTTGTAGCCGTCAGGAAAGCAAGAATACGGGAGAGAGTTCCACAGGCGGGAAGTGCGAGAGAAGAAGCTGCAGGAGTAGAATTGTCGTCTGCATTTGGCTAACCTGACTGTGAATGGGTGGGACCCAGTTGCCAGAAATTCAAAAATAAGGACAAAACGTTCCAGAAGTTTCCGTTCTGTGCCTACTAACAACTTACTATCATCTTCTTGACTTTGTTAACTAAATTATATAAAAAGGAAGATAATTAACTTCCGGCTTTCTAATTTCTCATTCACTTTGTGTGTAGAAACTGCAAAGATAGTTAATTCCAGTTAGTGAGTTTTCTGCCGAAATCTAGACGGTTAACCAATATCAAAAAATTTAGATTGCGAGGTTTAATCATCTGGCAGGCCGTTACTGGGAATTATAGGCCATGATATAACTTACAAGATAGTTGTTGCCAAAACAGATACAATTTTATTCATGAAATAGAATAAAATAAAATAAAAGTTGACACTATTGAATACCGTTGTTACATCTTGTCTGGTATCTTTATATATCGTGGTGAATACAAAATAAAAATAGCTTTCTTTTCTTCACTGATTGAAAATTTGCGAGCCTGTGTGAAAATCTATTTTTAACCAATAAAATAAAAAGATCGTCTCCGTGCTAAGATAAAATCAAGGAAGATTTCGCGAGCAAGTGTGAAACGTTTATAAACCAATGAAAAGTGAGAGATTTACAGAAATTTTACTGACCCGTGTCATGTGTCTTCACACCCCAAAATGAGTGTACGTTGGGAACTGACTACATGGCTGAGCCGGCCTACTTATTAACGTGTCCGGTTGGCCAGTGACAGTTGGGAGTCAGAGAAAAACGGGAGAGGAAAGCAAGAGAGACCACATCTGAATAATGCTGGTGTTACTTTACCGCTGATACATTATCATCCTCTAATGACAACTCGGAACTTCGCGAACACTATTCAAAGGTTAAGAGAAGAACCTAAAAATATATATTTTATTTTCAATTCAACCGTAAAAATGTTGCGTAAAAAACAAAGTTTCTCAATTTGTTTTAATCATTTTGAAAACTTTTGTTTATATTGAATTTAACCGTACAACTTTCGTGCGAAAGACGAACTCTCTCAATTTGTTATAAGCGTTTTGAAATTTTTTTCCGTGTCTTATGATTTAATATGAATATTTTCCTTGTCTTGACTATTCATCGAATCTACGAAATTTTAATGTTTGATGACTTGAAAAAAACTGTGGACAATTCACAATGTGTAAATTTGAAAATAAATTTCTTATTTTGTGTTTATAAAATATGCACGCGTGCATTTTCTCGCTCTTATACCCTACGTCATCTTCCTTCAATATAATCTATAAAAAACTCAGGATGATGATCGGCTTGAAATATAACAAAGGACAACGTGTATAAAAAATTAATTTTTCCTACTTTTTTATGTACATGTAATATTTGAATATTTAAATTTTTAAGACTCATGATTTACGCCACTTTGATTTCTTCTCCTAGCATTTTATTATTTTTATTTTTTTAATTTCAAATTTTAAATTTAAATTTTAAATTTTTATTCACATGTAATCGTAGAATATTTAATTTTTTAATCTTGTTACTTAAAAAGCAGTAACATAACTTTATAAGATTTAATTAGCATGAACATCGAGTGAACTTAAACTCAAATGTATTAAACCGTCAGTTTGAAATATGCACCTGATGTATGCATAACGGATTAAACTCCGAGTCATGCCATAGACGTAGAATAATATGTAAATCTATTAATATATATATATATATATATATATATATAGAGAGAGAGAGAGAGAGAGAGAGAGGGGAGGAGAAATCACTATTTCTGTTTTTGATATGTATGTTCATTATATATATATATATATATATATATATATATATATATATATAGCCTTTGAGATTTGAAAAAGAAATCACTCGACCGGCGGTCAAGAGCGAGGGAAAATTTATTCGCCCCAAAATCATTTTACTTGACCGACTCCATTTTTTCAATAGTCGCCTTACGTAAACATAGTGTGAATCACTGACAGAAAACAAAAAATGAAATTTTAATTAAATTTTCAAACGTCTTAGAACCATCTAAGTACTAACCAGGCTCAACGTTGCTTAACTTCAGTGATCGAGCGAGAACCGGTGTATTCAACGTGATATGGCCGTAAGCACGCACGTATGTCACTAAACGCTTATAGCACCTGGTATTCCCAAGCGGTCACCCATCTAAGTAATGACCAGGCTCAGCGTTGCTTAACTTCGGTGATCGAGCGAGAACCGGTGTATTCAACGTGATATGGCCGTAAGCACGCACGTATGTCACTAAACGCTTACAGCACCTGGTATTCCCAAGCGGTCACCCATCTAAGTACTGACCAGGCTCAGCGTTGCTTAACTTCGGTGATCGAGCGAGAACCGGTGTATTCAACGTGATATGGCCGTAAGCACGCACGTATGTCACTAAACGCTTATAGCACCTGGTATTCCCAAGCGGTCACCCATCTAACTACTGACCAGGCTCAACGTTGCTTAACTTCGGTGATCGAGCGAGAACCGGTGTATTCAGTGTGATAGGCCGTAAGCCTGGTGGTCAAAGGAGAGCGGCTTTGTTTTAGAAGCATTATAATTTCCGGGCCATTTCTTATCCCAATCCATAACAGATTGGAGTTGCTTTCCAATAGCACCAGCCAGGTTAACCTTTTCATCCTCAATTGATCTCTTATTGAGGCAGAAGTGAACGGTGATATCATCTGCATAGATGCCTCTGTCAATCTTTCTAGTAATTCAATTTTAACTTAATTACCGAACATAATCTTTTGATTTATCCTTGGTGATTTCTTTGTTGAGTATTATCGGTTTATATAGATGTTAATTTTCGATATTTTAAGTGATGCTAATCTCCAGGTGAGAGACTCCTTGTATCTTCTTGGGTTAATGCTTCCCCTAACATAATGTGGAAAGATTATATAGAATCGATTGCTAGGTCTGTGGCCAAGAAAGTTGATTCACTGTGTTGTGCTAGGTAATTTTCTCCAAAAAATATATCTTAGACATTTATAAGTCTACAAATCATTAATATGTTGAGTATTACTGCCACCTCTGGTCTGGTGCTCCTGCTATACATTTAGAAATTCCTGATGAAACCTAAAGAAGAATCTGCGATATTATATGTCCTGACCTGGCATCTTTGCTTCAGTCACTTACTCATAGCTGTAACTGTGCCCTTTCTATAAATATCTTCATGGTAATTGTTCTAATGAACTTTGTCCTATCGTACTGCAACTTTGTGAATTTAAGTTCAGTACTAGATTGGCAACAAGGTCTCATCATTTTCCAGTTAAAATTACTAGATGTAACTGTATGTTGAGCTGCTAAATTCGAGAGCAATTACATTGAAGATCTACCTTTGGATTTTTTCAAGAACCCTCAGATGAATAACAGAAGCACCTGACCAGATATAGCAACAGTACTCAATGCACCAATAAATGGTACATTTATAAATATTCGGTCAGTATGGGTGACCGCGTGGGAATACCAGGTGCTGTAAGCGTTTAGTGACGGATGTGCGTGCTTACGGACATATCACGTTGAATACACCGGTTCTCGCTCGATCACCGAAGCCTGGTCAGTATTTAGATGGGTGACTGCTTGTGAATACCAGGTGCTGTAAGCGTTTAGTGACGGATGTGCCTTGTGGTGCAGTGGATATCGGCTCGGAAAGAGAAATCGGTGAGCCGAGTTCGAATTCCGGTTGAATACCCTGCATTCACTTAAACGCTGATACCCTTGGGAAAGGTATTAATCCGTCACTTTTCTTCAGTTATGGGTTAAATAACAAGGGTAGGACTTGGGGACCCTGCCCTTAAAAACAAATCCTAATGAATCTTGATACACGAAAAGAAAAAAGTATTACTAGACACAAAACTTATATAAAAAAAACAATAAATTGTTGAAAGAAAAAGTTATTACCAGAAATAAATAAATAAAAACTTAGTTGGCAATAAATGACCCGCTGAGGTTGATATCCCATAAAAACAAAACAAGCAACGACAAAATATTTTTGTTTCGTTTCTCTAATATTGTTTGGCAGCATAAGATGCAGGTGAAACAGTATGATAGAAGACAAAGAAAATATTCCGGAACTCTTACAGGTAGTGTAAGAGTTTCTGAAAAGTTCTTGCAGTAAGAACAAACAAATTAAACGAAGTAAATTCATGGGGTCGGGGTACCACGGGGGTAAGCTGGCCAGAGCAGAAACCGTAAAAATATTTGTAGAAAAAAGAGGAAAGGCACATCCCAATCGGTGAGAAAGTGAACGAAGTTGAGTTTCTGAATTCGAGAGCAATTACATTGAAGATCCACCTTTGGATTTTGTCAAGAACCCCCAGATGAATAACAGAAGCATCTGACCAGATATAGCAACAGTACTCAATGCACCAACAAATCGTAGATTTATAAATATTCAAGATGGATTCTGATGAAGGAAAACATTCTGGCTCGCCACAACTTTCTTAGCGGTAATGCAGCTATTGATTTGATGTAGTTGTTGCATATTAGGCCAAGTGTTCTGGGAGACTAGCGTCCTCCATACTGATGGAAGGTAGGAAAGTTTTCCTCCAGTGGTTAAAGGAGAGCGGCTCTATTTTAGAAGCGTTATAATTTGCAAAGCATTTCTTATCCCAATCCATTACAAATTGGTGTTGCTTTCCAACAGTAGCAGCCAGGTTTACTCTTTCAGCCTCGGCTGGTTTCCTATTCAGACAGGAGTAAATAGTGGTGTCATCTGTCTATCCTTCCATTAATTCAATTTGAATTGAATTAATGACTGAACCGCATCTTTTGACTTATCTTTGGTGATCTCTTTGTTGTGTATTATCGGTTTATATAGGTGTTAATTTTCGATTACTAGGTCTGTTGCTAAGAAATTTGGTTCACTGTGTTGTGCTAGGTAATTTTCCACCAAAAAATTTATCTTAGACATTTATAAGTCTAAAATTCATAAGCAAACGTAAAGAGGGATCTATATAAATCTAGGAGTAAGAATTTAAATAATTATTTTTTCTATGACAGCATATGGTCATTAAATCAATTATTTTATTAACCCTAGAACACTAACCATGCCTATATAGTGCCACGCGCAAATTTTCCTTTTTGAATTACCATTTTCAGTACCTGATTGTCTTACCTAAATATGTTATTCAGTTCCTATTAATATTAACTCAAAGTACAAATTTTGAAGTGCCTGCATATAAAATATTTTAAATAAAGATTTATATTTAATATTTTTTTTATATTTTCAAAATTGGGTATGATTATGCATGGTTAGTAGTGGTGTAACTTTAACTGATGGTTAGTGTTCTAGGGTTAATCAAATCAAATTGAATATATTAAAGTCGTAAATTCCTTAGATGTTACATTCGACCTGAGAAATGGTCTGTACAAACCATACATTGAAGGCTCACACAACCACATTTTAGGGAATCAAATCACCCCCCAAAGAATTACCAACAACCTACACAAATCTATCCAATTTCGTTTAATTACCAACTCTAGCAATAAGGAAATTTTTAACAATTCTAAAACTAAAAACATTGATGCTTTAGAAAAAAGTAAACTGAATACTAGTTAAAAACAAGGTAAACAGAAATAAGTAGAAATCACTTAAACGTAACATTGTTTGGTTTAACGTACCATTCAGTCGTAACGTCGAAACTAACATTGGTAAACTATTCCTTAACTTAATTCATTAACATCATTTTCTAGGTCTGTTGCTATGATAGTTGCTTTACTGTGTCATTTTAAGTAATTCCCTCACCACAAAATATATCTGAGACATTTATAAGTTTGCAATTTACCTATACTTTGAGTATTACTGCAACATCTGGTCTGCTTTTCTGTGCTATACTTTTAGCAATTCCTAGTGAAAAGAAAGACTTATACCTATGCTTCATTGATTACGCGAAAGCATTCGATAAAATACGACACAAAGAATTGATGGAAATGATAGGCAACCTCGACATTTTCGGCAAAGATATAAGAATAATCAAGAATCTCTACTGGCAGCAAACGGCCTGCATACGGACAGGTAACGACCTCAGTAGATACACAAAGATAGAAAAAGGCGTAAGACAAGGATGTGTCTTTTCACCGGATTTGTTCAACCTATACAGCGAGAATATTTTGAGGACCCTAGATGACACACCAGGACTTGTTATTGGAAGCCACAACCTGAACAACATAAGATACGCGGACGATACAGTACTGATTGCGGATACGGAAAGGAAACTGCAAGATCTCATACAGAAAGTAGCAGTGGAGAGTGACAAGAAGGGACTACAAATAAACTTTAAGAAAACTGAGTGCATGGTCTTCAGCAAAAGATACAACCCAAAATGCCAAATACAGGTGGGGGATAACAGAATCAAACAAGTCCAAGAATTTAAGTACCTAGGAAGTGTTCTAACAGGAGATGGAAAGTGCGACACGGAGATCCGAGGGCGAATTGGCATGGCAAAGGACGCGTTCCAGAAGATGAGCAAAATACTAACACACAGGAAGATCTCAATAGAAACGAAGAAAAGAGTGCTAGACTGCTACGTGATGTCAGTTCTTCAATACGGCAGTGAATGCTGGACAATATCATCGAAAATGAGGACAAAACTGGAAGCGGCCGAAATGTGGTTCTACAGAAGAATGCTACGGATATCGTGGACTGAGCATACAAGCAACAACGAAGTGTTAGAAAGAATGGCAACAAAAAGGAAATTGATGCTGAGCATCAGGAAGAGACAACTGAAGTTCTTGGGACATGCAATGAGGAAGGAGAGCCTGGAGAACCTGATACTGACTGGTCAGATAGAAGGAAGGAGAGACAGAGGAAGGCAGCGGATAACATATTTGCAGGGTCTGATCAGGTGGATGACGGAACGGGGGTTGCCAGGAACAACAGGAGCAAACATACTAAGAGCCACAAGGGATAGGGAGACGTGGAGATCCATGATCGCCTACGTCCTGAAGGGACAGGGCACATAGAAGAAGAAGAAGTGAAACCTAAAGAAGAATCTGTAATGGTATTTTGGTCCTGGGAATGACGGTAAACTGCATCTGGCAGCAAGGCCTTTGATTGGGAACTTGTGAGGCACATGGAACCATCTCTTAATTGATGTTGTTATCAGGTCAACCCTGACTCGGAGTGGTAGCACTGGTTAGGATCCCAGCAATGTTAATTCCCAAATTAGGGTCAAAACACTATGCAAGTATAAAAATACACTCTTATAGAAATATATACATAAAAGTAGACATTTAGAGAAAAATATACATTTTTGAAGAAAAAAACTATTACCATATCTAATTTTGTAAAATAAAAATGAATAAAGACAAAAAAATTCATGAAAATCTGACTAAATCAATCTTCTCGCTATAACCGAATGTTAAAAAATACCTTAAAACCCCACATTTTTGGTATTAAATAACCCACAGAGGTGTTGATATACCGTTATACAAAATTCCAACTCAAATTCAAACTCAAAGCAATGCTATTTTAACTAATTATTAGCAAAACAGGATGGTCAGAGAGAGTGTGTGTGTGTGTGTGTGTGTGTGTGCTTATGTGTGTGAGAGAGAGTGTGTGCGAGAGAGTGTGAGAGTGTGTGAGGAAGTGAGTGTGAGAGTGTGTGAGAGAGAGTGCGTGAGAGGGAGTGTTTGAGAGTGTGTGAGAGAGAGTGAGAATGTGTAAGAGAGTGAGAGTGTGTGAGAGAGAAGAGTGTGTGTGTGAATGTGTAAGAGAGTGTAAGAGTGTGTGAGAGAGAGTGCGAGAGTGTGTGAGAGTGAGTGAGAGTTTGTGAGAGAGTGTCTGTGATAGAGAGAGTGTGTGTGAGAGAGAGTGTGTGCGTGAGAGAGTGTGAGTGAGAGAGTGTGAGTGAGAGTGTGTGAGAGTGTGAAAGAGAGTGTGTGTGTGAGAGAGTGTGTGAGAGAGAGTGTGTGTGTGTGTGTGTGGGAGAGAGAGTGTGTGTGTGGGGGGAGATAGAGTGTGTGTGTGTGTTTGTGATAGAGAGAGTGTGTGTGTGTGAGAGAGAGAGAGAGAGAGAGAGAGTGTGAGATTGTGTGAGAGTGAGTAAAGTGTCAAAGTTTACCCAGAGCACCAAAGGACACTAAGAAAGTTTATTTATTTTTGATTTTCTTTATTTAATGCCACGAGAAAGTGAATGAAAGTAAATCAGAAAGGTTAATAATGGGGAAGGATTTAGGAAAAGACAAAAAAATCAGGGTTCAAAAAAGCGGGCAATTGACATTATCAAATTTTTTTTTATCAAGGAAACATAAAATCGGGAATATCCACAAGTGACGATTGCGAAAAAACAAAAAAACTGTAAGAGCAAAAGTGTTGGTTGCATCTAACCAGTTCAACTTTCTTTCTACTTTTTGTTTATTTTGTTTATGTCTGACTAGCAGTATAGCCCGGCGTTGCTCGGGTGTAATGAAAGCTTTAAAACTAATCCATGGTCCTGAAGCTCAGACTCAGCTTAAAGAATATTTGTGAAGATTGGTAAGAATTGGATAAAAATTGTGCATTTGTATAAAGGACATACAGACAGATAAACAGAAACACACACAAACATCTTGCCTTTTATATATACATATATTATCGATTTTCTGCACTATTGTAAGAACTGCAACCTTGAAACTTCTGAATATCGTTTCTTATGTCTTTGTCTATGAGTGTAACAAATTTGATAAAAATTGGAACACTCCTTCTATAACATGATTTTTTCGATTATCGATTTTCGATATTTATCGGGAGTACCTCGACACAAAACCTAGCTAAGAACACACGCAGACGCTTATAGTACAGCTGTGTAAATTTTCAAGAAAATCGGTTCAGCCGTTTCGGAGTCTATAAGTAACGGACACACACACACACACACACACACATACATATACACACACACAGAGACAAAGTTCCATTTATAAATAAGTTTAGATGTCAAGATTGTGTCATTCACATATCTTATGCTGTCCGCCACTAAAAAAATCCTCATAAAACTTCTAGTTATCTGAGGGTTTCTACGATGTCGGTTGATTGCTTCGTTTTGGTATATCAACATCGGCGGTTCATTTATTGTCAACTAATTTTTTTATTGCTGGTAATACCTTTTTCTTTCAACAATATATTGTTTTTTATATATATATATTAGTATTTGGGTCTAGTAACACTTTTTTTCTTTTCGTGTATCAAGATTCATTGGGATTTGTTTTTAAGAGCAGGGTCTCCAAGTCTTACCCTTGTTATTTAACCCATATGAGCTTAAGTCACTGATGCCTCGCCAACAGGTGTTTACTCGTGCAACCAGACTGGCAACTGGGTCCCACCCATTCACAGTCAGGTTAGCCAAATGCAGACGACAATTCTACTCCTGCAGCTTCTTCTCTCGCACTTCCCGCCTGTGGAAATCGCTCCCGTATTCTTGCTTTCCTGACGGCTACAACCTCCAGAAATTTAAATGCAAAGTCAATACTCATCTACTAACCACTGGACTCTAGCTCTCTCCCCGCCCCTGTATAACCTTCCCTTTCTCTCCACCTATGTATCTGTCATCGCACCTGCTTTCTCAGCTTTCTATTGTTCCTTTCTAACTAGCTTGTACTCCTCACTCTTTTCTAATTAATCTTTTTACATTTATGTAGCCCCCTGCACATCAGTGGCGTTTCTGCCTTGCTCGGGGTGAAACGATTTTAAAAAAAAACTGGAGAAAAGTGACGGATTAATACCTTTCCCAAGGGTACCAGTGCTTAAGTGAATGCAGGGTATTCAACTGGAATTCGAACTCGACTCAGCGATTTCTCTTTCCGAGCCGAAATCCACTGCACCACAATGCACATTCGTCACTAAACGCTTACAGCACCTGATATTCCCAAGCGGTCACCCATCTAAATACTGACCAGGCTCAACGTTGCTTAACTTCGTTGATCGAGCGAGAACCAGTGTATTTAACGTGATATGGCCGTATGCACACACATCCGTCACTAAACACTTACAGCATCTGGTATTCCCAAGCGGTCACCCATCTAAGTACTGACCAGGCTCAACGTTGCTTAACTTCGGTGATCGAGCGGGAACCGGTGTATTCAACGTGATATGGGCGTAAGCCTTACTACGATGTAAAGTTTAAATAAATTCTCTGAAGGAACACAGTTTTTATATTACGCCAAAAAGCCAGTGCAATCTAAACAATTTTTTGATGTTAATGGTTTTCTTTAGTATTTTTGCCTGAGCTCATATTACAATTTTTGACCCTAATGATTGAAATACGAAGGACACATGTCCCAGGGGATATACGTTGGTTAGTTTCTGACTTAACACTTAGAGTTGTGAGTTCAATACCAGGCTACAGCAGTGGTGAACGAGCAACTTGAAAAGTTAGAAAGAGATATCTCATGACTTCCAATTGAGGCTTTACGCAAGGAATGAGGATGATATACCCCAGTGATTGTAATAAAGGGTTCGGTTCGAAATTCCTTGCACCTGATGAAGGCCAGAGCGTACAACCACCGAAACGTCATACAAATGGCAACAAAGATGAGGACAATAGTCCAAATAATGTAATTACTGTAAATACTACCTCATCTCAGAAATATAGAAAAATAGAATGATCTATTATTAAACGTCGTACAAATGGCAACAAAGATGAGGACAATAGTCCGAATAATGTAAATATTGTAAATACTACCTCATCTCAGAAATATAGACAAATAGAATGATCTATTATTAAACGTCGTACAAATGGCAACAAAGATGAGGACAATAGTCCGAATAATGTAAATACTGTAAATACTACCTCATCTCCGAAATATAGACAAATAGAATGATCTATTATTAAACGTCGTACAAAGGGCAACAAAGATGAGGACAATAGTCAGAATAATGTAAATACTGTAAATACTACCTCATCTCAGAAATAGAGACAAATAGTATGATATATTAGTAAACGTCGTACAAATGGTAACAAATATGAGGACAATAGACCGAATAATGTAAATACTGTAAATACTATCTCATCTCAGAAATAGAGACAAATAGTATGATATATTAGTAAACGTCGTACAAATGGCAACAAAGATGAGGACAATAGACCGAATAATGTAAATACTGTAAATACTACCTGATCTCAGAAATATAGACAAATGCCAACTACAGGTCGGAGAGACCAAAATAAAGCAAATAAAAAATTTTATATACTTGCGAATTTTGACAGAGGATGAAAAATGTGACATGGCCAAGGACGCATTTCAAAAGCTGTGTGCTGGATTGCTATGTGATATATGTCCTTCTGTATGAAAGTATATGTTAGACGATCTCATCAAGGATGTAGGATAGGCTTGAAGCCGCAAAAATGTTGTTTTACAGAAGGATGCTGAGGATACTATGGACTGACCAAGTGAACAACGATGGGGTGTTGGAAAGGATGCAAACAAGAAGAAAACTCATACTTAACATCAGGAAGACACATGCGGTTGTTTGGGCATGTAATGAGAAAGGAAGGCCTGGAGAATTTAATACTCACAAGACGCATAGAAGGGAAGCGAGACAGTGGAAAGCAGAGCGAGACATACTTGATAGGCCTGAGCAAATTGATGGCGGAGTGGGGTTTGGGAGAAATACCAAAATATTTAGAGCGACAGAGCCAAGTTGAAGTCAATGATCGCCTACGTCCTGAAGAGACACGGCACATGAAGAAGAATATATATATATATATATAGTGACGAATGTGCAGTTCAAGAAAAGAGTACGTTCACATCGTTTTGCTGATAACTTTTCAGATGCACCTTTTCCACATCGTTATACTGTTTGTAAACAACACTGTGGAAGCATTTTCTGATATATAAAAGATAATATATATATATATATATATATATATATATATATATATATATAGATAGATAGATAGATAGATAGATAGATAGATCTTCTTGCACAAATATATATTGTTGATACCCCCTGACGAGTGGATGGAGGAATTGCTGGAGGCAACGTCAGTAAAATTCGAAGTCAAAATGCTGAAGGGAATGCCAATCATCTAAGTCAGGGATCTGCAACCTGAAGCACGCGTGCGACACGAGGCACGCCTAGTAATTTCCAATGACACTAAACCGCATAAAATATCACGAAATACGAACCAATGACTAAAGTATGTTGCCTTTATCAGGCAATTGGTTAAGGCCATGCCAGAGCAAGGCTTTCATTAATAATAAAAACTTTTAAGAATTAAAAAAGAAACAGTTTATTTTTTTTTAATATGATTTACATATTATTTTCGGTTTACGGCCATATCACGTTGAATACACCGGTTCTCGCTCGATCACCGAAGTTAAACGACGTTGAGCCTGGTCAGTACTTAGATGGGTGACCGCTTGGGAATACCAGGTGCTGTAAGCGTTTATTGGCTTACGGCCATATCACGTTGAATACACCAGTTCTCGCTCGATCACCGAAGTTAAACAACGTTGAGCCTGGTCAGTACTTAGATGGGTGACCGCTTGGGAATACCAGGTGCTGTAAGCGTTTAGTGACGGATGTGGTGCAGTGGATATCGGCTCGGAAAGAGAAATCGGTGAGCCGAGTTCGAATTCTAATTGAATACCCTGCATTCACTTACGCGCTCGTACCCCTGGAAAGGTATTAATCCGTCTCTTCCCTCCAGTTATGGGTTAAATAACAAGGGTAAAACTTGGGGACCCTGCCCTTAAAAACAAATCCCAAAGAAGCTTGATACTCGAAAAGAAAAAAACTATGACTAGACACAAAGCTCATATAAAAACAACAATATATTGTTGAAAGAAAAAGGTATTACCAGCAATAAATAAAATTTAGTTGGCAATAAATGACCCACCGAGGTTGATATGCCATAAAAACAAAACAACCAACATATTATTTTCTATATAACTACATAAAATATATTTTTGAACAAGTATTTTGTCATTCTTCTTCTTCTATGTGCCTTGTCCTTTCAGGACGTAGACGATCATGGCATTCCACGTCTCTCTACCCCTGTTGGCTCTTAGCCCGCTTTCTCCTGTTGCACCATCCAACCCCCGTTCTATCATCCACCTGATCAGGCCCTTCAAATATGTTATCCGCTGCTTTTACTTGTCTCTTTTTCCTCTATCTGGCTATTATAGTTAAGAAGACAAGAGTTTATACTGTTGTTTTGGGTTGTTGTTTGTTTTTTTTTACAGTGATTTAAGTTATAAAACTGGGTCCCACCCATTCACAGTCAGGTTAGCCAAATGCAGACGACAATTCTACTCCTGCAGCTTCTTCTCTCGCAGTTCCCGCCTGTGGAACTCGCTTCCGTATTCTTGCTTTCCTGACGGCTACAACCTCCAGAAATTTAAATGCAAAGTCAATACTCATCTACTAACCACTGGACACTAGCTCTCTCTCCACCCCCGTATAACCTTCCCTTTCTCTCCGCCCATGTATCTGTCATCGCACCTGCTTTCTCAGCTTTCTATTGTTCCTTTCTAACTAGCTTGTACTCCACACTCTTTTCTAATTAATCTTTTTACATTTATGTAGCCCCCTGCACATCAGTGGCGTTTCCGTCTTGCTCGGGGTGAAACGATTAAAAAAAAATTAATTGGTTTTTAGCTCTAAAATAACGTCAAAAATGTGTTTTTGTTATTGTCCATGAGTTTTTGTTATTGTCCATGAGTTTATAGATAAATTTTAGCGATGGGTTATTTTCAAAATTTGATTTTTCGGATTTGCAATTCCGTCCTTATTTTACTTGTATGCATTTTCTAGTAAAATGGCTTAAAGTGCTTGGAAAGACAAAAAATTATGGGATATGTTTACATTTCTCATCCAGCAGAAAGGAAACTTGTAAAAATACTGGAAAAAAATTTATGAAAAATTAATAATTAATTAATTAATTAGTAAGTTTATTCGGTAGCAAGGCTTCTTATCCGATGATTTTGAGAAGTGTAGAACCACCTGTTGTATCCATGTTTACCTGTTAGGGTCCCAGCTATGGGTAAATAGTTAACCCCAATACTAAGGTGAAAAAACTTTTTCATAGTACAAAAAAATAAATTATAAGGAACAGATGTTTTTAAAAAGAAAAAGATTAGTCAAACCCCAAGAAAATTCAATTTTGTTATTAAACGACCATAAGGAGCTTATATTTATTTTTTTAATATAATCATATCACCGTAAACAAAGCATTTTCCTGCCACTGTTTTGCAGGGGGTTACATTGGAGGAAAGTTATGTGAAAGAGTCACAGGTTATATGGGGTGTCAGGAAGTGGGTAAGAGAATGATGAGAATACTGATGAGAGTGGAGTGGACGGAGAAAGGAGCATGAGAGAGAGGATTCAGGTTAGTGAGATAGGAGATGACTATTGATTTTACATTTAAATTGTCGGAGATTATAGCTGTCGAAAAACAAGTAAATGGAAAGGAATTCAAGCTGGTGGAGTAGAATTTGCGTTGACAATTTATTGGTTTCACAGTTAAAAGGTAGGACCTAGTTGCTAATCTTGTGGCTCGAGTAAATTTATATATAGGGGACACCAGTGAGCTTAGTTCATCGGAGCAGAAACCGTGAAAGTATTTGTAGAAGAGACACAGGGAAGCCACATTGAGCCGATGAGAAATTGACTGTCAAGTCGGGATCCATCACATTAAAAATTCTCCATTGGATTTTGTCAAGGATAAGGAGGATAGCAGGATCAGCCGACCAGATATGGCAGCAATATTCAATGCACGGGCGAATGGTAGATTTATATATGTGCAGGGTTGTTTCAGGCGGAAAAAAACTTCCTGGCCCTACACAGAGAACCGACCTTCTTAGCAGCTGATTTTAGTCATTCCACTTAAGGTCTGTTGTGAGATTTAAACAAACAAACAAACAAGAAAAACCAAGAATGTGTTCGCTAGAGAGATTGAGAAAGAGAGAAAGGGCGGAAAGCAATAGGAGAAAAGAAAAGATATTGAAGAAAGGTTGAAGCAAAATGAGATATTCCGTGACTAAATTTCTGATCAGAACTAAGTTCTTCCCCCAGCTACAAAAAAAGTGTGAACCGGTCGTTCATCGCGAACCGGTCGTTCTAAACAGACCTTCGATTCTTTTCAGTCTCTTTACCTTGATTATATTTCATTAAAGTCATCGTAACTTTTGACAGCTGTCTGCTTCATTTATGATTTTGTCTGCATTTGAAGACGATGTTTACTGAAAATCTGACAACTGACTGCAAGGTTTCTAATGTTTATAACAATATCGCACCTTGGACATAAAAAATCTTAATCGGCATAGATATATATATATATATATTGTAATATCTTCTTCTATGTGCCTTTTCCCCTCAGCACGCTTTCTCCTGTTAAACCACGCAACCCCGGTTCTGTCATCCACCTCATGTTCATCGGAAAAAACATCGGATAACATATTTGAAGGTCATGAACATGATGTTTTTCTCTGTCTCTTTTTCCCTCGACCTGGCCTGTTAGTATCAGGTTCTCTAAGCCCTCCTTCCTCATTGCATGTCCCAGGAACTTTAGATGTCGCTTCCTGATGCTCAATATTAATTTCCTTTTTGTTTCCATCATTTCCAAAACCTCGTCATTGCTCACAAGATCCTTCTGTAGAACCACATTTCTGTTGCTTCAAGTTTTTTCTTCATCTTTGTTGATATTTTCCAACATTCACTGCCATATTGAAGAACTGACATCACATAGCAATATTCTAATATAGTTCACCCCATATAAGAACCACCATCCATCACTCAAAGTAGAGGGTTGCCTTGTGATACTGTTGTTTGAATGTAAGAGGAAGAAGGAAGAAGTGTGAATATGTAGGATAGATAATCAGTAACCAAAAACTTAAACAGGGTAAAATTGGAGTGATCGAGAAAACATCTTCTCTGGAGTTTGTTTGACAAATTATCTGTTCTTCAAATGAAACTCATTTCTTACATATGGAACAGCAAGAGAAAGCGTATGACTCGATTCTGTGTAGCAGATCTTAGATAAATGTTCTGAACTGACAGAACTATAGAATGAAGCGCCAATCTGAACAATAGAAAAGTGATAGTCTTGCCATGTTGCGCATGTGCAAAAGAGGTTGTAAGGTTTGAAATAATTCAGTTAAGTGCCATACGTGAGACACGCTTTCAGCGATCATGTCTCGAAAGAGATATGACTGACTGAGCAGAAGATTATCCCGCAGTAGGTTGCCATTACTTTCTGCGGTAGACTGGTTGCCAGCCAAGGCTATAGAACCCAATCTGTGCTGTTATTTGACTCATAGCTGGAGGGAGAATATATGTATTATATTATTAAGTAGTAATTAGTGGGGGATCAGTTTATTACTTCATAACATTATAAAACCGATCCCCCATTTTCTACCCTGTAGAAGACTTAATCATGTTCCTAACTATTATATTCAGTCAGTTAAGTGCTATACGTGATACACGCTTTGGGCGATTATGTCTCGAAAGAGACATAACTGACTGGGCAGAAAATTATCCCGCAGTAGGTTGCCATTGCTTTCTACGGTAGACTGGTTGCCAGCAAAGGCTATAGAACCTAATTTATCCTATTATTTAACCCAGAACTGGAGGAAAGTGACGGATTAATACCTTTCCGAAGGGTATTTTCTCGTAGGTGAATGCAAGGAATTCAACCGGAATTCGAACTCGGCTCCCCGACATCACTCAAAACTTCAGTTTTCTTTTCTTGATGTTATGTATCAGTTTTTCCTCGTATTCATCCACTCCAAAACCTTGTCGTTGCTCACATGTTCTGTCTATGGCATCCTCAACATCCTTCTGTAGAGCCACATTTTGGTTGCTTCAAGTGTTTCCTTCAAATTTGATGAGGTTGTCCAGCATTCACTACCATATTGAAGGACAGACATCACATAGAAATCCAGTTCTCCAGTGAAATGTTCCTCTCTCTATTTAGCTTCTGTTACACTAACAAAACTTTTACTTTTTTTTCTCTTTGGTCAGTAAGTATCATTTATTAATTGCTTCTGTCGAGAAAGCAAAAGCAAATGACTAGGATCCCTTTAAAATTTACTTTTGTTACCGGGACATCAATGTTCCATTATATTCCAGACAAATTCAGCGCAGAGTTGTTGAAGGACAATTTTCGAGAACTTTCTAAAAGTTTCAAAAATGTCTACAATGTTCTGGCAACATAAATTGCAGTATAAATACAAAAATATATGCTTAGCAATTCAGTTTACTTCTAGTTGTGTAAGTACAGACAATCGTTGATGTTAGATGCATTCGTCATAAATGGCGTCAAGAGGTTTGTAAGCATCAGGCAGACGCATTTTGATATGTTTGTGGCGAATTTATCAAGACAATAGCGAAAACTGACTCTATCAGAACATCTGCTAAATTGTGTAAGGCCTCTAAAACATATTTCAGCAAACCTGTCGTGGATCGAAACAAACTCTGGGCACCTCATTTTATCTGCGAAATCTGCAAACGTTCTAGAACGTAAGATAAAACGTTTGGATCGTTTGAATAGCGGAATTTTTAAGTGCTAAAGTTTTGGATTTTTTATAAATTTAAATATGCTTGTTTTTTTATTTTTATTTTTTTTTAAATACTGTTATTAAAAAAATACGTATCAAATATGATTCAACAAAAGCGCATCTGTGTCCACAGTCATCGGGGATAAAATTGTTTAACGAGTTTCTATCAGATTATCTGAATGTTGTGGTGCAGTAGATATCGGCTTGAAACGATAAATCGGGGAGCCGAGTTCGAATTTCAGTTAAATTTCTTGCATTCACGTACGAGCAAATACCCTTGGTAAATTTATTAATCATTTTTTTTCCTCTAGTTATGGGTTAAATAACAGAACAGATTGGATTCTATAGCCTTGATTGGCAACCAGTTTACCAATTACTGGAACATCTTCTACCCAGTCAGACATGATCGTCTAAGCGTGTATCACGTGTGGCACTTAACTGATTGACTGAATTATAAAACTGGTCAACATGATTTTTAGAGCCAAGACAAGTAATGCCCTTTTCAGATTCAGAGACTTCAAATTAACTAAAGTAGACGTTTAGTGTCACGACATCATTTCAATTTCTTTCTTTTTTTTTTTTTTTTTTTTTTTTTGATAAGTGTAATCGTTTAATGTCAGCAGGAGAAAGCATGTAATGAATTTATAATGAAGAAAACACATTTAATGTACGTTTTATTTAAATGTGAAATGTCGGAGAGACTGCTTTTCTTATCTCTATATAGTGGGTGTGTTTATATAACTGCGATATTTTTTCCCACGTTTACATTCAAGTAGCCAATGAAAATACATCGTTACTAAATGAGATTATATGATAAGCGCAAAAGAAGGATATGAAAATAATTACAGCGTATACCTCCACTAAATCGCCCAAAAAATTCATAGTATGAATATTCTTCTTCTTCTTCTATGTGTCCTGTCCCTTCAGGACGTAGCCGATCATGGTTCTCCACCTCTCCCTATCCCTTGTGGCTCTTAGTATGTTTGCTCCTCTTACACCTCTCAACTCCCGTTCCGTCATCCGCCTGATCAGGCCCTGCAAATATGTTATCCGCTGCCTTCCTCTGTTTCTCTTTCCTTCTATCTGGCCAGTCAATATCAGGTTCTCCAAGCTCTCCTTCCTCATTGCATGTTTCAGAAACTTCAGTTGTCTCTTCCTGATGCTCAATATTAATTTCCTTTTTGTTGCCATTTTTTCCAACACCTCATCGTTGCTTGCATGCTCAGTCCACGATATCCGCAGTATCCTTCTGTAGAACCACATTTCCGCTGCTTCAAGTTTTATCATCATTTTCGATTATATTGTCCAGCATTCACTGCCGTATTGAAGAACTGACATCACATAGCAATCCAGCACTCTTTTCTTTGTTTCTAGTGAAATTTTCATGTGTCTTAGTACTTTACTCAGCTTCTGAAACGCGTCCTTTGCCATGCCAATTCGCATTCGGATCTCTATGTCACACTTTCCTTCTCCTAGGTATTTAAATTTTTGTACTTGCTTGATTCTGGTATCCCCCACCTGTATTTGGCATTTTGGGTTGCACCTTTTGCTGATGACCATGCATTCAGTTTTCTTAAAGTTTATTTGTTGTCTTTTTTGTCACTCTTCACCGATACCTTTTGTAGGAGATCTTGTAGTTTCCTTTCCGTGTCTGCAATCAGCACTGTATCATCTGCATGCCTTACGTTCTTCAAGTTGTGGCTTCCAATAACAAATCCTGGCGTGTCATCTAGGGTCATTAAGATATTCTCGCTGTAAAAGTTGAACAGATCCGGTGAAAAGACACATCCATGTCTTACTCCTCTTTCTATCTTTGTAAATCTTCTGAAAGCGTTACCTGTCCGTATGCAGGTAGTTTGCTGCCAGTAGAGATTCTTGATTACTCTGATGTCTTTCCCAAAAATGTCGAGGCTGGCAAGCATCTCCATCAATTCTTTGTGTCGTATCTTGTCGAATCAAATGCCTTCGCATAATCAATAAAACATAGGTACAAGTCTTTCTTCATTTGTATTGCCCTTTCGGGGAATATCCTAATCTGGCATTCCTTGTTCCAGTGTCTTTGACGAACCCGCACCGTTCCTGTCCTATCGCTGGCCTGATTCTGCTTCTCGCTCTATTCATCAGGATTCTGAAAATCAGTTTTGTAATGTGACTCATTAAGCTGATAGTTCTGTGTAGTTCGCACTCGTTTGCACCTGGTTTCTTCGGCAGTGCTATAAATATCGACTTGCATAGATCGTCCGGTATTATTCCACAACAATAAATTTCGTTTATTGTGTCGGTAATTTTTTCTATGCCATATTCTTCCAGGGCTTTCAGCAGCTCTATTACGACGCCGTCTGGACCAGGTGCTTTGTTTCTATTCAGTTTGGCTATTGCAACTTCCACTTCCGATTTTAATATTTCCGGTCCATCCTCCCCCTTGTGTATTATCGGTTGTTCTCTCCTGTCGTAAAAAAGATCCTTTATATATTCTTCCCATCGCTGGAGTATTTCCTCTTTCTCCAATATGATTGTTCCATCCTTGGATTTTATGCATCCTGCGGAAGAACAGGTTTTTTTGTCCTGTCAGTTCTCTTATCTCTTTATGCATCTCTGCTTTATTGATCCTGCTCAGTCTCTCTACTTCTGCGCATTTGTTCTTGAGCCATTCCCCTTTAGTCTGTCTGCATTTGTTCCTTATATCCCTGAGTAGTTTCTTGTACTCTCCTCCATGTTTTGGCGTTATTTTTTGTCTCCTTTGCATCATGTGGAGAATCTCTTCAGTCATCCACTCGTTTTTTCTTCTGCGTCTGATTTCCTTTGGAACAATGTTGTTCGCTGAGGTCACCATCGCTTCCTTTAGCGAATCCCATAAAAGTCCCAAACTTTATAAAAGAAACTATTTCCATCAAAATGTCTATATTATTATTAAGTGGAAAGATCAAAGTAATTTTTAATTATTTAAAAAAAAAAAAAAATCTCTTCTAACATTTTCAAAATTTTATCAGAAAATTTTGTTTCAATTTGAGTTAGCGTTTAAACAAAACGTTATGAATGTTTACAATGGAGAACGTAATGATTACATCAACCACTTTTTTCCGTTGACAAACATATTAATTTTGAAATTCTCGCAAAAATCAAATAATTGTCGGATTTTAATGAAACTTTCAGTACTCATTCACAAATGAAAAAAATTTTTTTTTGAAATCATTATTTTTTTTAAAATTTTGGTAAAATATTTTTTACCTCTGTTACCCCACTCCCCGTAAATCCATGGAATTTTAATAAATTTTAATTGGATGCAAACTATAATTTTATTAGTTAAACGCAGGACTCATTAGGGAATATAAATCATCTAATTTTTTTATTTTAAATTTTACAACACTGTCTGAAAATCTGCTCCGAATAGTAAAATAAAAAATGCAATATAATTTTAATTGCAATCTAATTAATTTGATAAGCTTTTAATTGCTAGAATAAATAATAAAATTTAAGATCATTGTAGTCTGAAGAAAAAAATTTTTCGATTACTAATAAAATTTTAAAAGAATTGTTTTCATTTTTTTTATTATGATAATTTATAAGGTTTTAAAAATATTTTTAAATCTTCTAAAGAACTGTTTGCGCTTAGATATTTTTAGTTAAGGGTTGATGATTATATTGCCTATCGAAAATTGAAAAGTTTAATAAAAATCGTTTTGCACCCATATTTTTTTAAATATTTTAAACATTTTCTGGTGCATTTGATGTTTTTTGGATGATAATTTCTATGGGCAAATTAAAAGGTCAGAGTTTCCGCCCTCATCCGAAATAAAATGTGTATAATTTTGTCCCATACATTTTTATTTCTTATCAAGAAGCTGTCAACAAAATCTTGATTTACTACGCGTAAAGGTCAAAAAGTTCAAATTTATGATTAAGAAATAGTTTTATTCTAAATTTCATGCTATAAAAAATTAATATTTGTGTAAATCAGATTCATTTAACATAAAATTTGCTAATTTTCCAAAAATAATGTGTCACAAATGTATATTCTATTTTTGCAAGATTTTTAAAACCGAGAATTAACTTTTGTTTACAAAAATGTGTCGATCGTTCAAAAATGGCATCAAATTCAAAAATTGAAATAAAATCTCAAACTTTTATATTCCAATCAATATAATTTTTGTTTGAAAAAAAAAACAGAGTATTTTGCTTACTGGAAATAGTAAATTTAATCATTTAGCTTTCAATTAAAACTAAAATAAAAGTTTCAAGAGATTTTGTATATTTAAAAATTCAATTTAAATATTAGTTATCGAAAATGAGTGAAGGTACCTAAATTACACTTTATGACGATTGACACTGACGATATTAAGAATTTGGAACACATGGTAAATGATTTTATTTGAAGAATGAATTAGTATAAGAATGCATTGTATATGGTTTTAATTTAATAATGAATTATAAATAATTTTAGCAACCGAAAGCTAGGTTAGTATATTTAATTTACGAATGCGTAATAAATTATTTTACTGTAAGAATGCATTATAAATGTGTTTACTATCAGAATGCATTTGAAATGATTTTTTTAACAAATACATTGTAAATAATATGAACAAAACAATGCATTATATATAATTCTATTATATAAATGCATTGAAACTGATTTTACCATAAGAATGCGGTGTAAATGATTTTACTATAAAAATGAATCGTAAATGGTTTTAGCAAACGAATGCATTGTAAATGATTTTATTATAAGAATGCATTGTAAATGATTTTACTATAAGGAAGCATTGTAATGACAGTAGAATTTATGAGGTTATGCAAGAAAAGTAATGGTTAACGTTAGACTTGAAAGGTCAAGATAATAACAAGATAAGTTTCTGATTTAATAAATGGAAATATTTCATGAAAAAAAAGGAAAGATTTATTTATGCATTAAGATCTTCTTCTTAAATGCTTCAATGAGCGTTTTTCAAACAGTCAGATGGTAGCAGCAGAGACGACAAGCTAAAATGTAACGGGAGAAGCTTCAAGTCAACCCGGAGATTCGTCCTTTTTTCTCCTTCTTTCTCGTGTGCTGTTTCCTTTTATTTCTTCTTCTCCATTCAAAGACATTATATTAGCGTAAGAAAAGGCAAGAAGTAGAATTCATGAGGTTATGCAAGAAAGATAACGGTTAACTCTAGACTTAAAAGGTCAAGATAATAACAAGTCAAGTAGTTCAGTTTGTATCGATATTGTAGCGATAGGGTGATGGTTAATGTTTATTGATTCGGCCTTGTGTCATTCATAACCGAACTCCCTACAGCTTACAGATTTATTCGTTTTCATTATCGGAATTATCATCAGAAGGTTTGTTGTTTGCAATGTGTGGATTAGTGGAAAAGTGGAAAATAAAAATATACATTTTGTATGTTATAATAAAAATTTATTAAAAGAAAAGAATAACAAGAGTTCACAGAAGTTAATGTTCAATAAGAAACAAGTACTGAGTTAAGGTATCAAGAGTTGTAGAAATGTTCATAGTAGTAATTTCTTGGAAAGAGTTTATATGTATGTATGTATGTATGTATGTATGTATGAGCGTTTGTTTGGTATGAATGTCTTTGAATGGAGAAGAATAAGTAAAAGGAATCAGCACATGAGAAAGAAGAAAGAGGACGAATGTCCGGGTTGACTTGAAGCTTTTCCCGTTACATTTTAGCTTGTCGTCTCTCCTGCTCCCATCTGACTGTCTGACAGACGCTGATCGAAGAATTTATAGTCATTTAGAGTTTTTGCACTGGATCGCTAAGTCTTTTTGGTCTTGCAAATCGCTTCTATTGGTCAGAAAATCAATTTAAACTCTACTCGCGAAATCCGGTTTCGATTCAATCCTTTTTCTATGCGGCATAACCAGCATTTCACACGTCATTGTGAATTTTTGTAAAAGTGAAGAAGAAGGTTGCTTTCAATTCTTAATTTCCTGTACTACTAATAATAATAATACAAAAAAAAACAAGAACAAGAATAAGAATAAAAAGAACTTGGATATATTTTTGGGGTTTATTTTGAGATTTTTAACTTGAAAAATTTATACAATAATGAAGAATTGAGCAATTCTTTTTAAACTCGTTCCCAACTTGCGTTATATAAAATGTTCGGAGTTTAATTTATCTGATTCCCCTGTTGTTGGAATCAGCAGACTTTACCAAAGCGGCTAAAACTCTACGATTCGAAACGGAGATATTGCTGAACTTCGGAATCAGAAGCTATCAGAATCAACAATAGCTGAGCGAATTCCACAAAGTCAGACAATTGTGAAATTCGTTTTTGGTGAGATTCAGAAAGTTACCGACCCAAGAAAAGTATATGGAAACATTACAGCAAAACTAATCTCGAACTCGCTTGTATGCCAATAGAGACTATCAGAAGAACATTTCAGAAGTTGTAATAGGTTTTATTTTAAGTTCATACCAAGAAAGACTGAACAACCACAGACAAGCAAAGGACTATTGGTAGAAGAGTTAGAAACTGGAACTTAGCCATGTGGTTTCCGGCTTTCTCTTTTCCAATCTTTTCACTCTTTTCTTTTTTTCTTTTTTTTTTTTTAAATTGGAGTAGATAGACTAAACTATCGCCCGGTTCACACTCCACCCACATCTATTGAACAGGTTAAAAGGCTCATCTGTTGCTCCCTGTTTAGGATGTGGTTTCCTGCTTTCTCTTTTCCAATCTTTTTACTCTTTTCTTATTTTTTTTTTCAATTGGAGTAGATGGACTAAACTATCTCCCGGTTCACACTCCACCCACGTCAATCGAACAGGTGAAGAGGCTCATCCCTTGATCCCTGTTTAGGATGTGGCTTCCGGCTTTCTCTTTTCCAATCTTTTCACCCTTACGTATCCCCCTGCACAAAAAACAAGTGAGAACAGAAGAGGAGACATCAGTAGAACACTAGAAAGTGATTGGCATTGCATTGAAACTTTTGAAGATTAAAGTTGGTTGGAAAGTGTGGAGACGGATGGGAGTTCCACGAGCGAAAAGTGCGAAAGATAAACTGCTAGCATAGAATGAACGTCTGGCCAGCTCACCTGGGAATTGGTGAAAGTTTGTCGCCAGTCTAGAACTGCAGCTAAATTCGACAAAGAGTCTAGGCAACATATCGAAGTGCTCATCCGAACAATGAAAGTATTTATAGAAAAGTTCAACTGAAGCAACAATGCGACGGTAGGAAAGGAATTAAATCTGAGATGCCAGATCGGGACCAAAAATATTGCTGACTTTTGCTTTAAATTTTTTTCAATGAGATTAAAGAATTAGCAGGGACACCGGACCTTATGTGTCTGACTTATGGATATGTAAAGAGACTTTGGAGAGTAAAACCTAGCAAAAGAAAGAAATTGTAGTGTCTAGCTTTAGTTGCAGACAATTACATGACGTTTATTTTATTTACCTAGAATCTCCTAAGCCAGCCAATCATAGAAATGAATACAATATAAGAACCAGTAAATCGGAGTAATAGAGAAAAAAATAACATAAAGGTTGTAATATGAGTTCTGGTAAAAATCATTGTTGAGACATTAGGGCTATAAGTCCTAAAAATTCACATACCCATGGCCTTATCTGACTACCGAGCACACCGGGCACGGGTCCGGGCACGGGTCTGGGCCGATCCGTGCAATCATAGTGAAAATACGGGCAAAGAAAAATGTCTTCGTTAATTGGAGTAGATAGACTAAACTATCGCCCGGTTCACACTCCACCCACGTCTATTGAACAGGTGTAGAGGCTCATCCCTTGTTCCCTGTTTAGGATGTAGTTTCCGGTTTTCTCTTTCCCAATCTTTTCACTTTTCTTCTTTTTTTTTTCTCTTTTATTTTTTTTCTCTCTCAATTGGAGTAGATAGACTAAACTATCGCCCGGTTCACACACCACCCACGTCTATTGAACAGGTGTAGAGACTCATCCGTTGTTCCCTTTTTTAGGATGTGGTTTCCGGGTTTCTCTCTTCTAATCTATTCACTCTTACGTAGCCCCCGGCACATCAGTGGCGTTACGCCTTGCTCGGGTTGATATGATTAAAAAAAAAAAGAAATCAAACTAAACAATTCACGAAGAAAGAAAGAAAGAAAGAAAGAAAGAAAGAAAGAAAGAAAAACGAAGAAAACATCTGAATGAACGCAGTAAAAATCTGTTTATTTATTAATTTTGGGAGAAAAGTCTGGTTATACTCAAAAAGTCCGAACCCGATTTCCCGCTTTCGTTCACGTTCTGTGCCTAATTTCCATTGGAATAGCCGAAAAATCCGTAAAAATCATAGTTTCTGGAAACGGATGACACTGATGACGTCATCACATTGTCAACTAATAAATCCGGGCAAATTTCTCTGTGTCCGGTGTTTTTTATCTTCAGCCACTGCCCTTCACATAGTGATGTCCTTAAGGGCACATGGTCTGGAACCAAAGAGTTGTGAAGTTCAATGCCTGACTAAGGCAGTGGTGAACAAAAACTTGAGTTGAGTTAAAGAGAAATAACTAAGACATCCGGAAGTTGCATGACTCATGGAACGTGAACAATGATTTTTCAATTCAGTTCGAAATTCTAAACATCTGAAGAAGGGGCGTACAACAGCAGAAAGGTCGTATATATTACCATAAAAATGTGGGCAACAATTCCAACAATGTAAATAATAAGAATACCTCATTCCAGACAAAAAGACAGATCCTGAATAAGGTCGGGGCGTACAATGGCCGAAACGGCGTGAATGTGTTAATAAAGTCTGAATGTATTTGAATACGTTTCCCATGCTGTAACTTTAACACAGTAAGATTAAAAAGATTTGGAATGTTGCTTCAATATCTGAACTGGCGCTTCACAATCATTGCTTTCCTAACTCAACAGAATTCGAAATCGTTTACGCGGCCATGTAGTTGATGATTCTTATTTCAAACGTCTTTCCCTATTGAAAATTTTACGAGTTAAAAATTTAATGGCGAAATTGAATTTTTCAAACTCTAAGGAAACCATTGACAGAACCTGTAAGCAACGATGAAGTTTTAGATAAAGATTTTTAAGAATCATGAAGAGGAAAGACGGTTTAGAAAACTCGACATATTAAAGAGGAACGTAAGAAAACAGCGAGTAATCGAGCTAACAGATTTTTGGAGATGGTATCCAAATCAGGGATTATGAAAGATAGCTAAATGACAAACCTTACTAAAAGTAACAAAGGACAGAAAGTAGAGGAGAGTGATAATCACCGACACCCTGAAAGGACTCCCTTTTTTGTGCCATGTCCTTTTAGGACGTAGGCGACCATGGCTTTTCACATTTCCCTGTCCCTGGTGGCTCTTAGCACGCTTTCTCCTGTTGCATCATGCAAACCTCGTTCTGTCATCCACCTGATCAGGTCCTTCAAATATGTTATCCGCTGCTTTCCTCTGTCTGTTTTCCCCTCTACCTGGCCTGTTAGTATCAGGTTCTCCAAGCCCTCCTTCCTCGTTGCATGTCCCAGGAACTTTAGTTGTCTCTTCTTGATGCTCAGTATTAATTTCATTTTCGTCCCCATCCTTTTCAAAACCTCGTCATTACTCATAAGTTCGGTCCATGATATCCGCAGCATCCTTCTGTAGAACCACATTTCAGCTGCTTCAAGTTTTTCCTTTTATCTTTGATGATATTGTCCAGCATTCACTGCCATATTGAAGAACTGACATCACATAGCAATCCAGTACTCTCTTCTTTGTTTCTTGCGAAATTGTCCTGTTTCTTAATACTCTTCTCAACTCCAGGAATGCATCCTTGTGCTTTTTGATGTCAGGAATATAAATGTATAAAAACTGCTGTAATCACAAAGTGAGGGGTCAGTTTATATATTGATTGTAATATGGAACTGATCCCCCACTTTATATCCATTATGCTTCGGTAGAACCACATTTCAGCTGCCTCAAGATTTTCCTTCATCTTCAAAGATATTGTCCAACATTCACTGCCATATTGAAGAACCGACATCACATAGCAATCCAGTACTCTCTTCTTTGTTTCTAGCGAAATTGTCCTGTTTCTTAATACTTTACTCAACTTCTGGTATGCTTCTTTCGCCATGCCAATTCTCCTTCGGATCTCAGTGTCGCACTTTCCGTCTTCTGTCCTAGGTATTTAAATTTCTGTACCTGCTTGATTTTAGAGTCCCTCAACTGTAATTGGCATTTTGGGCTGCCCTTTTTGCTGATGACCATACATTCGGTTTTCTTGCAGTTTATTTGTAGTCCTTAAAAACACAGTACATAATTTAATTTAGTTTTCTTTGTCGTTGAAGGCGTTCGATAAACACCTCTAATCTGTGATTGAAAGGAGTAGGTATTAGCTCGTAATTATGAATACTTCCACAACTAAACTTCTCTGCTATTAGCCCCCACCTACCATCAGTATAGATGATGCTGGTCTCCTAGAGAGCAACACATTGCGCCTCCTTCGCCTCACTCTCTCAATCGACCTCAAATAAAACGACTACATTGAATCTACTGCTAAGAGGTTTGGTTCACTGTAGTTTTCTTTTCAGAATCCATTTTGTACTATCTACCATTCGTCCGTATATTGGATATTTTTACCATACCTGGTCAGATGCTACTGGCATTAATCTTGAGGTTCTCGACAAAATCCAGAGAAGGATCTGCAATGTAATCGCTCCTTCAGTCACTTTCCCACAGACGTGATGTGGCTTCCCTCTGTCTTTTCTACAAATATTTTCATGGCTACGATTAAAACAAGCTTCTTTCTCTGGTGCCCGAACCACATCAATTTACGCGTGATTAGCATCAAGAACACACCCTTTTAGCATTGAAATAGTTAAATGTAACCTCCTCTTCTATTCTAACAGTTTGTTTACTCGCACTTTCTATTTGTGGAACTCCTTTCCGTTTACTTGCTTCCTTGAGAGCTACAATCTCCAAAAGTTTAAATATAACGCCAATTGCCATCTCTTTGATTCCCATCATTCTCTAATCTTTTCTTCGACATCCTCTGTACCTTCTTTTTTCTCTCACACTGTAACCCCCTGCGCACCAGTGGCGGTCATGCCTTGCTTTGGGGTGAAATGATTATTAAAAAAAGTAATTTGCCATTTATCTAATTTAGACAACTAGCTTAACTGCTTCTAACGAAAAAATAAACAGTTAAAGTAGTAGTAAAAGACTGAAAAGAACCAGTCAAGTTTCATACGTAATAGACGTTCAGGTGATCATGTCTCTCCACAGCTTCCTTATTTAAATCGCTGCTGACTGTTTCAGTTAAATACTATACGTGATAGATGGTTGGGCAATCATGTCTCTTTCGATCCATAACAGACTAGGCAGAAGTTTTTTTCTGCAGTAGCCTCCCATTTCTTTTTACGGTAGGTTTGTTGCCAGTCAAGGCTATATAACCAAATCTGTCCGGTTATTTAACCCATAGCTGGAGAAAGAAGAGATTGATTTCTACCTTTCTGAACAGTATTTGCGCCTAAGCAAATGAAAAGAATTCAACTATAATTCGAACTCGGCTCTTCGATTTGTCATTCTGAACCGATATACACAAAGCATATCTGACATGGTCCTTCTATATTTTTTAATCATTTCACTCCAAGCAAGGCAATAAAGCGACTGAGATGCAAATGTTTACTAAGAATGAAAGAGAATTATGAGAAAAGGTAATAAGAGAATACAGGAAAAAGGAATACAAGAAATGACGATTGACGTTAAATTTAAATATTCGAAAATCGTAGGTGGTATGGAGGCAAAATTGAAACGGGAAAGTGCGAGGAAATATAGTATTAGAATAGAAAATCTAGCTATTTCAACAAGAAAACGATGAGACCTAACAGCCAATCAAATTAGTACCAAAGCTCATCATAACTATTGCCATGAAATTATTTATAGAATAGATACAGGGATGCAAGATCAATGCGATGGAAAAAAATCGAGATGCCAGGTCAGGATAGATAATATTTCAGGACCATCTTCGGATTTGGAAAAATAGGAACGTCAGACAAGATATAGCGGCAAAATTCAATGTACGACCGACTGGTTGATTTATAAATGTGCAAGATTATGAAAGTCGTGGAGAGCTATGTTCACCTACGATCTGAAGGAAAACTGTACATTACAGAATAATTTTATATAAAGTAATAACCTTCTAGTTGATTCTATACTTAAATTTTTTAATCTTTTTTTTGTTTTCTGAGATGAGTAATTTTCAATAATCTTGGAATTATTTCGAGAGTTTGTTCTTCTCTTGGTTGATAAAGGTGTTATAGTAGACAACGTTTCGACCAAGTACTCTCTGTTCATCATCAGATATGGATTATCTTGTTGATTATTGCAAAAGATTCTGTGAAATCAATTATTCTTCTTTCATGTTGGAATTTGGTTCGTCAACACATGAACACTAGATTAAGCTAACACATGCATAACCAACTACTATATCAACTACACCACCGTCTGGAAGGACTTTAGTGGTGTATTTTTGGAGCCTTTTATATTCAGATGGATTTTGACAACTGGATTATGTTAGTGAGTTCATGACACTTGTCATAATTTGTATTTATTTCTGAGATGAGGAATTTTCAATAATTTTGCAAACTTTTGCTCTCATCTTGGTTGATATAAGTGATATAATATATACTACGTTTCGACCAAGTAACATCTGATCATCATCAGGTGTCCGTGTATTGGATGATGTGGATTATTTCGTTGATTATTGCTAAATATCCTGTGAAATCAACATTTATTAATCAACATTATTAATTTAATTTACTTACCCTTTCTAAAGGATGTGCGTTGTGGTACAGTGGATATCGGCTCGGGACAAGAAACCGGGGAGCCGAGTTCGAATTTCAGCTGAATCCATTGTATTCACTTACTCGCAAATACCCTTGGGAAAGGTATTAATCCGTCTCTTCCTTCCAGTTATGGGTTAAATAACATGACAGATTGGGTTCTATAGCCTTGGTCGGCAACCAGTCTACCGCAGAAAGCAATGGCAACCTACTGCGGGATAATCTTCTGCCCAGTCAGTCATGTTTCTTTCGAGACATGATCGCCCAAGCGTGTATCACGTATGGCACTTAACTGACTGATCTTAATATAATAGTTGGAGACATGATTATGGCTTCTATTGGGCCCAAAGTGGGGGATCGGTTTTCTATTGTTATGAAGTAATAAACTGATCCCCCAATAATTACCACTTAATAATATAATACATTTCTTCCCTTTCAAGCCATGAGTCAAATAACAGGACAGATTGGGTTCTATAGCCTTGGTCGGCAACCAGTTTACCGCAAAAAGCAATGGCAACCTACTGCGGGGTAATCTTCTGCCCAGTCAGTCATGTCTCTTTCGAGACATGATCGCCCAAGCGTGTATCACGTATGGCACTTAACTGACTGACCCTTTCTAATTTTCGATACTATTTGTTTAAAGCCCTCTTCAAACGATAGTAAAGGTCGATATTAAGTCAATTGTTATTTATAAAATTTAGACAATTTTAAACGGTAAACTAGTTGTTTAAAAGATATAAAAACAGCAATTCAATTAAAAGATGTCTCTTCTATATCTAAACTTATTTATAAGTGAAACTTTGTATGTGTGTGTGTATGTGAGTGTGTGTGTCTGTTTGTATGTGTCCGTTACCTATAGACTCCGAAACGGCTGAACTGATTTTCTTGAAAATTTACACAGTTGTACTATAAGCATCTACGAGTGTTCTTAGCTAGGTTTTGTGCCGAGGTACCCCGATAAATATCGAAAATCGATAATCGAAAAAATCGGCTTATAGAGGGAGTGGTCCAATTTTAATCGAATTTGATACACTCATAGACAAAGACATAGGAAACGATATTCAGAAGTTTCGAGGTTGCAGTTATTACAATAGTGCTGAAAAGCGATAATAAATATATATATATATATATATAAGGCAAGATATTAGTGTGTGTGTCTGTTTATCTGCCTGTATGCCTGTATTCTTTTCAGCCCTTTTATTTTAGTTTTTGCTTCGGGTTTGGCTCTAAGTAGGTATAATTGTAGTTCTTAGTCTCAGCTATGATGCCATTTACTCAGAGGACTTATTTAGCCTTCAAAATTCAGTTTCCGATAAAAAAAAAAAACTTCTTTGATATCGATACCAGGAAATCAAAATTTAACTTACATCCATTCATTTTTCTTTCAGTCTACGGTTTCGCTTTAACTGGAAACAACTATTGCTTTTTAGTCTTTCGTGCCAACGTCCAAAGAGTCTGAGCTCCAGGACCATGGATTAGTTTTAAAGCTTTTATTACACCCGAGCAACGCCGGGATATATACTGCTAGTATATATATATATATATATATATATATATATATATATATATATATATATATACTAGGTGCGATTGGGAAATTGTCGCAATTATTTTATTATTTCAAATATTCTTTAGGCTGAGTCTGAGCTCCAGGACCATGGATTGGTTTTAAAGCTTTTATTACACCCGAGCAACGCCGGGCTATACTGCTAGTTTTTTTTTTTTTTATAATTTCTCTCTAAGCTAGGCCATATTGTCACTAAGAAGCAATGATTTCATAAGAATATATGCAAATAAGAAGTATTTACTGTAAATAAAAAAACCGTATCTGGGAAAACAGATCTTATGTGGCAAATAAGCAAGAAACTAGAAGAAAATACCACATTAGAGAAAATAAATTTGTTAGAATATAACATACGTTTGCCTCTAGCTATTTCAACAATATAACAATCAAAGCAAATAAATCATCTATTGCTTCTTCGTGTGCCGTGTCCTTTCAGGACGTAGGCGATAATGAACTTTCACTTGACTTTGTCTCATGTCGCTCTCGACATTCTTCCTCTTGGTATCTCTTCCATACCCTTTTATGCCAATTATTTGCTCAGTTCTATCAAGTAAATCTCTCGCTGGTTTTCCCTGTCTCTCTTTCCCTCTATCCGTCCTATGAGTGTTAAATTCTCCAAGCCCTTCTTCCTCATTACATGTCCAAAAATCTCATGTGTCTTTTCCTTATATTAATTATGAGTTTTCTCCTCGCTTCCATCCTCTCCAATGACTCGTCGTTAGTCACGTGCTCAGTCTATAGTATCCTCAGTATCCTTCTGTAAAACCAAATTTCTGCTGCTTCAAGCCTCTTCTTCATTCTTGAGGAGATCGTCCAACATTAACTGCCGTACAGAAGGACAGACACCACATAGTAATCTAGCTCTCTCTTCTTCGTTTCCAATGAGATTTTTCTGTCTCACAGTACTCTGGTTAGCTTTTGAAATCCATCCTTGGCCATTTCAATGCGTCTTTTGATCTCACCATCGCACTTTACGTCCTTTGGTTACTGTCAGAACTCTTCCCAAGTATTTAAATGTCTTTAGTACTCTTAAATGTTGCTTGGATGCTTTGTTTTTATGGCATATCAACATCGGCAGGTCATTTATTGCCAACTAAATTTTATTTATTTATTGCTGGTAATACTTTTTTCTTTTAACAATTTATTGTTGTTTGTATATAAGTTTTTTGTGTCTAGTACTTTTTTATTTTCGAGTATCAAGATTCATTGGGGTTTGTTTTTTGTTTTTTTAAGGGGAGGATCCCCAAGTCCTACCCTCTTATTTAACCCATAACTGGAGGGAAGGGACGGATTAATACCTTTCCCAAGGGTACACGTGCTTAAATGAATGCAGGGTATTCAACTGGAATTCGAACTCGGCTCACCGATTTCTTTTTCCGAGCAGATATCCACTGCACCACAAGGCACATCCGTTACTAAACGCTTACAGCACCTGGTATTCCCAAGCGGTCACCCATCTAAGTACTGACCAGGCTCAGCGTTGCTTAACTTCGGTGATCGAGCGAGAACCGGTGCATTCAAAGTGATATGGCCGTAAGCCACTCTTAAATGCATGTCATCAAGTAACAAGCAGAAGAGCCCGTAATATCAATTCCCACGAAATTAATTATAGAAAAGACACTGGAAAGTCACTGAAGTCGAGATGCCACGTCAAGACGTATAACATAACAGACACTTCTTTGGATTTTGTTCAAAACCTAGTGATATATACCAGGAACAGCAAACCAGATATAACAGCCATATTCAATCTGCGTACAAATGCCTGATTAGTAAAAATGTAAACTTCATGTTGACTGAAGTCAAGACCCATAACATAAGAGAACATATATATATATATATATCAGTGGAAGTACCAGATACGCCAGTATTATTCAATGCACGGACTAATGCCAGATTTGTAATTGTGTAAGATGAAATTCACTTATCTAACATGACACAGTGAACTAACTTTTCTAGAAGTAGATCTAGCAGTTGGTTCAATAAAACATCTTCACTTACTGTCAACGGAAAACGTTGATATAAGAAGCTGTAAAATATTGCTATTCTTGTGGTAAACATTTACCATGCTAATGGAAAACAACAATGGTTAGGCTTCGAGTAAGGAAGTTTTTTTTCTCGTCAGAATCCATCTTGCAAATACGCATAATCTACCATGCGTCCGTGTATTGAATACTGTTGTCATATCTGGTCGGGCAATTGCTATTCATTTCGGGGTTCTTGACAAAATCCAAAGGAGGATTTAGCAGTACGACTTCAGTCACTTTCTCACTGACGGGATGTGGCTCTCCTCTGTCTTTTATACAAATATTTTCACAGCTTCTGCTCCGACGAGCTCATCTCCTTGGTGCCCCCTCTACATGAAATTTACCCGAGCTACTAGACTGGCAAGTAGGTCCCACCATTTTGCAGTCAAAACACTTACGTTTAGCCGCCACTTTTACTGTATCAGTTTCTTTTCTCGCACTTATCGCTTGTGAAATTTGCTTCCTTTTACAATCTTCAAGAGTTTAAAGAGTCAATTTCCATCTTTTACTCCTATTCTTCTCTTATCTATTCTCCGACACTCCCCTGTATCTTGATTCTAGTGTTCTAGGATCCCTAAATAACTCTTCCCTAATTTTGAAAATGTTTTGGGTTGCTTGAAAATTCCAGTCGTGCGTTCATAAAAAATTCCATGTTCGAGAAAATAAGTTATTGTAAATCGCCTGAAGATATCGAAAGGTTGAAACCTAGGTTGCGAAAATAACTCATTTCAAAATTACAAATATTCAAAAGTTCTGCAATATAACTGTATTGAACCTTTTTTAAAACAACTGTGTACTAGTCTACATTACTTATAATCAAAACCTAACTAATTATATATGTATATATATATCCTTCCAGTCACGCTTATGAAGAGAGAGACAATAGCTAGGCAGCGTTCATTTTCTATACCCGTTGTTAAATTTTACTGCCAGTTATAAATACTCATGCCGCGTGTTTCCTCTTTAACAATGCCTTATTATTTTATGTTTTATACAATTACATAGTCGAGTAGTGAAGAATATATATATATATATATATATATATATATATATATATATCGTGTATTGAGGTAGCAAATAATTTTCTAAACATATACTGTTAAATATAAGAGACAATGTATGTATATTGTTTAATCATGAGCCGTTCTAAACGTCGTATTTGGTTCTAAGCTTTCGGCTCACATGAGCCATCTTCAGAGAGGTTATTAAGACGGTAACACAAAAACCTTATATATATATATATATATATATATATATATATATATATATATGAGTGAGTACAGAACGAAGAAAGAATTTTTTTCACCTTCCAAAACATTAATTTAAAACAGTGCTCGATATGTGATGTATAGAGCTGTGAATATTTATTATAAATTATGTTTTAGAACATGTACATAATTTTTTCTATATATATAGAAAAAATTATGTACATGTTCTAAAACATAATTTTATTATATATATATATACATATATATATATATATATATATATATATATATATAACATACTCGGTTATTTTTTTCGAGACGTGTTCAAAGACAAATTTACAGTTATATATATATATATATATACTAGCAGTATAGCCCGGTGTTGCTCGGGTGTAATGAAAACTTTAAAACTAATCCATGGTCCTGGAGCTCAGACTCAGCCTAAAGAATATTTGTGTAAAGTTTGGTGAGAATCTGATAAAAATTGTGGATTTGTATAAAGGACATATATATATATGTGGATTTGTATATATATATATATATATATAGTGTTATATATATATATAGTCGGTACACTAATATATATGCTGCCGTCATTTAAGACGGCATATCGATATAAATATTTGGCCATCATTTTTGACGACCCAGGTCCACTCGTAATTTATTTATTATAAATGTTCACTTTAACATTTCTTTATTAATCAATAAAAGAGTTGCAATAATCGTGATATTGGTGGTCATTAACTCTGAATATCTTTTGACAATAGTCATGAGTTTTACTGCTGAAAGAGAGGCGTTATCAAATAAATAACTCTTGAAAATGACTTAGCAAAATGAAAAACAAGTCGTGACTAGTCTTCTCGAATAGACAGATATATCATGAACAGTCAGTAAATAACAGATCGTCAATAAATAATCCCGTTCTTTCTGAGCAATAATGATTTTTCAGTTTCATTTTTGTCTAGATATTAACATTATCTCTTTGCCCCAAGGACGATAAAATATTAATTTTTCTTAAAATTTGGGAGATGATACCCTGCCGATACAAAGATTTATGAATAACTAGCAGTATAGCCCGGCGTCACTCTATGAGCAACGATGAGGTTTTGGAGAGAATTACAAAAAGAATACTTGGCATCAGAAAAAGACAACTGAGGTCTTTAGGACACGTAATGAGGAAAGATGACCAGGAGAAGCTGATACTCACAGGACGGATAGAGAAAAAACAGGATTAGGGAAGAAGCACGAGAACTACTTGATGGACTTGAGTAGGTGAATGGCGGAGAGAGGTTTGGGATGTTGACCATGTCCACCATAGTTTATGAATATAGAATACAGCGCAGTACGTAATCTGTTCAATGAAAGAACGTCAAAGATTAACACTCACGAGTCAGACACTCTACGAAATCGGATTATATCGCCAATACTCGGGAAAATATTATTTTTATACACGTCGCATTGACTATTTTGAACGTTCTGATTAGTTAACCCTTCCATTGGTGAACTATCAAATGAGTCAGCTCATGGCTAGCTCACTAGTATACAAGGGTACCCAAAATTCCAACAAAGTGGGGATAATGACTTTACACTTATTTAATACCCTATTGCAGAGCAACCAGTGTATTACGAGATTCAAAGATTTATGAATAACTAGCAGTATAGCCCGGCGTCACTCTATGAGCAACGATGAGGTTTTGGAGAGAATTACAAAAAGAAAACTTGGCATCAGAAAAAGACAACTGAGGTCTTTGGGTACTCAAAACTCCAACAACCCTCATTTGATAGTTCGCCAATAGAAGGGTTAACCAATCAGAAGGCTCAAAATATTCAATTGCGACGTGTATAAAGGCGACCATATTTTCCCGAGTATTGGCGATATAGTCAGATTCAGTAGAGTTTCTGACTCGTGAGTGTTAATCTTTGCCGTTATTTCATTGAACAATTTGAGCCTTCTGATTAGTTAACCCTTTGGTGGTCATTAACTCTGAATATCTTTTGACAATAGTCATGAGTTTTACTGCTGAAAGAGAGGCGTTATCAAATAAATAACTCTTGAAAATGACTAAGCAAAATGAAAAACAAATCGTGACTAGTCAGATTCAGTAGAGTTTCTGACTCGTGAGTGTTAATCTTTGATGTTGTTTCATTGAACATTTTGAGCCTTCTGATTGCTTAACTCTTCTATTGGTAAACTATAAAATACCCCAGCTCATGACTGGAGCACTATTATAAAAGGTCACCCAAAAACTTTAACATGAAAGAGATACCAAGATGAATAATATTAAGAGCGACATAGGATAGGGGAAAGCGGGTGCCCAAGATCGCCCACGTCCTAAAACGAGCACGGCGTATAAAAAAGAATCTGTATGTGTGTGTGTGTGTCTGTGTGTGTTTCCGTTACCTAAACACTCCGAAAAGGCTGAACCGATTTTCTTGAAAATTCACACTGTTGTACTATAAGCGTCTGTGAGTGTTCTTAGCTAGATTTTGTGTCGAGGTACCCGCGATAAATATCGAAAATCAATAATCGAAAAAAATCGGGTTATAGAAGGAGTGGTCCGATTTTAAACAAATTTGATACACTCATAGACAAAGACATAAGAAACAATATTCAGAAGTTTCAAGGTTGCAGTTCTTACAATAATGCAGAAAATCGATAATATATATATATATATATATATATATATATAAGGCAAGATGATTGTGTGTGTGTCTGTTTATCTGCCTGTATGTCTGTATTTTTTCAGCCCTTTTATTTTAGCTTTTGCTTCGGATTTGGCCCTAAGTAGGTACAATTGTAGTTCTTAGTGTCAGCCATGATACCATTTGCTCAGAGAACTTATTTAGCCTTCAAAATTCAGTTTGTGACAACAACAAAAAAACATTTGATATCGATACCAGGAAATCAAAATTTGATTTACATCCAGTCATTTTTCTTTCAGTCTACGGTTTCGCTTTAACTGGAAACAACTATTGCTTTTTAGTCTTTCGTGCCAACGTCCAAAGAGTCTGAGCTTCAGGACCATGGATTAGTTTTAAAGCTTTCATTACACCCGAGCAACGCCGGGCTATACTGCTAGTAGAAATATATGCATAAAAATAAACTTTTATAGAAAAATATACATTTTTGAAGGAAAAAAAATATTCTCAGCTTTTGAATACAAAACTAGAAGGCATTTTCAATTTTCTAAAATAAAAAAAAATAAAACCAAAAATTTTCATCAACATCTGACTAAATCAACCTTCTCACTATAACCGAGCATTTAAAAATACTTTAAAATCCCATTTTTTTAATATTAAACAACCCACAGAGGTGTTGATATGCCGTTAAACAAAACACAAACTCAAATTCAAATTCAAAGCAATACTATTTTAACTAATGATTAGCAAAACAGGATGGTCAGAGAGAGAGAGTGGGTGTGTGTGTGAGGGTATGTGAGAGTGATAGTATGAGAGTGTGTGAGAGAGTGAGAGTGTGTGTGAGAGTGAGAAAGAGTGTGTGAGAGAGAGTGTGAGAATGTGTGAGAGAGAGTGTGAGAGTGTAAGAGAGAGTGTGAGAGTTTGCGCGAGAGTGAGAGTGTGTGTGAGAGTGAGAAAGAGTGTGTGAGAGAGAGTGTGAGAATGTGTGAGAGAGAGTGTGAGAGTGTAAGAGAGAGTGTGAGAGTGTGCGCGAGAGTGAGAGTGTGTGTGAGAGTGAGAAAGAGTGGGAGAGTGTGTGAGACACAGTGTGAGAGTGTGTGAGAGATTATGAATATGTGTGAGAGTGAGAAACAGTGTGTGAGAGAGCGTGTGAGAGTGTGTGAGAGAGAGAGTGTGAGAGTGTGTGAGAGATTGAGAATGTGTGTGAGAGTGAGAAAGAGTGTGTGAGAGAGCGTGTGAGAGTGTGTGAGACAGAGAGAGTGTGAGAGTGAGTGACAGTGAGAGTGACAGTGTGACACTATCCTCACTTTTCCTTTTGACATTCTGTAGAATCTCCTGCATTTTTTCCCTGTCTGCTATCAATACTGCATAGTAATTCTAAAAGCAGCTACTTTTTTAAAATTATTTTCGAAAAACCTTACATCTCACCAAGAGTAGAAAGTTTTCAATTTAACGAAGCACATTCACAGAGAAAATAAGTAAATCCTGTAAATAACTAAAGAACAGATTGGGCAGAAGATTTTCCCAAATGTGAAGAAGATTCTTTGCCATTAATTTCTGCTGTATAATGGTTACTAATCAAGGCTACAGAACCCAAACAGTTCTTCTATTTAATCCATAGCTGAAGGGAGAAGAAACTGATTAATACTTTTCCAAAGGATATTTGCAAAGAAATTCAAATACAGCTCTCCGTTTTCTCGTTCCGGTCTTCTAACCACTACATCACAGAGCATTTCCATAGATTAGCGATATTTAAGGTTTTAATTTCCAACTAATAGATTAAATTTAATATTTCCAGTAACCAAAATAAGTTCTTTGCATTTCAAAACTAATTTAAATTGACTGGAGGGATTTTTAGTTTTGAAATTAGCATTGATGATTATAGCGCCATCTTGGAGTCTTTTATCACAATAAATTTGTCTGATTTGATATAAATATTAGTTAAGCTTAAAATATTACAAAACCTTGAATGACAGACAGAAGTTTATCTAATATTTTCCTATGTCTTACTTGAAAAATATAACGTGAACGCCATTTTTATTAAACTTTTAGCTACCCAGTAATGGTAAAAATTTAGAAACATATTCCCAATAAGTTAATGTTTAGTGAATACTAGCAGTATAGCCCGGCGTTTCTAGGGTGTAATGAAAGCTTTAAAACTAATCCATGGTCCTGGAGCTCAGACTCTTTAGACGTTGGCACGAAACACTAAAAAGCAATAGTTGTTTCCAGTTAAAGCGAAACCGTAGATTGAAAGAAAAATGAATGGATGTAAGTCAAATTTTGATTTCCTGGTATCGATAACAAACAAGTTTTTTTCGTAGTAAAATGAATTTTGAAGGCTAAATAAGTCCTCTGAGTAAATGGTATTCTGGCTGAGACTAAGAACTACAATTATACCTACTTAGAGCGAAATCCGAAGCAAAAATTAAAATAAAAGGGCTGAAAAAACTACAGGCATACAGGCAGATAAACAGACACACACACACACAAACATCTTGCTTTTATATATATATATATTATCGATTTTCTGCATTATTGTAATAACTGCAACCTTGAAACTTCTGAATATTGTTTCTTATGTCTTTGTCTATGAGAGTATCAATTAGATTACACTCGGACCACTCCTTCTGTAACCCGATTTTTTCGATTATTGATTTTCGATATTTATAGGGAGTACCTCGACACAAAACCTAGCTAAGAACACTCGCAGACGCTTATAGTACAACTGTGTAAATTTTCAAGAGAATCGGTTCCGCCGTTTCGGTGTCTTTAGGTAACGGACACAGAGACAGAGAGAGAGAGAGAAAGTTCCATTTATAAATACGCTTAGATCATATTTGTATATAGTATTTATGAATGCTCTAACTGTCCTATAAAGCCAAGAAAATGTATAAAAGTAAATATATATATTTGCTCAAATATATAATGCTCTGTAAATTTGGTTCTAAAATAATGACCAAATTGAAAATTTATTTTTTCTTAGAATAACGCAATGAAATGTTTTTTTATGTTTAGTATTAAATAAATTTGTACAAATTAAAGATTTTGCTAAAGAATTAAAAGAAATAATTTATCTCATATATATATATATATATATATATATATATATATATATATATATATAATATAGTGATGATCCACGTATACTGTCTTAATATGTATAGGAAAAATTATTAAAAAGTTGTAAGTTTAAAAATGTATTTTTTGACAATATTTGTTTATTTCTATTATTATTTGTTTTTCTATTATTATTAGTATTTATTTTTAAACTTTTTAATAGTTTTTCCTATATATATATATATATATATATATATATATATATATATAAAACATATATATATATATATATGTAAAACATATATATATATATATATATATATAAAAACAACACCCCCCCATATATATATATATATATATATATATATATATGGGGGGGTGTTGTTTTTTTTTTTTTTTTTTTTTTTTTTTTTAATCATATCACCCTAAGCAAGGCGGTAGCGCCACTGATGTGCGGGGGCCTACATAAAAATTAGATAGAAAAGAGTGACGAGCTGGACGAACAAGTTAAAAAGGATCAAGAGAAGGAAGGGAATATAGGTGTGATGACAGTTACAGAGGTAGAGAGAAAGGAAAGGATGTGTGTGTGTGTGTGTGTGTGTGTGTGTGTGTGTGTGTGTGTGTGTGTGTGTGTGTGTGCTTTTAAATGGTTTTGTAGCAGAACTAATCTCTCCGAATGAAATGGCGAACGTGTTGCTTTTTTAATTCATAATCCTGCCTCTGGGTAAAACGTAAAATATGCTATAAAAGTTACACTATCCGAGAGAAGAATGATCCTCTAATTCTAGACAATGATTTCAATAACTGACCTCTGTCTAGTCTTGATTGAAAGACTCATATTTCATGCCGTGGAATTAATGACTTTCCGTAGTGCCTAAGAGAAGAAATGACTCGGTTATCCTGCCATTCAATCTTGGTTAAGTCTTGACTGTGTGACTCAACACTAATATCGGCGAAATACATAATTAATTTCCGAACACCCTAGCAGACGACATGATGAACTAACTCGTGATGCAGTTTCTTACAATTCTACCACGGTTAGTTTTCATAATTCATTGCGTCGAAATACGTAATTGCTTTCCGAACACCCAAGCAGACGGCATGATGAACTAACTCATGATGCAATTTCTTACAATTCTACCACGGTTAGTTTTCATAATTTATAGCGTCGAAATACGTAATTACTTTCCGAACAGTCTAATAAAATAGATGATATGTTCATTCTGGACTAATTCTAGACTCAGATTTCATTCAACCTAGGCTCTGCCATAATTGACTTTTATTTCCTTACTTTCATTACTTTTTGAAGACGTTAATAGACGACATGATAAACTAATTCTCGAAGCAGCTTTCTTCCATTCAACTGTGAGTCGACCATCGTTTGTTAACCCATAATTTTTGGTGTTGAATTATGTCATTGCTTTCAAAAACATCCCCAATAGAAGAAACGGTAAACAAATTCTAGATGTATTTTCCGACCAATCAACTTAGATTCTGCCTTCGTTGATTGAAATTCATTGCGATGAAAAACGTAATTTCTTTCCTGACCTGACTAATAATAATAAATTCGTTCCCAGTGGTTTAGCCATTTGATAAAACTTAATATCTTCATCCAATCCACCGTTAAATGCTTAATTTACAAATTTTATTTCTTTTTTTATTTTGCTTATTTCATCGTTTATATTTCTAATCCGATTTTCCATACGCATTAAACCTTTTTTTTTATTTCTTGAGCCTTCCAGATTCATTGGTGTTTACGTATAAGTCATCGTTAGCGTTCAGTGTCTCAATTTCCTACTCAGTTTTCAATTCTCTTCTGCCATTAATTTCAACTTTTCTATTGGTTTATCGCCAAAAATTTCCATTAGTTTTTCTCAGTTCTTTATAAGTTATCAATCTTCAGTTTTTAAGTGCCATTTAAAGACTCTTCTTCTATTTACTGTTTTTATATTTCATTTATTGATGATATATATATATATATGACGCACATAGCATCGCTTGATTCGTAGAAAATTGGCTATGATCTTTTTCTTCTTCGCTTCAATTAGTTTGTAATTTGTATTACTTTGAGTTTACGTATGATTACTTGTATTTTCTATCTTTTTAGATCCGCGTGGTTCTATATTTTCTTATTGTTAAAAAGACATTAATTCTAATTCCTGGTAAGGTTTTTACTTTTCATATTTATTCTATCTCAATATTATTATAATAATGTTCAACGCTAGACTATCCATCTATCGAGACGAAAACTCAGCACATAAACAAACAGTTACAAATCCAGAATATCTTTCAATAGTATATGAACACTTTTGAATTTTCTCTTTCAGAATGTTTCTATATTTTGGCACATATAGAAATCTACCATCCACCAGTGCATTGAGTATTGTGCCATATCTGGTCGGGTGCTCCTGCTATCCACCTAAATGTCTTTGACCAAATCCAACGGAGAGTATGTAATGTGATCGATCCCGACTTGGCAGCTAGGATACAGTCGCTTTCCCACCGACGCAATGTGGCTTCCCTGTGTCTCTTCTACAAATACTTTCACAGCTGCAGCTCCGATGAACTTAGCTCACTGGTGCCCCCTATATATGAATTTCCCCAAGATTAGCAACTAGGTCCCACCATTTTACTGTGAAACCAATAAATTGTAAACGCAAATTCTACTCCATCAGCTTCTTTTCACGCACTTCTCGCCTGTGGAATTCCCTTCCGCATACGTGCTTTCCCGACAGCTATAATCTCCAAGAATTTAAATGTAAAGTCAATAGTCATCTCCTGTCTCACAGCTTACCTCCTATCTCTCATACTTTTTTTCTCCGTTCACCCCACTCGTCAGTATTCTCTTCCTTCTCATACTCTCTTCCTGACACTCTCTGTAGTTTGTCACTCTTTCTCATAACATTCCTCCTATGTAACCCCCTACACAACAGTGGCAGTAAAATGCCTTGCTTCGGGCCACACGATTATATAAAAAAAATCTCTCATTATTCAGGTTTCATTAAAAATGACAGACAAGGTATGATTGGTTAGTTTTTAATATAGTTTTTCATGTGATCTTATAATGTTTTTCTTTTGGGGATATGAATAATAAAAAAATGTTTATCTGAGAGGTATAAGCTATACGTTTTGCCATTATTGAGGAGTCATATTATTTTACGTGCACTATGTCGGGCCAGGAAGTTTTTTTTTTTTGTTTTTTTTGCCCGAGTCCATCTTGCACATATACAAATCAACCATCTGAACGTGGATAGAATACTGTCTAGTCAGGCGCCTCTTCTTTTTATGTCAAGGTTCTCCACAGGCTCCAAAGAATAATCTGTAATATTATCGGTCCAGACCTGGCAGCTCGACTCCAGCCACTTTCTCAGCGGCGGGATATAGCTTCCCTCTGTCTCTTCTACAAATATTGTCATGGCATTTGCTCTGACGAACTTGGTCACTGGTGCTCTCTCCACAAGAATTTACTCGTGCAACCAGACTGGCAACAAGGTCCCACCCTTTTACAACCAAATGCAGCCGACAGTTCTACTCCAACAACATCTTTTCTCACACTTTCCGCCTGTGGAACTCCTTTCCGTATACTTTCTTTCCTGTTGGCTGCAACCTTACGGAATTTAAATGCAATGTCAATTCCTCTCTCTTATCCACTTGACTCTAGTCTCTCCCTCGTCCTTTCTACATCCCCCCGTGTATCTTTTCCTTTCTCACTCTACCTTCGCAACTGTCATCACGGCTATGTTTCAATCCTACTCTTGCCCTTTCTCGGACACCCCCTGTAATTGGTTCGTCTTCCTCTTCACTCACCTCCTGCATGAACGTTTACTCTCTTTGGTAGTCCCTTGCGCATCAATGACAGTACCACCTTGCTTAGGGCGAAACGATTAAAAAACAACAACAGTGCATGCATGTTTGTAACGAAGTGCGTATGTTTTATGTTTCGAACACGGTAAGAAAGATATATAGAGGAAGAGAAAAAGGAGTGATATTAGGAGATATAGAAAGTGAAAGAGATATAGATAAAAAGAAAAGGGAGAGATTTTAAGAGTCATTTTTGCTCTCTTTTTTTTAATCGTTTCACCCCAAGCAACGCGTTACCGCCACTGGTGTGCAGGGGCCTACATAAGAGAGTGAAAATTTAGGCAAGAGGAGAGTGAAGAGAAGGACGAACCAGTTTCAAGGGGTGGCAGAGAAAGGGCAAGGAATACCGGTGTGAGAACAGTTGCGAGGGTATGGTGATAAATGAAAAGAACAAGATACACGCAGTAATTTGGAAAGGATGAGAGAAGGGCCTGAGTCAGATAAGAGATGGGAATTGCCTTTGCATTTATCTTCCTGGAGATCCATCAGGGAAGTAAGTATTCAGAAGGGATTGTCACAGGCGGGAAGTGCGAGAAAAGAAGCTGATGGAGTAGTAGTGACGGCTGCATTTGGTAGATTTCACTGTAAAATAGGTAGGACCGTGATGCCAGTCTGGTTGCCCGAATAAATTCTTGTGGAGGAGGCTTCAGTGACTTAAGTTCGTCAAAGCAGAAGCCATGAAAATATTTATAGAACAGAGGGAGGCCACATCCCGCCGGTGAGAAAGTGGCTGGTGTCGAGCTGCCAGGTCGGGACCGCTTACATTACAGATTCTCCTGTCGAGCCTGAGATGAATAGCAGGAGCGCCCGACCAGATATGACAACAGTGTCTAAAGAAAATATGATATTGATAAAGAGAAAAGGGACAGATATTAAGGGACCTAGACAGAGAAAGAGATAAATAAAGAAAAAAAGGGAGAGATTTTAATAGATGTAGAAAGAGATACTGATAAAGACAAAAGGGTGTAATATTAAACGATGTACAAAGAAAATATGATATTGATAAAGAGAAAAGGGACAGATATTAAGGGACCTAGAAAGAGAAAGAGATTTAGATAAAGAAAAAAAGGGAGAGATTTTAATAGATGTAGAAAGAGATACTGATAAAGACAAAAGGGCGTAATATTAAAAGATGTACAAAGAAAATATGATATTGATAAAGAGAAAAGGGTCAGATATTAAGGGACCTAGAAAGAGAAAGAGATTTAGATAAAGAAAAAAAGGGAGAGATTTTAATAGATGTAGAAAGAGATACTGATAAAGACAAAAGGGCGTAATATTAAAAGATGTACAAAGAAAATATGATATTGATAAAGAGAAAAGGGTCAGATATTAAGGGACCTAGAAAGAGAAAGAGATTTAGATAAAGAAAAAAAGGGAGAGATTTTAAGAGATGTAGAGAAAGATACTGATAAAGACAAAAGGGCGTAATATTAAAAGGGAAAAGGATATACATTAAGAGAAAAGGGAGAGATATTAAGGGACCTAGAAAGAGAAAGAGATTTAGATAAAGAAAAAAAGGGAGAGATTTTAAGAGATGTAGAGAAAGATACTGATAAAGACAAAAGGGCGTAATATTAAACGAGAAAAGGATATACATAAAGAGAAAAGGGAGAGATATTAAGGGACCTAGAAAGAGAAAGAGATTTAGATAAAAAAAAAAGGGGAGAGATTTTAAGAGATGAAAAAGAGAAATGGATTTTAATAAAGAAAAATGGTGAGATAACAGGATACGTTTGAAGACAAAGAAATATAGAAAAAATATATAGAAAAATATATATATATAGAAAAAAAAGAAAGTATTAAAAGAGAGAGAGATTTGGAATCTGAAGAATCCGTTGCAATAATTAGTTTTTTTTCCCGGTTTACAAAACGCTGTAGCCTGGAAGACGCACCCTAATCCTGGAAGACGCACCCTAATCCCGGAAAGAAATTTCTAAAAAATAATAAGTCATTCTCATACAGCACATTCACCATGCATCTCTTGCATCCTGGCGCCACGTATTGCTTACATTAATTACTCGTCCGATTTTGTTTGTATGCGAATGACATATTTGTTAGCGAGTAGTAAATATAATATACATCTTTCGTTGTTCAATGGTAGTTTTATTTTCATAAAACTGAAGGAAATTTTTTTTAAAATATGCATGTAAAAATATAAAACAAATAAATTTCATTCATCCTCAAATCCCCCAAACTCGTCACTGCTGGATTCATGCAAAAGATCTAAACTATCATCTGCAGAATCATCACTGCTGTCAGTCATGCTCAACAAATGATCACCACAACCATCCATGTCGCTGTGGCAGCCTTTAAGATTTCACTCGCCCGATCGACTCAGTCGATTAAAAACTTAATTGGGCGATTAAAGTGTATTGCTTTACTCGCCCGCGGTCGATTAAAAACCTCGCAATGAAACGTGCCCCTTCAATATATAAAAAATAAATCTGATTCTTTTTACACCTCAAAAGTATGCCATTGAAGATCCACCAGTTACTTAGAATGACCTACAATGATCTTTTATCGTCCCGATCAGTGTAAACATTCGTTTAAATAACGCTTCCAGAGTAGAGCCATATTAAAGAGGCTCACAGATTTTTAGAAACTCATTTGTAAAAATATCCTTGACTCAACATCTATATTTTTCGTCGCTTACTAAAAGTAAAAACGAACATATAAAAGAAGGAAAAACAATACGCATACTTCTTTCATACAAGCATTGAAAAACAAATTATACAAGTAATTTATTTATAGAAAATCGTTGAGAAAATCACATTTGTTATTTTTTATCATATATGAGATGGAGTTTGTAATCAAACAAATGAAAGAAACTACGAATTTAGGTACCCCCACTCAATTGCAAAAAAAAAAAGAAAAAACAGTATGTCATGATGTTAAAAAGACTCAAATTTAATAAAAACAAAGTTTTATCATCAATATCTTTATGCTATTATTAAGAGGAAAAATCAAATTATTATTTTTAAAAATTTTCTAAATCCTTTCTAACACGTTCGAAAGTTTAATTAAAATTTCATTTTTTTTTTTTCGTTAGCGATTCACGCTATATTCACGTAAGACGACTATTAAGAAATTGGAGTCGGTCGAGTAAAATGATTTTGTGGTGAGTAAATTTTCCCTCGCTCTCGACCGCTTGTCGAGTGATTTCCTTTTCAAATCTCAAAGGCTGCACTGTGGTTCCCATGGTGGTAACTGATTTCCACGCGTATTATTCAGGGTATTGTTTAGTAAAAACAAGTGCGTCTTGTATATCACATCAAATAGGCACTGGTCTTTTTTCGTTTTTTTTAGTAATGTGTAATTTCGTAAATTGTAAGAATGTTTCAATACAGGATTAGCTTCGACTTATTGCAGCTGATTAGAACGCCATGTCTAGAATTTGAAGATTACATTGTCATCTCGGAATGGTGTTTTATCTTCCAGCAACAAACTTTTTGTCTCTTTCTTTCCTCCACTCTAAATTCCTTTACGAACCAAATATATCATATTTACAACTAATATTGTATAGATAATAAAATTCTCTGAAACATCGGAATTGATAACAAATTAACGAATCAGATACCATATATTATTCAATATTGAGTTATGACTTTTCGAATAACTATTGAGTCTCGCGATTACGAAATCTGTGTTTGATAGCCTACACTCCTAGCTAATGTAAATTACTTCCTGCTGCGTATTCGCTGGGGATATCTCGATGGGTAAGGCGTCCGCTAAGGCAACAAATTCGACTTTTGATGAACGCAACGCTCCCTTAGTCAAAGAAGGTAGTGCGCAGAGGGTTACATAAGAGGAAGGCTAGACAAAATGAGGAACAAGATACAGAGGATGTCGAAGAAAGGAGAAGGAAAAAATAGGAACAGGGCGTTTCGGGAGAATTGAGAGAGAAGGAAGAAAATAAAGATACTAGGGGATATCCGAGAAAGGATGAGAAAAAGAGGGGAATCAAGGAGGTAATTAATGGTAGATGACGTTTCTCTTGGAGATTTTAGCTAACAGGGAAGCAAGTAAACGGAAGAGAGTTTCACAGGCGGAAGTGCGAGAAAAGAAACTGATTGGGCAAGAATGGTGGTAACGTTTGTTTTGACTGTAAAAGGGTGGAACCTAATTGCAAATTTATTAGTTCGAGTAAATCCATACAGAGGAAGCAACAGGGAGATAAACTTGTATTACCAGAAGCCCTTAGAAATATTTATAGAAAAGACTGAGGGAAGCCACGCACTGACCGAAATCGACCTGTCAAATCGGGAACGATTAGACTGCAGATTCTTTGATAAAAAAAAAACCCGTGATGAATAACTGGAATGCCCGACCAGATACGGAAAGAATATTCAATGCAAAGCAAAATCAGCTAATAAAAAGTCTGTAAACAAATTAGTTAAAATGTTTTTAAGAAAAGACAAAGAGTGTTTTAAAAATGAGGTTCGTTTCGTAATTTTTGAAAAAAAAAGTAATAAATACAAAGATATAGCTACATATAGATATATATCTACCATCCGCCCTTACATTAAATACATTGAATACAGCTACCATATCTGATCGGGTGCCCCTGCTATCCACCTAGGGGTCCTTGACAACATCTAACGGAGAACTGATCCCGACCTGGCAGCCAAGATACAGTCAATTTCTCATCTGCGCAATGTGGCTTCTCTGTGTCTCATCTACAAGTACTTTCACCGCTTCTGCTCTGATGAACTTAGCTCTCTTGTTCTCCCTATACATAATTTTGCTCGAGCCACAAGATTGGCAACGAGGCCCCACCCTTTTACTGTGAAACCAGTAAAATGAAAACAAATTTTACTCCACCAGCTTCTTTTCTCGCACTTCCCGCCTGTGGAATTGTCTTCCGTTTACTTGCTTCCCCGACAGCTACAATCTTCAGGAGTTTAAGTGTAAAGTCAATAGTCATCTCCTATTCTGCTATATATATATATATATATATATAATCATATCGGCCTAAGCAAGGCAGTTTACATATATATATATTTTATATTTATACCAATTCCAGAATATAGTCATCTCCTCTCTTGCTAACTTGCATCTTCTCTTTCATGCTCCTTTCTACGTCCACTCCACTCTCAGTATCTTAACCCTTCCTTTACCCACATCTTGACACGCCCTGTAACCTGTCATTATTTCACATAACGTTCCTCCTTTGCAACCCCCTGCGCACCAGTGGCAGTAGACTGCCTTGCTTGGGGCGATATGATTATAAAAAAAGTGTAATATTTCTTGAAAAACTACAACTACTACTGTCAAAATGGTAAATATAACAAGACAAAGAACAGACGACAATATAGGCTCGCGGTAAAAATATATATCATTGTTTCATGTGGATTACTGAGCATATTTTTTGTGCTTTCCTTTAAAGAAAACCTTTATAATTGCGAGAAGTGTTATTGCTATATCACTAAACATTTTCTGTCTGTTTTTTAAAAACCGGTGTTCGTGTTTGACATGTCCCTGCATGTTTATTAGGCCTGGGGATATGCTTAGATTTTAACACCAAAGATTTCTAAACGTTCTATGAGTGCCACAGAAGGAAATAAATATATTAATGGATTTAATGAAAGGATATAAATTTTATGATTATAAACAATCCTGTGAATGAAAATTTTGTAAGTATATTCAGTCATTTCCAAACACTTTTGGTTTTTGATATTGATGTATAAACCCAGGAAACTAATGTTTATCTAGGTTCATCATTTGATGCGATTCTCCTTATAAACCTTGTTGTTGCTTCCAATATAGTCGTTGTAGAAATTTATATAATGTTTACAAGTCTGACTTTATTATCGCATTGAAATAATCACGATTGCCTTTGGCATAAGCATTGAGCACTTTCTCATCTGGAAGAAACCGATATTCAGGTGGAAAAACTATAGTCTGCTAAATGGCATTCTTTATTTCGAAAATTTGGCCTTTGATCGGCTTACGAGATGAAGATCACCAAAGAACGGCAAAACGGGTTAAAGGCGAATTTTTCTCTGGTTTTTAACACCATTTCCTGCAGCCATTTTAAAAGAATTTCTCTGTCACACGCGAAGCATAAAAAAACAGTCATGAAACAGGAAACAGCTTCTTAACAAACACACACATGCGCAAATAGGCACAAACATACTTGGACAAAAATAATAACACATATTATAATAAAAAACATAACAACACATATAATTATTATCATTATATACATATAATTTCAAACAAGCTTTTGTTTATTTTTTAATTACGCTACATTCGTTTTTTAATAAACGATATTCAAGTTTACTAAGCGTAGTTGAAATGCGACAGAATGTGTAGAGCAACATAGGTAGATCGAATTCACTAAGTCTTAATTAAGATATAGGGACAGTTTTTGATAACCATTACAACAAATGACAACTATATATATATATATATATATATATATATATATATATATATATATATATATATATATATCGTTCATTCAGCAATGAATTTGAACACTCTCAGCTATTGGGCGTGTATAATGATAATATACACGCTAAAAAGTCTGCCTCCTTCTACCGAGCGCCCATAGCTAAGAGGTAGAATCACCGACGGACGCTAATTTGGTTGGATTTCAATCCTGGGTTAAAAGTAATCGGAGTCTAACCGTACTGATGAGCTGTGATACAGCGAAACAGATCTGCCTGCGGATGACTATATATATATATATATATATATATATATATATATATATATATATGTTCAGTTAGATAGGTGTGAGTTTAACTGAATATTTTAGCTCTATTACTGATATTGAGCGCTTTCAAATAAGTACCGCGCGTACATAATATATAAATATAATATATATAACAAACTATATATACACACACACACACACACACACACACATATATATCACACACACACACACACACACACATATATATATATATATATATATATACTACATATCTTCTTACGTCCTCTTGAGGATTGAGATATCCAGAAAGTGAAAAACACACACATACACATATATTTATACACACAAACCCGAAGCAAAAACTAAAATAAAAGGGCTGAAAAAATAAAGACATACAGGCAGATAAACAGACACACGCACAAACATCTTGCCTTTTATATATATATATATTATCGATTTTCTGCACTATTGTAAGAATTGCAACCTTGAAACTTCTGAATATCGTTTCTTATGTCTTTGTATATGAGTGTATAAAAAAATTGATTAAATTAAGACCGATCCTTCTATAACCCAATTTTTTCGATTATCGATTTTCAATTTTTATCGGGTGTACCGCGACACAAAACCTAGCTAAGAACACTCACAGATGTTTATAGTACAACTGTGTAAATTTTCAAGAGAATCGGTTCAGCCGTTTCGGAGTCTGTAGGTAACAGACACACACACGCAGACAGACACACACACACACACAGACAAAGTTCCATTTATAAATTAGTTTAGATAGTTATATATAGTGTATTTGATAACAATTTCTCTTTTCTACAGGTTTCATTAAAAATGACAGATAAGGTATTATCTTAAGCCTTTTATATAATTTTTTTGTGTTATTTTATGTGTTATTTTTTCTTTTCAGAACTCAAATGATACAAGAATTTTCCAAATCTTCTGTATTTCCTAGCGCTTATGGCCATATTTTTAGCCATTATCAAGAATGAATTTCTTTTTGTTTCTAAATAAATATGTGTACAGCTTATGGATTAAGATTCATATGTATATATATATATATATATCTTAAATTCCTATAATTAAGTGTAAGATTTCTCCTTTTTTTTATAAATAATGCCTCCACTATATTTAATTTTCTTTAATTGGAGTAGATAGACTAAACTATCGCCCGATTCACACTCCACCCTCGACTATTGAACAGGTGAAGAGGCTCATCGCTTGTTTCCTGATTAGGATGCGGTTTCCGGCTTTCTCTTTTCCAATCTTTTCAATCTTTTCTTTATTTTTTTTTTTCAATTGGAATAGATAGACTAAACTATCGCCCGGTTCACACTCCACCCTCGACTATTGAACAGGTGAAGAGGCTCATCGCTTGTTTCCTGATTAGGATGCGGTTTCCGGCTTTCTCTTTTCCAATCTTTTCAATCTTTACTTTATTTTTTTTTTCAGTTGGAATAGATAGACTAAACTATCGCCCGGTTCACACTCCACCCACGTCTATTGAACGGATAAAGAGGCTCATCCCTCGTTTCCTGTTTAGGATGCGGTTTCCGGTTTTCTCTTTTCCAATCTTTTCAATCTTTTCTTTATTTTTTTTTTTCAGTTGGAATAGATAGACTAAACTATCCACCCACGTCTATTGAACGGATAAAGAGGCTCATCCCTTGTTTCCTGTTTAGGATGCGGTTTCCGGCTTTCTTTCTCTTTTCCAATCTTTTCACTCTACGTAGCCCCCTGCACATCAGTGGCGTTACCGCCTTGCTCGTGATATGATTTTTAAAAAATGTGCATGGTGGTATTATGGTTCTGTTCTTAAATGAGATCGGATGGAACTGTTTTAGGAAAGATGAAAATGTCAATCTTTTCGTCATATTTGTGGTCGTTTGGTCAATTTGCATTATTGCGGAACACAGTTCTTCAAACGCCATATAAATTCCTAAACGGCACTGGTTTTCTAGGGTTTAGATTGTGCAGATGAATTATTGACGATGAGGTTGGCAGCTTTAAATGTCTTGCAATAGATAATAAATTTAACCTTGTTGTTTAAGTTAGTCGGTGTTGTATATTTTCAGATGATATTGCGAGGTGAAGATTTCTCTTGTCTATAATTACTACGCACTTGTTTTTTTGTAAAAATATTAATGTTATTATTTTTGTCCAAGTAATTGTACTTGGTCGGATGTGCGTTTGGTGCAGTGGATATCGGCTCGGATCGAGAAGCCGGGGAGCCGAGTTCAAATTCCATTTGAATTCATTGCATTCACTTACGCGCAAATACCCTTGGGAAAGGTATTAATCCGTCTCTTCCTTTCAGTTATGGGTTAAATAGCAGGTCAGATTGGGTTCTATAGCCTTGGCTAGCAACCAGTCTACCGCAGAAAGCAATGGCAACCTACTGCGGGATAATCTTCTGCCCAGTCCGTCATGTCTCTTTCGAGACATGATCGTCCAAGCGTGTATCACGTATGGCACTTAACTGACTGACTGAATATAATAACTGGACTGAATATATGATTGAGTCTTCTACTGGGCATAAAGTGGGGGATAGGTTTTCTATTGTTACGAAGTAATAAACTGATCCCCCACTAATCAATATAAATCATACATTTCTTCCCTTTCAAGCCATGAGTCAAATAACAGGACAGATTGGGTTCTATAGCCTTGGTCGGCAAACAGTCTACCGCAAAAAGCAATGCCAACCTACTGCGGGATAATCTTCTACCCAGTCAGTCATGTCTCTTTTGAGACATGATCGCCCAAGCGTGTATCATGTATGGCACTTAACTGACTTAGTTGGAGTTGCCGTTGATTATGTTTCGAGGAAAAAGTTTTTGATATGGTAGTCAATAATTTGAAAGGCCGTTGTTGACAAACGTTTGATTCATATTGTGATGTTATTTGAAGAAAAGCGGTTCGGAAGATGAATTCTCGTACTGTCTCGTGAGGAAATTTTTAATAACACCAATTTTGGATTTAAGGGGATATTGATTAATAAAACTGAGGTGGCAAGAATTTTTCCTAGTCTTTTTATTATATACAGAAGTAGTTAAAGTATTATTACTATAGTCCACAGGAACATCCAAAAATGGGAGTTTGTTTCTCTTTGGCTAAACACATATTTGAAATTGAGAACAGAATTCTTTTCAAAAGTAGTTTTAAGATTTACAGTTCCGTTTTTCTTGTCAATGAAAAGGAAAATGTCATCAACGTATCAAACATATAGTTTTGGTTTGGTACCTTTTTTGAAAAACCCTGTTTTCGACGTGGGACATATAAAATTTTGAGAAGCACAGAAGAAGAGAGTTTTTTTATACTTAAATCATAAGTTTGCGCGCAAAAATTGGAGTAGATAGTCTAAACTATCACCCGGTTCACACTCCACCCCCGTCTAGTGAACAGATGTAGAGGCTCATTCCTTGTTCCCTGTTTAGGATGTGGTTTCCTGCTTTCTCTCTTCTAGTCTTTTCACTCTTACGTAGCCCCCTGCACATCGGTAGCGTTGCCGCTTTGCTCTGGGTGACATGATTCAAAAAAATATTGGCGTTATGGTCTTAAAAAGAAAAACTTTGTGGTACAGGTGTATATATATATATATTTTTTTTATATTAGAATTGATAGTGGGGGATTGAATTATGTTTTTATACAAAGTTAATTATTATGTCAACATTATCAGCAACAGATACATTAATAAATAGATTTTCAACATCACACGATGCCAGGGTGTTTTACTTTGGTGTTGTAGATTTAAAAATTTGAAGGAATTCATGGGTTGACTTACTACTATAATAGCTAAAATATACATATGTGGTATATGAATTAGAGCAATCTGGCTATTGGGCGTGTATAATGACAATATACATGCTAAAAAGTCTGCCTTCTTCTACCCTGCGCTCATGGCCCAGAGGAAAAACCGCCAACTGACGCCACTTAGGTCGGGTTTCAATCCTGGGTTAAAAGCAACCGGAGACTAACCGTACTGATGAGCTGTGATACAGCGAAACAGATTTGTCTGTGGATGACTATATATATATATATATATAGAGAGAGAGAGAGAGACTAAACTATCGCCCAGTTCGCACTCCACCCACATCTATTAAACAGGTGAAGAGGCTCATCCCTTATTCCCTGTTAAGGATGTGGTTTCCGGCTTTCTCTTTTCCAATCTTTTCACTCCTACGTAGCCCCCTGCACGTCAGTGGCATTACCGCCTTGCTCGGGGTGATATGAGTATATATATATATAAATTAAAATAGGATTAATTCAAGGATGTTGGATGACCATTTCGATATGAAAATCCCCACGGGTGATAACACATCACCTCAGCAACAAAAAAATCCTTTCAGAAACTTTTTGTTGCTGAGGTTATCCCCCGTGGGGATTTTCATATCGAAATGGTAATCCAACATCCTTGAATTAATCCTATTTTAATTTATATTTGCTCTGTAATATTTTATTACATGGAGCTCTCTTCCTGTATCATTTTTTAATATTAAAATAAAATTTTTAATATTAATTAGGATCGGGTTTTGGGAATTTACCTTCCTGCTTTTTCCGCTTGGATTAAAGTATCTGAATATATATATATATATATATATATATATATATATATATATATATATATACGGCATATCTTAATTCAGGGATGTTTCACTGAATGACAAAGGTACATTGCTTCTATTTATTTTTATACTGATCATTTCCAGTCCTTTGATCATTTCCTTGATGTTGAGATGAAATTCACCAAGAAAGGCGCCGTAGTTTTTTCCTATCCACTTACTTTTGAACATCCTCAGTGGTAAATTGAAAAGAGAAACTTATTTTAATTGTGATAAAATCTGAATTATACTGTGATGTTGATTTCTAAAAACAATTATTTTAAAATATTAATTTATCCGTAGTAGCTATGGATATTTTATAAAACAAGCGTTTCCCTGTAAGGCAACTTACTGGAAATTATTAGCATGCAAAAAGCATTAAATGTTTGTTATATGCACTTCAACACGTTGTTGCGTAATAAATTTTCTTTAGTGTTGGTTGTTTGCTTTTGATATAGAGGGCTTCGAGAATTTGAAGATTTTTTTATATTTTTCACTGTGTAGTATAATGTTGTTGTCAACCAGTGTTGTGAAGGTGGACATGAATGTGTCTGGTGATTTGTAGCTAATGAGAGTGACTTCTTGTGGTGTATTCGCTAGGGAGATCTCGATGAGAAATATGTCCGCTAGGGAAACAAATTTGACTTTCAATGAGCACAACGCGTATCTCAGAAGCTCAGCAGAGTTCAACTAATAACAATTCTACAGAACTGAGATTCAAATCAAATTATTTAAAATGTTTTAAACCATTAATTTTTTTAAAAGTTACAAAACTCTTTTAAAAATGAGGTTCCTATTCTTTTGTTATAGAAGACAGTAGTATTTAGAAAGACATCAGTCAGTTAATTGCCATACGTGATACACTCTTGGGCGATCATGTTTAGAAAGAGACATGACTGACTGGGCAGAAGATTATCCCGCAGTAGGTTGCCATTGCTTTCTGCGGTAGACTGGTGAATTATATTATTATATTAATAAGTACTAATTAGTGGGGGATCAGTTTATTACTTCATGACAATAGCAAACCGATCACCCACTTTATGCCCAGTGGAAGACTTAATCATGTTTCTATTATATTCAGTCAGTCAGTTAAGTGCTATAAGTGATACACGCTTATGTCTCGAAAGAGACATGACTGACTGGACAGAAGATTATCCCGCAGTAGGTTGCCATTGCTTTCTGCGGTAGACTGGTGAATTATATTATTATATTAATAAGTAGTAATTAGTGGGGGATCAGTTTATTACTTCATAACAATAGAAAACCGATCCCCCAGTTTATGTCCACTAGCAGTTTTAATTATGTTTCCAACTATTATATTCAGTCAGTCAGCTAAGTGCCATACGTGATACACTCTTGGGCGATCATGTCTCGAAAGAGACATGACTGACTGGGCAGAAGATTATCCCGCAGTAGGTTGCCATTGCTTTCTGCGTTAGACTGGTTGCCGACCAAGGCTATAGAACCCAATCTGTCCTGTTATTTAACCCACAACTGGAGGGAATTGACGGATTAATACCTTTCCCAAGGGTATTTGCGCGTAAGTGAATGCAATGAATTCAGCTGGAATTCGAACTCGGCTCTCCGATTTCTCGTTCCCCGCCGATATCCACTGCACCGCAACGCACATCCCCATGTTTATAAATGTAATATTTTTGCACAACAACGGCAACTGTTGTCAAAATGATAAATATAACAACAAAAAAAAACAAAAAAAACAGACGACAATATAGGCTCAAGGTAAAAAATATATCAATGTTTCGTTTGGATGATTGAGTATATTTTTTCTGTTTTCTTTTTAGATAACTTCTATAATTCGAAAAGGTGTTGTTGTTATATTACTTAATATTTTCGTGTGTGTCTATTTTAGGCAAACCATCATCAGCTTCCGTCTTTTACAAAGGATTTTACTCGAACCTCGAACATTTGTGTAAAATCCTTTGTAAAATAAAGACGGAAGCTGATGATGGTTCGCCTGAAATAGGCCTAAACTTTCGATTCAGCATGAAATAAAGTGTCTGCCTTAATTTTTCTTATATTTGCTCTATATGGCTTTATGTACATATATATTTAGAGCTCTCTTAGAGAGTTATCCTACCACTGTATGTACAGGATACTCCTTTGGATTCTTCTACACCCACACCATGCTGATATATATATATATATAAATATATATATATATATATATATATATATATATATATAAGGGACAATTTGGGCATTTACAAAAAAAATGCCAAAATTGTCACTCAAAATGCATTAGAACTTAAATTAAAAAAGACGTACATATGGACACAGAAGAAACCTCAAAAATAATAATTTAATCAATGCACTAGTTATTCACAAATAAATTAGTCCACAGTTTCGAACTAAAAATGCCATACTCAGAAAGAGAAAACACTTTACTTGAAAACAATTCTCAGGAGCGCCATCATCAAATATTTTCAAAATATCCATCTGCGCCCCGGGTTTTTTGCAATTTTAGCTTTTCGTAATAGAAACGATATTTTCCAGGGCATCATAAGGAACAAAATATTAAAATACCCAAAGCAAACGATTAATTTCCATCATTTTCACATCTTACAACATAACATCATGTTCAACATGAAAAACTTCTCTTTAAATATAAACTATGAAGTCTTTTAAATTTTTTTATATTTCCAGTTAATCATATGAATATTTATGAGCATCTTTTCTAACAGCTAATAATATTTTTTTATAGAAAACTTATCTGAAATAAAATTCATTTCAACTCTTGCCTTGATAAAGACCATCACGTGACGAAACGTGTAAGCGAAAAAAGTATATTTGTCTTCCGTTCTGTATATATATATATATATATATATATATATATATATATATATATATACTAGCAGTATAGCCCGGCGTTGCTCGGGTGTAATGAAAACTTTTATATATATATATATTATCGATTTTCTGCACTATTGTAAGAGCTGCAACCTTGGAACTTCTGAATATCGTTTCTTATGTCTTTGTCTATGAGTGTATCAAATTTGATTAAAATCAGACCACTCCTTCTATAACCCGATTTTTCAATGATCGATTTTCAATATTTATCGGGGGTACCTCGACACAAAACTTAGTTAAGAACATTCGCAGACACTTATAGTACAATTGTGTAAATTTTCAAGAACATCGGTTCAGCCATTTCGGAGTATATAGGTAACGGATACACACACACACACACACACACACACACACACACACACACACACACACACAAACAACAAACATATAATTTATAAATAATATATATATATATATATATATATATATTTTAAACATATACTGTTAAATATAAGAGACAATGAATGTCTATTTTGCATAATCATGAGCCGTTCTAAACGTCGTATTTTGGCTTTAATTTCAATTGAAAATAAAGACAAAAATTCTCCAACATTTGAATAATTTTTTATTAATTTGGTTCTAAGCTTTCGGCTCACATGATCCATCTTCAGAGAGGTCACCAAGACGGTAACACAATAACATCCACCATCGTCGACAATTTTATTTTGTGTTGACATAAAACTCCGCTAGGCAACGGCAATAGTTACCAAAAATAACAAACGCAATTCTCAAATTTACAATGCGGTTCTATGACGTCACACCACGTGATAGCGCGAAATGACAACAGAATCATGTATTCAAATTCAATGTAATGTGTTATAGCCAGATTTAAACGTGATTTTATTAAGTGTGGGTTGTTTGGATTTAATGTACATGGCCCCCAATATCTGAAGGTTCTTTTTACTGTATGACTAAGGATTATTGTATTATTGACTAAAATCTGTCCGATCAGAGTACAATTAAACAATATTTCTCAGAAAAACATAACCATGTAGGTAATATCAGACAGATTTTAGTCAACAATACATATGAAATGACAACAGAACCATGTATTCAAATGCTATGAAATGTGTTATGACAAATTAAAAATTAAAGCCCAAATACGACGTTTAGAATGGCTCATGATTAAACATAATAGACATTCATTGTCTCTTATATTTAACAGTATATGTTTAGGAAATTATTTGCTGCCTCGATACACTAAATATATATATATATCTTCTTGTCTATATATATATCTTCTTGTCTCTCTCTCTCTCTCTCTCTCTCTCTATATATATATATATATATATATATATATATATATATTATATTATATTTTAGAACATGTACAAATTTTTTATATACCCACTACAAATCATACATTTGTTTCGACATTGAAACTACAATGTCTCATCAGGTGGTGTGGACAAAACTAAAAAGCCTCTTTTCTTATATTTGGTGAGTTGTATGTGATATGTTGGTGGGGGTTAGTGATAAGGGAACAAGTCTCGTATATTGACCGTCAGAATTTTTAAGAAATTGGTGTGGGTAGTGAATTTAGTTGATTAATGAGTGTCTTGCGACTAGATCTTATCGTTTGGATTTCTTAGAGGAGCATAGTAGGGAGGGTAAGGGGTGGGGGATGGGATTGGACTGACCACTTATTTGTACAACTATAGAATATTTTTGTATTTAAGCACAGATATATATATATATATATATATATATATATATATATATATATTTATATTTTCTAGACATATGCTATTAAATATAAGAGACAATGAATGTCTATTATGTTTAATCATGAGCCGTTCTAAACGTCGTATTTTGGCTTTAATTTCAGTTGAAAATAAAGACAAAAATTCTCCAACATTTGGATAATTATTTATTGGTTTTCTTCTAAGCTTTCGGCTCACATGAGCCATCTTCAGAGAGGTAGTTTAAACTGAAATATTATAAAATCCACCATCACCGACGATTTTATTTTGTGTTGACATAAAACTCCGCTTGGCAACGGCAATAGTTACCAAAAATAATAAACGCAGTTCTTAAGTTTGCGATGCGGTTTTATGACGTCACACCGCGGGATATCGCGAAATGACAACAAAACCATGTAGTCAAATGCAATGTAATATGTTATTTCCTGTTTTAAAGTTGATTTTATTGAGTGTTGGTTGTTTTGATTTGATGTACATGGCCTCCAATATCTGCAGGTTCCTTTTACTGTGTGTATGAGTAAGGATCACCGTATTGTTGACCAAAATCTGTCTGATATTACCTACATGTTTATGTTTTTCAGAGAAATGTTGTTTAATAGTACTCTGATCAGAAAGATGACATGTAAGTCTACGGGAGAGCGTGGTTGTAGTAAAACCAATATATGTACTAGGTTTTTGATTAGTATCAGAGATGCAATCTCTGATTGGGCATGTAAATTGGTACACTACATTGGTTTTTTTCACGATCCCTTAGGCAATATTTATACACAAATATCATCGTACTTTGGCTTTAATTTCACGTGAAAATAAAGACAAAAATTCTCTAACATTTGTATACCTTTTTATTATGTTGGTTCTAAGTTTTCGGCTCACATGAACCATCTTCAGAGAGGTTACAGGGACGTTAACATAAAAACATCTACCATCAAAAATGATTTTATTTTGTGCTGACATAAAACTTTGCTAAGCAACGATAACAGTTACCAAATAGCAAACGCAGTTCGTAAATTTGTAATGCGGTTCTATGACGTCACATTGCTTGAGAGTATTACAAATTTACGAACTGCGTTTACTATTTTTGATCATCTTCAGGGGTGTGAGTTATGGCAACTAATATAACCTGAAAACTGTGTAGCGAAAACTTGCTGTACATTTTTTTTCTTCAGTATAACGGTTGACAAATTTTTTCATGCTTTATCACGTGCATGACAATGACATTACAATATATAAAAAAAATCCATTTTGGATAATTTTCACGTTCTAATGAACGCTAGCAATTTATTAAACCAGAGGCACTACAAATCAAACAATTTTTCCTACATTCAACCTTACATTATTTAACAGTAAAATGGCGTTTTCAAAGTTTTCCAAAAATAGACAGACGCTCACGCAATACACAGACGTACGTGTCACGTGGTAGCTTTTGAAGAACGCTACGTTTAAAAAAAAAATAAATTACACATTAATAATTAAAATTCTTTACGTTCTTTATCTCTAGCAAAAAGAAAACATGTCAGAATACTGGAAAAATTAGATAAAATATTAAATAAATATTCCTTGTCGGCCGTTTTTACCGAAACATGTTTAAAAGAAATATTGCTACCTATATATATATATATATATATATATATATATACAACGTAGAATATTTGGTATAAAAGTCAGGTAAATTCCGATAGAAACGAACTCAAAAGAACTCAATGTTAAATTTATTTATTCAATATAACAGAGTAATATAATCTAGAAATTTTTTTAGGTATTCTACAATTTCATGGGTAATACATATTTTACAAAAGATTTTTTTACCCGAATGGTTCGCCTGAAATAGGACTCTACTTTTGATTCACCATGAATTAACGTGTCTGTCTTAATTTTTCTTATATTTGCTCTATATGTATTTATATGCATATATGCTTAGAGCTCTCTTAGAGAGTTATCCTACCACTGTATGTACAGGATACTCCTTTGGATTCTTCTATACCCACACTACATGCTTATATATATATATATATATATATATATATATATATATATATATATATATAACGTAGAATATTTGGAATTTAATTCAGGTAAATTCCGATAGAGACGAACTCAAAAGAACTCAATGTTAAATTTATTTATTCAATATAACAGAGTAACAAAATCTAGAAATTTTTTTAGGTATTCTACAATTTCATGGGTAATACATATTTCGCAGCCAAAACCTGCTGCTCTTCAGACCCAAAGGTCTTATGTACTACAATTACATGTCTTGAGATAGAATAGACATCGCTAAATAGACAGGCATGTCTTAACCCAATTTCATAAATGATCATATCGGCCACACTATTACGAAATTGACGCGATGACTCACATTGCATCTCTCAAGACAGAGTTCCATTCGATCTCATTATGTACAAGTCTTATGTAATATAATTTGAGTCTCAAGAGCAGCAGGTTTTGGCTGCAAAATATGTATTACCCATGAAATTATAGAATATCTAAAAAAATTTCTAAAGTATATATATATATATATATATATATATATATATATTTTCTTCATTCCTTATTCACTTGGATATATATATATATATATATATATATATATATATCCAAGTGAATAAGGAATGAAGAAAATAGTAACGACGTTCCAAGTATTAATTTAAAATAGTGCTCAATATCAATAGACCTATGAATATATATTATAATTTATAGTTTAGAACAATAATAATCTGTACATGTTCTAAACTATAATTTTGATAAGTGTTTGCCGAAAGGTTCCTCGGGTTTAAGATAATTATGACGTCTACTTTATTTAAGGATATATATATATATATATATATATATATATATATATATATATATATATATATTCAAGTATTCAAGAATTCCCGTCTACTCGTCTACCTGTGCGGCTTGCCAAACCCTGTTGCAGACGCCTTCTTAGGAAAATTTGTCTTGCTTCGAAATCACAATGCCTACCTGTAATTGACACTTCAGCTTTGCTGAATGGGACTTAGTCACAGTTTCAGGAAAAGTACTCGTTATCTAGTTATCAAGGCCGGCACACTCAAACTCATGGTTACGGTGACCTGTTACTGCGTGTTAGAATTGCTATCGACGGCTTCCAAGGAGTTCCTTGTTACCCCTATCTCAAGTCTTGGTATGGTTTTCAGTCACTTTCCAAAGATGACACACGCTGAAATCATCTTCCACAGACCGATAACATCAAGAACCCACCTTCCTGACAAATCGACAACAGTGATATTCGAACCCGAATCTCATTATCAGAAAGAAAATGTCCCAACCACTCGTTTACGTGTATATCTATACTACAGTACTGTGCAACAGTATTAGGACAAGAACTATTTTATTTTTTATGAGGCATCAAAAAAAATTTTCAAATCACCCCTGTCCTAACACTTTTGCACACTACCGGTAGTGTGCAAAAGTATTAGGACACGGGGTGATTTTCCTTCAAACCTCACTGAAATTCAAATACAGGGTGAAAAGCTAAGTAAATTGCTAATAAATATTGATTATTTAAAATTAGGTGTAAAAGAAATGTATTTTTTTTTTAATCAAATCACCCCAAGCAAGGCGAAAACGCCACTGATGCGCAGGGGGCTACGTAACAGTAAAAAGATTGGAAAAGAGAAAGCCGGAAACCACATCCTAACCAGAGAACAAGGGATGAGCCTCTTCATCTGTTCAATAGACGTGGGTGGAGTGTGAACCGGGCGATAGTTTAGTCTATCTACTCCAATTGTTTAGTCTATCTACTCCAATTAAAAAGAAGTTATATTTAATTTTTCCTATTTTATATTAAACAAGTTATTTTGAAACTACTCTATTGAACATCTATGGGATATTTTAGATAAAAAAATTGATAAATTTAATGTTACTTCGCAAGACACACCTTGGGAACAAATAGAAGCTGCTTGGCAGGAGATACTAATAGATACATTGAAGAAGCTTGTGAATGAATGAAGACGGAAGCTTGTGAATGAATGACAGAATGAAGGCTGTGATCAAAGCAAAAGGCTATTATACTAAATATTAAATCTATTTCTAACAAGTATTTTCTTGTTAAAGTATTTGTTGAGTAAATCAAATAAAATTATTTTAATTAAATTGCCTATTTTATGTCAATATGCCTCATAAAAGGTAAAATAGTTCTTGTCCTAAGACTTCTGCACAGTACTGTATATATACTAGGTGCGATTGGTAAATTGTCGCAATGATTTTGATGCCTCATAAAAGGTAAAATAGTTCTTTATCCTAATACTTCTGCACAGTACTGCATATATATAATCGGTATTTCGATTCAATTAAGTAAGAATGCGAGACACACGCTGATCTAATTTGTCATGACCACAAACAAGAATTACGTCTAAAGTAGGGACTTCTCCGAGGCAAATTTTACAAGACTCTCCACGCTCTGTCATCAAAGAATGGACTTAACGGTTCCTGCCCAATTATCGGAAATCACCAACATCCGCAAGGCATCTTCAAAATGCGATATCACAAGGAGCTACTCAAATTTAGATTATGGGGTTCATTCCACTGTTGGACGTCGATAGAATATCCATGAATGCTCCATGTTTACCGACAGTTGACTCAGAACAGGCTTTAAAATAAATAACCAAAATGACAAGTACAACAAAAAATATATATCTATATATCAGTAAGACTTTGAAGACATGCCTGTCTATCTCTTCTTCTTCATCATGTTCCGTTCCGATACAACTAGCAGTATAGCCCGGCGTTGCTCGGGTGTAGCTTTAAAACTAATCCATGGTCCTGGAGCTCAGACTCTTTGGATGTTGGTACGAAAGACTAAAAAGCAATGGTTGTTTCCAGTTAAAGCGAAACTGTAGACTGAAAGAAAAAGGAATGGATGTAAGTCAAATTTTGATTTCCTGCTATCGATATCAAATAAGTTTTTTTGTCGTAAACTGAATTTTGAAGGATAAATAAGTCCTCTAAGTAAATGGTATCATGGCTGAGACTAAGAACTACAATTATACCTACTTAGAGCAGAACCAGAAGCAAAAACTAAAGGGCTGAAGAAAATACAGACATACAGGCAGATAAACAGACACACACACAAACATCTTGCCTTATATATATATATATTCTCGATTTTCTACACTATTGTAAGAACTATAACCTTGAAACTTCTGAATATCGTTTCTTATGTCTTTGTCTATGAGTGTATCAAATTTGATTAAGATCGGACCATTCCTTCTATAACCCGATTTTTTTTTTCAATTATCGATTTTTCGATAATTATCAGAGGTACCGCGACACAAAACCTAGCTAAGAACACTCGCAGACGCTTATAGTACAACTGTGTAAATTTTCAGGAAAATCGGTTCAGCCGTTTCGGAGTCTATAGGTAACGGACACACACACACACACACACACACACACAGACAAAGTTCCATTTATAAATAATTAGTGTTACTGCCAGTTGAAATGTATAAAGTAGTTTTGTCTTCAAAACTTATTTCTCGACAAATTAAACCGCCGATTTTTATCAAGTGTCCTTCTTCTTCATGTTCCGTCTCCCTTCAGGGCGTAGGCGATCATGGACTTTCATTTGGCTTTGTTCTTGTCCCTCTCATAAATTTTTCTCTTGGTATCTGTTCCAAGCCCCGCTCCGTAAACCATTTGCTCAGACCTAACAATTACGCCTCGCTCTGCTTTCTCCTGTCTCTTCTTCCATTTATCCGACCTGTGAGTATCAAGTTCTCCAGGCCCTCCTTCTCGTTTGGTGTCCCAGGAACCTCATTTGTCTCTTCCTGATATTTATTATCAATTTATTATTCTTCTCGTTTGCAACCTTTCCAACACCTCAACGTTGCACTCGTGCTCTGTCCATGGTATCCTCAGCATCCTTCTGTAAAACCACATTTCTGCTGCCTCAAGCCTCTCCTTTATCTTTGATGAGATCATCCAGCATTCTCTTCCATACAGAAGGATAGATATCACGTAGCAATCCAGCATTCTTCATTATCTATCTATCTATCTATCTATCTATCTATCTATCTATCTATCTATCTATCTATATATCTATCTATCCTTCTGTAAAACCACATTTCTGCTGCCTCAAGCCTCTCCTTCCTCTTTGATGATATCGTCCAACATTCTCTTCCATACAGAAGGACAGATATCAAGTAGCAATCCAGCATTCTTCATTATCTATCAATCTATCTATCTATCTATCTATCTATCTATCTATCTATCTATCTATCTATCTATCTATCTATCCTTCTGTAAAACCACATTTCTGCTGCCTCAAGCCTCTCCTTCATCTTTGATGAGATTGTCCAACATTCACTTCCATACAGAAGGACAGATATTACATAGCAATCCAACACTCTTTTCTTTGTTTCTAATGAGATTTTCCTGTCTTTCGTTACTCTGGCTAGCTTCTGAAATGCGTCTTTGGCAATGCCAATGCGTCTTTGGCCATGCCAATGCGTTTTTGGCCATTCCAATGCGTCTTTGGCAATGTCTATGCGTCTTTGGATCTCCGTGTCGCACTTTCCTTCCTCTGTCAAAACACTTCCCAATTATTTGAAAGTTTTACTTGTTTTATTTTAGATTCTCCGATTTGCCGTTGGCATATTGGTCCCCCTCTTTTTGCTGATGACCATGCATTCAGTTTTCTTGAGGTTCATGCTCAAACCTTTCTTTTCACTTTCTTTTGCCAACTTCTGTAGAAGGTCCTGCATTGTACTCTCCGTGTCTGTTATCAGCACTGTGTCATCCGCGTATTGGATATTGCTGAGATTGTGGCACCCAATGACAAATGACACAAAATTTTTCAATGCCAAACAAATTTCATACACCCCAAAAATAGGTTCATATTACTGTACCCCACTGCAAATGACTTAATCTGAAGAAATATATAAATTGATTACACCCTGTCACTCTAGAGGGTTTAAAACTGACCGTATGAAGAAAGAAAAAAAGCTAAAGCAGTCGTTTCAATTAATTTGCACAAGGGTATAAAGTTATAGCAATGTTTTTAGTTTTCCAGAATGTAGGAGAAACTCAGTGAATTTATTTAAAAGTAATAAAAATAAAACATTGGTAATGGTTAAAAAAATATCCTAAAGCGTGCGTATATCCAGAACATTTGCACAATTACTACATAATTTATAGCCAGAAAAGAAAAAAATATAAGAATATAAGAACAATTAGATAAAATAAATTTACTCTCAGTAATTTGTTAAAGGTTTTTAAAAAAGAAAGAAAGAAAGAAAAATGAGGAAAATAGAAAATAAGTGAAAACGAAAGAAAGAAATTGAAAATCCAAGAAAAGAAAGAAAGAAAGAAAAAAAGAAAGAAAGAAAAATGAGGGAAAGAGAAAATAAGTGAAAACGAAAGAAAGAAATTGAAAATTCAAGAAAAGAATGAGAGTAAGAATAAGAAAGAAAGAAAGAAAGAAAGAAAGATGGATTTTAAAAAAAGGCCGACAATAAATCGATTTCGTACGTAATCTTCTTGTTTGTCTACCTGCCTATAAATATGGGTGTATATGTTTATAAGTGTGTTAGTTTATATATATATATATATATATATATATATAGTGTATCGAGGCAGCAAAAGATTTTCTAAACATATGCTGTTAAATATAAGAGACAATGAATGTCTATTATGTTTAATCATGATCCGTTCTAAACGTCGTATTTTGGCTGTAATTTCAGTTGAAAATAAAGACAAAAATTCTTCAACATTTGGATAATTTTTATTAATTTGCTTCTAAGATTTCGGCTCACATAAGCCGTCTTCAGAGGGGTTATTTAGACTGAAATACAGTAACATTCAACATCACCGACGATTTTATTTTGTGTTGACATAAAACTCCGCTTGGCAACGGCAATAGTTACCAAAAATAATAAATGCAGTTCTCAAATTTGCAATATGATTTTATGACGTCACACCGCTTGATAGCGCGAAATGACAACAAAACCATGTTGTCAAATGCAATGTAATGTGTTATGGCCAGATTTAAAGGTGATTTTATTGAGTGTTGGTTGTTTTGATTTGATGTACATGGCCTCCAATATCTGAAGGTTCCTCTTACTATGTGTATGAGTCAGGATCACCGTATTGTTGACCAAAATCTGTCTGATATTACCTACATGTTTATGTTTTTCAGAAATGACAACAGAACCATGTCGCTGTTGGTGGATGGAATTGGGTTACCGTCTAAATAACCTCTCTGAAGATGGCTCATGTGAGCCGAAAGCTTAGAACCAAATTAATAAAAAATTATCCAAATGTTGGAGAATTTTTGTCTTTATTTTCAACTAAAATTAAAGCCAAAATACGACGTTTAGAACAGCTCATGATTAAACATAATAGGTATTCATTGTCTCTTATATTTAACAGTATATGTTTAGAAAATCTTTTGCTGCCTCGATACACTACATATATATATATATATATATATATATATATATATATATATATTTAAAAAAATGAATATTATATTAATAAAAAAATCCATACAATACTAAAATGTTTCTCTAAACACAATATAACTAAGAATACTACAATCTTATAACCCAAATTCTGACCTAAACTTCTTATCCCATGTACTCATAGATAGTAGTCAAATAAAAATTGTCTACCCTTCTAAAAAATCTAAGGTTCCACGATGTAATTTACCCAGACAAAATTAAAAATGACCAGCCCAGATCTAAGCCATCTTGCCCGCTCTCGTAACCCAAATGTGTACCCGTATGGTTAGAAACTGCTGATTGACTAGTTTAGACACTTCAAATTCCAATTCCCTACAACCACCACTCATATATGACATTCCCAAAAATAAAATGTTTCCACCATTTATTTTCAGTTCCACATATCACCCAAAGAGGAGCAGTTCGGTTCCGAAACATGAAAATTTTTGTGTAGCGATACTATGCTTTCATAAACCATTGTAACAACTATTACTGTATAAACTCTATTCTGTATCGAGCTCTCTTTATAAAAGTAAATGCTTGAATTCTTCTTCTTCTTCTTCTATGTGCCCTGTCCCTTCAGGACGTAGGCGATCATGGATCTCCACGTCTCCCTATCCCTTGTGGCTCTTAGTATGTTTGCTCCTGTTGCTCCTGGCAACCCCCGTTCCGTCATCCACCTGATCAGACTCTGCAGATATGTTATCCGCTGCCTTCCTCTGTCTCTCCTTCCTTCTATCTGACCAGTCAGTATCAGGTTCTCTAGGCTCTCCTTCCTCATTGCATGTCCCAGGAACTTCAGTTGTCTCTTCCTGATGCTCAGCATCAATTTCCTTTTTGTTGCCATTCTTTCTAACACTTCGTCGTTGCTTGTATGCTCAGTCCACGATATACGTAGCATCCTTCTGTAGAACCACATTTCGGCCGCTTCCAGTTTTTTCCTCATTTTCGATGATATTGTCCAGCATTCACAGCCGTACTGAAGAACTGACATCACGTAGCAGTCTAGCACTCTTTTCTTCGTTTCTATTGAGATCTTCCTGTGTGTTAGTATTTTGCTCATCTTCTGGAACGCGTCCTTTGCCATACCAATTCGCCTTCGGATCTCCGTGTCGCACTTTCCATCTCCTGTTAGAACACTTCCTAGGTACTTAAATTCTTGGACTTGTTTGATTCTTTTATCCCCCACCTGTATTTGGGATTTTGGGTTGTATCTTTTGCTGATGACCATGCACTCAATAGTGGGTTTAAAATCTACGGGTTCTGTCACTTTCTCACTATATATATATATATATATATATATACATATATATATATATATATATATGAGATTTACAAATATATAGAAACTAATGCTTCCTCCTCACGTCGCTTCTCTTAATTAGGTATGTTCAAGCAGTAAAATTAGATTTTCCATCCCAAGACACTCCTATATCGATATATATGCCACTGATAAAGAGGAGGAAGAAATAGATAAAGATGGAATTAATACATTGCTGCTTGTATTAGGTCGTCACGAAAATAATGGCCGCTTGCAGTTTTGTATTTGAAAAGCCATTTTAACATTGTATTCACGGTATTTATTAGGCTGTTTCAGAAATAACGGCTGCTTGAAGTGTTGTATTTTGAAAAGCAATTGTAACATAGTATATACAGTATATATTTTAGAGGAATTTTCGTATACATAATAATTAGAAATTATTTGTTTGAACATTATTTTTCATTGATACTCATATTTAAGTAGATATTCTGTTTTATATTACGGAAATTAACGAAGATTAACGAAATGGTCTTTAAACAATCGACAATTTGAAATGATTTGTTTGAACATTATTTTTGATCGAGACTCGTATTTAAGTAGATATTCTGTTTTATTTCACGGAAATTAACGAAGATTAACGAAACTGGTTATAAACAACCGACAATTTGAAATGATTTGTTTGAACATTAATTTTGACCGATACTCGTATTTAAGTAGATATTCTGTATTATAATCAAACAGTATATATATTTACTTCTACCGGCCTGATTATTTAAAAATAAATATATATACTGTTTGATCATAAAACAGAATATCTGCTTAAATATGAGTCAGTCAGTCAAAATATTTTTGTATTTAAGCAGAGTTTTTATAAATAATCTAAATTTGTATATTTAATCTTAATTTTGGATTTACGAAATCGATTTTTCAATAAAATTTTAAATTTTAATAAGATCAGTTTGGAAACCGATTTTTAATTTTTTAGAAAGCTTGTTACTATTGAAATCATTAAATATATGAATAGTAACAAGCTTTTAAACCAGAGGCATGAAACCACTGTAAACTGCAAACACATTAAAGAACTAACATTACAATCATGCCAAAAAATACTACAAAAGCCAGAGCTAGGACCCCCTAGAAATCTTTCTAAAAAATTAAAAATTCTATAGAAAAATCGAATTACTAATTTCTAAAGTAAGGTTTAATATTCATAATTAGATTATAAATTTTTCTAAAAAATTAAAAATTCTATAGAAAAAATCGATTTCCTAAATTCTAAAGTCAGGTTTAATATCCATAATTAGATTAATTATAAAAACTGTCCTTAATTCACACATTAAACTTCAACTATTACCTTTAAATACTAAAAGACCTATTACCTATTCACCTATTACTTTAAATACAAACATTCAATCT